>CM021104.1:173811808-174212597 GCA_007115665.2 Sequoiadendron giganteum | reverse complement strand
CTAGCTGGTTGACTCAACTGCATCCTTTCAATGGCATCCCACAGAGATTGGTTCTCAAAGTACAAGAAGTATGATGGTGGAAAGGTGTACCTGGTGAGTGCTTCAACACTGGAGATAGTTGACAAAGGAAGAGTCAGAATCTAGTTTCCTTATGGGAGAGTCAAAGGTATTAGTGGTGTATTACATATGCCAGGTCTAGCTCGAAATCTTGTTTTTGTCAGTAAGTTAAATGATGTTGGTGTAGAAGTTTCTTTTTCTAGTAAGGGATGTAAAATGGCTAGAGTTGCAATGGTGTTGGCTAAGGGTGTTTTTATTGGCACTCTGTACAAGCTAGATGCATGCCCTATTCTTTGTAATAGTGCCTCTGTTAAGTCAAGCAATGTTGATCCCGTAGAGAAAAATGAAGACACTTCTTTGTCTGCAAATGCTTTGCAGGTAAAACTCCCAGCTAAGAAGACAATGATATGGCATCATAGACTTGGTCACATAGGTGAGAAAGGTTTAAAAACCTTGAAAAGTAAAAATCTTGTAGAAGGGCTTGATGATTGTAACCTTGAGTTCAATTTTTGTGAACATTGTATCTATGGAAAGCAGAACCGTGTTTCATTTTACTCTAGTCCTCACAAATTTTCTGGTATACTAGATTATGTTCATTCTGAAGTGTTTGGTCCAGTTAATGTTTGTTCATTATCGAAGTCTAAATATTATGTTTCTTTTATTGATGACTGTTTGAGAAGGGAATTTGTATACTTTCTTAAAAGTAAATCAGAAGTGTTCAGTCAGTTTAAAGAGTTTAAGTCTTTGGTAGAAAACCAAACTAGAAGGAAAATTAAGTGTTTCAGGACAAAAAATGGCGGTGAGTTTTGTTCTGTAGATTTTGAAAGGTATTGCACTGATCGTGGAATTAAAAGGAATAAGACAAAACCTTACACTCCACAACAGAATGGAGTTGCTGAAAGGTTGAATAGGATGTTGATGGAAAAAACAATGAGTATGTTGAGTGGTGATAGTCTAGAGTAGAAGTTCTGGGCTGAGGTTGTGGCTACAACATGATTTCTAATAAACTGATCTCCTTGCTCTACTCTTTTTGACAAGATGCCTTTGGAAGCATGGTATGATAAGAAGCCCTCTCTGAGGCATGTTCATGTCTTTGGCTGTGAGGCATATGTTTATGTGCAAAATGTAAAGAGATCCAAGTTGGATAACAAGGCTGTCAAATGTATTCTCATTGGCTATGGAGTTGGTGTGAAAGGATACAAGCTTTGGAATCCTATTACTGAGAATGTTATATACAGCAAAAGTGTGATATTTCGAGAGCTAAATCCTCTAGTAAGTGATCAAAAACTTGAAATAGATCAGAGTGACAAGCAAAAGGATGTAGTGGAGATTCCACAAACTCTAGAAAGGGAAGAGCTGCATGGTGTACCTAAGACTGAGGAGAGCTCAAGCAGCTCTGGAAGTTCTAATTGTGAAGAACAACCTCAGCCTGTAAGGATATCTACATGAGAAAAAAGGAAACCTAAAAGGTATGATTTCTCTATGTTAGATTCAAACTATGCCTATTCTTTAATAACCAACACTGAAGAACCTAGGACTGTGAAACAAGCAATCAGCATGGCTGACTTAAATTGTTGGCTGGAAGCCATGAATAAGGAGATGGATTCTTTGAAAAAGAATGAAACCTAGAATTTAGTACCACTATTTAAAGGGCGAAAGCCTATTGGCTATAAGTGGATATTCAAAAAGAAGACAAGCCTTGATGGTAGTGTGAGAAGTATAAGGCATGACTGGCTGCAAAGGGATTTTCCCAAGTTGAGGGAATTGATTATGGAGAGATCTTTTCCCTTTTCGCAAAGATGACATCCATCAGATTTTTGTTGTCATTGGCAGCTATGTATGACTTTGAAATTGAGCAGATTGATGTGAAGATAGCATTTCTCCATGGTGAGCTGGAAGAAGAAATTTATATGTCCCAGCCTGAGCATTTTGTTAAAAGAGGTAAACAAAATCCGGTCTGTCAGTTAAATAAATCTCTATATGGTTAAAGCAATCTCCTAGAATGTGGTATCAAAAATTTGACACGTTTGTGTTGTCAATTGGTTTTGTGAGATCAAAATCTGATGATTGCATTTATTATAAATGTGAGAATGATCATGTGCTTATTATTACTCTGTATGTGGATGACATGTTATTCATTGGTAATAGCAAGACTATTATTTTTGATCTTAAAACTCAATTTTCTGCAAAGTTTGAGATGAAAGATCTTGGTGCAGCAAGGTACATTCTTGGAATGGAGATAACCAGGGACAAAACAAGCAAAAAACTTTGGCTCATTCAAAGTATGTGAAAACGGTTCTAGAGAGGTTTAGAACGGATGTCTGCAAACAACTTGTTGTTCCAATCATGCATGGAACTAAACTATCTGTTGAAGACTGTCCAAAGTCTACTATTGAGATGGAAGACATGACTAGTGTGCCTTATGCAAGTACTGTAGGCAGTTTAATGTATGCTATGGTCTATACAAGACTAGACATTGCCCAAGTAGTGGGAGTTTTAAGATGATTTATGGAAAATCTAGGAAGATCACATTGGAATGTTGTGAAGAGAGCATTCAGGTATTTGAAGGGGACTTCAGACTATACTTTGTGTTACCATGGCAGTTTGGTTGCATCATAAAGGACTCTCAACATTCTTGGTTATGTTGAATCAGATTCGGCAGGGGACATTGACAATAGGAAATCCACCAATGTATACACTTTCATGATTAATGGTGGAGCAATCAGTTGGATGAGTAAGCGACAGGCTGTAGTTGTTTTATCCAGAACAGAGAAAGAGTATATGGTGGCAACTCATGCTTGTAAGGAAGCTGTTTGGCTAAGGCATTTGTGTTCAGACATTGGATTTAGTGTTGGGTAGATTTCAATCTGTTGTGACAGTTAGAGTACCATTTGTTTGGCAAAGAATCTGACCTTTCAGGCCAAGACCAAGCACATAGATGTGCAATATCACTTCATGAGGGATATGGTTAAAGATGGCAAGGTCAGTTTGGAAAAGGTTGACACCATGAAGAATGTTGCAGATGCCTTGACCAAGCTAGTTAGCATAGACAAGTTCAAATGGTGCACAAAATTGATGGGCCTTGGGGTCTATGACTGTCAATAAGGTTTGAAGTCATGAGGAAGCTGGAAGTGTTCGCCAAGTGGGAGTTTGTTGAGAAATTTATGTCTCAACTTCCAGCTTGAAGACCTCATCTTCATGCCTTGGCAAAATTTTGTGTTCATTTTTTTTGGTGGAGGCGAAACTGGGATGGATCTTGGCATTGCACTTTTGCTAAGTTCAGGGTTCATGTTCTTGTTCTGGCCTTGCTTCCTGCCTTTGTTTTCTTGCTTCATTCAAGTGGATGCGAAACCGGTTTGGAACTTGGCATTAAACCTTTGTCAAGTTCCAATTTTTGTTTCCGTACCGACTCTGACTCCACCCTCAGTGTTCTTGTCTTCACAGTTGTTTGAATTACCATTAGGTTGGCTTCCTCTATTTTTCTCTACTCCGGGCTTGCTCTTTCTTGCAGTTGTCGGAGGCGGAACTGGAATGGTTCCTGATTATGAACTTTGGGCAAAATCCTATTTTGGTTCCCGTTCCATCTCTAGCTCTAGACCCGGTCTCCTCAGTGAAGTGTTCTCTCTCTCTCTGACTCCAGATCCGATCACTTCCATGGTCTTGGTGGTTACCACGGTACCAGGGGCGGTGAGCTTGCTCACCACAGTGGTCACGGTAAGACCGCCAACGGTCTGGCTGGCGGTTACTGTCCTACCATGGGGTGGCTTGTCAGCCCCTATGGTAGCATGGTAAGACCATCAGCGGTCCCTCAGACTGTTACCTCGATACCATGGCTTGTGTCAACCCCAACGATGGTAGCATGGTGGACTGCTTGTAGATGAGCTCAAGGGATTCGAAGGGTGAGCTTGACAAAGCTCACCGCTATACCACGGGTCGACTTGCTTGGTGCTGCGGTAGCATAGTAAGAGCTCAGTTGAGATTGGTTGGCTTACCACCTTATTGCGAGTAGGTTGTATGGGCTCGACAGTAGCCTGGTAAATACTTGGAGAGCTTAGATGAGCTCTAGGCTAGTCTTAACTGAGTTGAGCTCGATGTCAGAAGCGGTAAGCAAATAAGATGTGGACATGTGGCAGTTTGTCTTAATAGTGATTGGACAGAAATCAAAATAGTTGTTGCAGCAGTTGCAGGTCAACCCAAGGTGGCAGACTGAACCAGAATTGGGTTATGGATTTAATGCTTGGGTGGCTCGATGCAGAAGAGGTGACATGGGTAGATCAGGTTGCATGATTGCATGAGAGTTTCATGATCATGTTGGTCGGTGATTGGTTGATGGCATTGAATGTAGTGTATGAATTTTGTGTCGAGTACATGATTGCATATATCAACCAAAAAGGAAGGAATGAGAAAAAAAAAAAAGGGTTGTTGTTGTGAGCTGATCAGAGAAGACTATAAATTGTATGTAATTGTTCTATTACTGGAATACAATAGTCTTGACTTTGTGTGGTGGGTGTTTTACCTGAAAAGGTTTTCCCATGTAAAATTACTATGTTAATCTGTGAATTCTTATTTTTGTTATCTCTTGTATACTGGTTGTACTCATCTCAAGTAGTTTTAGAATCTATTAGAACCAGTTTATGCTTTACTCCTCTATTGTATTAGTGTTTAAGGGAATGTATTTTGCACTGTTGGGTCTCTAGATCCATGCACATTTTTTCCCTTGAGACTGGGTAGGAGATTTTAATAATAGAAAGAGTACCAGTGGTGGTGCATTCTTCCTAGGGAAGAAGTTGGTATCTTGGATGAGTAAAAAGTAGAATTCAATTTCCTTATCCACTATTGAAGAAGAATACATTGTTGCTGCAACAAATTGTACTCAAGTATTTTGGATGAAGCAGATGTTGAGAGATGTAAGAATTGAGTATGAATAACCAATTTCTATATTTTGTGATAACTCAAGCACCATAAACATATCAAAGAATCTAGTACTACATTTAAAGACAAAAGAAATATCCATCAAGTATCACTTTTTGAGAGACAAAGTGAGTGAAAAAGAAGTTAGGTTGGAGTATGTGCCTACCAAGGAACAAATTGCAAATATTTTCACTAATCCATTACCTAAGGATACTTTTGAGTATCTTAGAGGAAAGTTAGGTGTGATTTCCCCTCCTGATTAGAGATAAATGATGTAGGTCTGTGCATCAGTCCATGAATTCATAGATATATCTTATTCTAGATTGATGTTGTGGTAGATGCTACTCAGGGGGAGTAGTCAGATGTGCTTAATATGTGGTTTAGAGCTTGTGTACCTTTTCCATTTATGTCAAAGGGGGAGAGATGTAATGTGAAAAACCTTTGTGGAACAAAGAGGGAGAAGTGTGTTCAGAGCTAGTTTGATTGATGGTATATTTTCAGATCATGTCTTGCCATCAATGCCATAGGGGGAGATTGTTGGATTTTGTGGTTGCATTGCTGATATGTGGTTGCCATTGATGTAAAAACTATTAGCATTGGTGATTCTTAAGGCTATATATATCGAGGAGATTGAGAAAATTGTAAAAGAAATATTCTAGGCATTTGGTGATGCTATGAAGGTCAGAGTGTTGGAGAGAATTATATGTTGATAATCTGAAGGTGCAATTCAAAGGGTTTGTTTCTAAACATATCTAGTATGTTGTCTAAAATTTTCATTGGTACGCATCAAGATTTGTGTAGGTGGTGATCTTGGGTGTTCCTACATTTATTCTGTCACTATAGCAAGTGTTTCTGAAAGATGGAAGTAGAATTAATGCAATCTAATTTATTGTGCATGTTCCTACAATGTTCATAGATGTTTCTAGAATGTATCCTACCATTTTTGTACGTCCGCATTGTTTGGTGTGATGGTGGTCAAAGGATCTTTCATCTGGTGTTGGTATTTTCATGTTCTTGGCTGACATGCTATATGTAGTGTGTTGTGGATCCTTATGTATTAATATTTTATTTTTTGGAATGTTCAAGGATGTTGTTTGTGGTCCTCACTATGTTTTGACCAACTTATATTGGTACATATTAAAATATATTGATGTACTAAGCCCAATAATTGTAATTTATTATTTATTTGTGGCCGACAGAGTTATTGTTGTAAATCCATGTAGCAGATATATAAGAGAGGTTTTTTCCTCATTTTGAGGAGTGGTCGGATGTGTGCTCAATATATTTGTGTGAAATACATGTGCAAATAAAGATCAAATCATTTAGGAGTGGAGCAGATTGTGAAACAGATTGAGCAGAGTATGAAGAAGTTTTTTGTGCCTAACTAGAACTATCATCAAGATTTTTGAGTAGCTAATCATGCAATTCATCTTCATTAGAAGGTTTTAATCTGATCATTGTATATAAGGGAGTGAGCTCTAGGCAGTGTGCCTGAATACATGTGCATTCTATATTTTATACTTCATTATACTTCTAATAGGGTATAATCTTGTGGACTAACATCCACCATGGTTTTTCCCCTAATGGGGTTTCCACATATAAAATCTTGGTGTTCTTGTGTGTCTGATGTGTTATTAATTCATTCTTTCATTGCTATTCATCAAATCTATGTTTTAAAGTTAATGAGTTGGAATAAAGTTTAATTCTTGTGACAACTAATTCACCCCCCTCTCAGTTGTCCCTTCTTATTTTTCCAACAAAGAGTGGTTAAATTCACAAATTTATAGCAACTTGGATGAACTTAAAACCTTAAAAGAAGCCCTAATTACAAATCAAATAACAAAAATTGTAATTGAATGAAAACTAGGAGGAAATTTAGCTCGAGAAGTATGAATTTTACTTACTGGTTGAATGATGTAGGAAACCTTATATGGAAGACACCAAATACTTGAAAATGCTTTTGTGATTAACAAAAAGCTTTAAAATAAAAATTTATGGTAAATATAGATCTTAATTAGGTAGAAAAACATCAACTCTACCATTATTTCTCACTCATGTGAACTAGAGTGGCTCCATGATGTGATTTTTAACAACTTTGAATTCCTATCATTGATCTCATTATGATCTAGATTGATGTGTGGCAAATGGGGTCAAAGAATTTTTCAAATTTTACTTTTCACTAACTCAACATCCACTAGGCCCAATCTTCACAATGTGTGCATCCTTTTTGTTTTCTTCATGGCCCCACCACACTTTACAAACCATGAGAGATTACATGTCATAGCTACTTGCTAGCCCTCTAGAATCTAAAATGTTTAGATAAACAATAATAGGCTAGTAGGAAATGGCCAAGATCAACCCATCAACCACTAATATGTGCTCACTTTAAAAATATAAGGTAATTCTTGGGTTGTTAATCTTCATTTGTGATGAATGGCCATGATTAAAACATCTCATGGAGAAATTTTGCACATGCAGTTGAATCTCTTTGGTAGTACACTTTTTAGTATTAATATTGTCACCCAAAGTATTTTACTAAATATTTCAATGCCTTCAATAGTCCTACAAATGGTGGAGATGATGCCAAATGGTTCTTTCTTGCTATCCTTCTGAGAGTTGAGATCTAATAGTGGGTCCCCCATGGGCTGCTAAGGGATGATCAAGATTGATTCCTTAGATTGCATTACAATCATTGATTTCAATGATCTTTCATCACTGATGCTTTGAAGAATGGTAGGACCTACCACAAGGGTGGACAAGTGTCACTCACCCATTGCCTTGCTAGTTCTTTTAATTGATTATTTTATTATTGTGGGCTAGTGGGCAACCAGTAAGATGCACTTGGTGGGACCTAATGACCATTGCTTGAGAATTTTAGAAGCACATGCATTTATTTATGAGTTAAAAAGGGGCCACTTTCTTATGTTCACAAGTACCTAAAGACTTTAGGAATTATCATAGAATAAGACCTAGGATAAAAGGTAAATATTTGAGACATTTTCAAACCCACTTGACATTTGACACTAGGCACTAGGGGCCGATAAGCGAATGTTTTTGATGACTCAAGTTATAACTTGAGATACCCAAAATGGGCTAGCACCAATCAACTATAAATTAGGACTCAAGCAAGGATTTTTAATATTTGGGATTTTTCTAAGGGGTTCAGAGAACAAACAAAACCCTATGCCATACGACACATCCAAAACTAGCAAAGATGGCCAAATATGCATCTAGTATCAATGGAACACAAAAATTTAAGGGGTTCCACCATAGAGAAGGAAAGATGATTGTTGATCTTAAGAACTAGATTGAAGAAGAAAAAAGGATTGAACAAGTCCTAATTAAAAAGTTTCTCTCAAGAGATAAAGACTATGAGAAGCTAGAAGTAGAAATTGTGATAGTAAGAAAAAACTTGAGAAATTGAATCAATAGATGTAGATGAAGTTTGGAAATAGTATTGAAACCCTAGATCTAATTTTGGGATGTTAGAGAGCTTCGCATGTTAAAACGAAAATAGGTTTTGATGATTAGAAGAAGGTGACAAAATAGACTAAGAAGACTTCTAAAGCAAGTTTGAAAGTGGCAAGCTCTAAAAGTTCAAAGTCTGAAATAACCATGTAAAGTGATGGAAGAATGACACACAATGTTGGTTTTGTTTAAGCACAAAAAAGAGAATAAGATTTGGAAGATAGGGATAGAATACTAGATTCAACTATCCTTTCTCTAGTTATTGTTTCAATTTAAATAATTTTGGTCATAAAGCTATAGGCTATAGAAAAGCTTTGGTAAGAAGAAATAAATTTGTTAGCATGAATGCATTTGCACCTTTATACAATTTTAATATCATCTATTTCAAGTGAAACAACTTTGGGAACATTTTAAGGAACTGAAGAAACAATTTTGTGAATCCTTTGCTACCAGAAAGTGGAAGAAAATGATCAAAAATTAGAAGTCATGAATTAGATAAGTTCTAAGAGAATTTTCTTGAAGAAAAGAAGTAAAAAAAGTCAATAATTTCCAAAAATTCACTACATGCTAAGAAGGAGAAATTGTGGATCGTATATAGTAGTTTCTCAAGCCACATGTTTGGATATAAGATTAAGTTTCATGAATTTCAAGAAATTTGAATGTAATTTTTGTGACCTTTGAAAATAATTCAATTGCCAAAATCTCTGGTAAGAGTACTTTAAGTCTTGATGTTTCTAGAACAAAAACACATAATGTTGTTGAACAAACAGATTACTGAGAGTTGGGGGGTGAATTAGTATTCCCTTAAAGAATTCAAACACCAAACATCCAATAACTAATGCATATTAAATTTCAATAAGGAAATAAAGCACAAAAACATTTACAACATCACATAACACATGAACATGAATATTTTTTTGTGGAAAACCCAAAATGGGAAAGCTGCAGTGAGGGTTATCTCACAATATATTATAACCGGTTAAGTATATTTATATAAATGGTCACTACATATGGACTCACTTTCCAAATGGAATCATTGTACACAAAGAGAAAGATAAAAGAGAGATGGTGGCTCATATCCTATTTTTGAACTATTAAAATTTTCATCTTACATATGCATGAATACAATTCTAATGAAGCTCAATAATAATCTTTATCTATTTTTTATTCAACACTCTACCTCACTCTTCATTTGCACAATTTTGATCTTCAACCTTAACTTCACACTACTCTAATAAAAATTACATCACACACATCACATGTAACATAAAATCATCTCAAAATACTAAAGGAAATCCAACATATATATCCACATCAAGTATAACATCAATTAGGTCAGCCTAATTACATGTAATACCCAAAATACAACTTGTCATCTCCAAAAAAATTCATCCACATAATCTGCCATAATTTAGAAATCAAAATACCTTAGGATAGGTTGGCATGGACCTATAATATATCCCATATAAGATAGCAATACATATTTATCCTTCAAACAACATCAAATGTGTTAGGCCAAAACGACATAAAATCTAAACCAAAAACCTTCAACTCTGTATCCACCTCTTCGACATGTGGACCTCAAAAATTAATACCATATAGAATCCAAGATCTATTGACATATAACAACATATCATCAACATTTCAATGAAAAAAAAACATCCACAGAGAAGTGCAGATTCTCCCACCAAAAAACACTATACAAAAGGGAACTATAATATGGCAAGCTAAACTCTGTTACTCATCTCTTGATCCAATTGTCCAAACATGATGAGATATTTGAATTGGATACATCTTACATCCAACACAATAATTTTATAAGTGAAAATTTATATCATTTTTTTCAAAGTGGTGAGTACCCAAAAACTAATGCCCTATTATGTTGAACTTGCAGATTTGATAATTAGAAAAATTTCCACAAAACTAAACTTTTCAAACCAAATCATCCTACACAAAATTATTTCTTAAAAAAACTCCAAAACCTATTAGAATGGATTAGAATGATCTACAACAATTTTGACATCAATGAAAACATTGTATTACATCATTGTGTACCTTTCGTGCTCATCTTACCAAACAATGTCATTAATGATAAAATTCAACAATCTTCCCCATTTTCATTGATGGAAACATGCCAAAAAATATCCAAAAATAATTTCCCATTTTAACATCAAGGGTAAAGGGAACCTATACAAACTATTCTAAATCTTACCAGAACTACCCCTGAATTACGTAGTCATATATACAATTGGAAAATAATGAATTGCCTCCACCTATGTCATGTAACGGAGAAAAAACCAAAAAAGGTACTAAACATTTTATTTATATTGTCTACATTTTTATAAGGAATCTAAACATAAATACATAAAAAATATAAAGAATGAGTCAACCTGAGGTGGTTGATGCCTACAACTTATTCAAATGATCTCCCCATGATTGACTTCCATCTTCCATTTCATGCTTAGCCTCTGCAAGCAACATGTTCTATGTTTGAAACTCTAATAAAAGTTCTTCTCCTAAAGTAGCATGTACTAGATTCATCTTCTTTTCTTTATTGAAACTAAGAAGATATTTTGATACAAGTACAAATTTGGGATTAAAAAGATCCCTTTTCTCTCCAAACTCTAAGATGATATGTTATTTATATTCTTGTAGTTGGAAGAATTTATGGTATAGATCTCCAATTGTGTTCCTTGTTAATCTAGTGAGATCCACAATCAAGTCGTATGCACTAGAGGCAACATTAATCTGAGACTCAATAGAGTCCATCTCCTTCCTTATGCTTTGTGTGGCTCAAGGAAACTTCATGCTATACTAGTACTATTGATGTGAATGTTATCCACACACACCAACAAGTAGATAAATTCTCATAGAAGAAAGTAGGAACCTACCTTTACTTGAAAGATCCACTAGTAGAACCTTAGTCGAAGGTGTTCTTAGTTTAATCCCAAGGCTCAGGAATGTCAGGCATTGATGCGCTAGGTTCACTTAGGTTGTTTTGTGTAAATTGATATAATCACGAGGGGTATATGGTTTTGTAGGTTAGCTAGTATCCAAAGGATCATAATAATAAGCTCAATTTGATCACTCATACGTCACTTTAAAACTTCATGAAATTAAAGATTTACAATATTATTTCATGAATTCACATTACTTGCATATGTTCAAGTAGATTTAGTATTAATCACTCTACAACTTCATGGAAACTAAAGATTTATTGTAAAAATCCATGCATTTTTCAATTTTGAAACATTTTTTAAAAATATTAAACATATTCTAAAACAAAGCATAAAAATACATAAATTTAAAGATTTCTCCTAGGTATTATCCATGCATGCATCAAGAAATAAACTAAATCAAAGAAAACCACTCTATCCTTCACTAGATTTCTTCACAACTAGGCATAGATTGATGCAGGGCTTTAGAAAACCATGGATTATTTTCCATTGAATAGTGTTAGTACGTACCCACATCTAACACTACACATAGTCTTTTCTGATAGGAACAAACACTTAGCTATGTATGGTTTTGTATTAGGAAATAGGATTAAATTATCCTTCATATTAGTTAGTTTCAAATTAAATATACAATATTTTAGTCTAGAATGGAACAAAAAATGGGAAAATGAAGTAAAACTTGCAAAAAATTTAGTTATTTGGAGTCCACAAAATTTGAACCTAACAAAATAAAACAACTATTGGCCCTTTTATAGAAACAAGGTGACCAAAGAATTCAATTAGAACACATGAAACAAAATCAAAGGGACTGTAAGAGAGGGGGACCAATCACACCAAGGCTCCAGGTCATGGAGAGCTGAGAGCTGAGCATTACCCTAACTTATCTCAAGCTAATGGGTGTTTAACACAAGAATCAAGAACAAAGAGCACTCTTAAGTGCTTTTATCACTCTACAAATCCAAAAGTCTAAATGGGGCTAGATGAGATAGTTTTTGGAGTTAAAAATATACCTCAGATAGTTCTCTATTCGAGGATGACATCGTGGGTCTGGGACGACAATGTTGCACACTAGTGCCTCTCTAGCACATTGGCATCTGCGCAGTCAAAAATAGTGAAATATGGTGTAAAACATCAAAGAACCTTCTAACTAGCTAGCTAACTAAATTTAATGAAATAAACATAATTATGAAGTATGAAAAGTAGCTATTTAAATGATAAAGCAAGTAGATGAAGACAAGGGTGATGAATATTAACTCACTAAATCTCTAGTTTTCCAATAAGCTCCATGCACACACTCACCTACACACAAGAAAGAGGGAAAAATGTTGGATTGTATAGGGTTTTTCCTTAGTCAAACCCCCATTTTGGTGTTTCCACCTTGACGAATAGCCTAAAAAGCCATGAAGTAGAAAGTACGACAAGGGAAAGAAGAAAGGAAAGTATTGAACACTATGAAAGATACTATGCTACTCTATCAAACCAAAAAAGGAAAATGAGAGTAATGCAATACCACCTCCACCCAAAGGCACTCAAGGCCAATGAAGGGACAATGGAAGGAAATGAGCTTTGAAAAGTCAACATGGCCACAATGGTGATGAAGGGAGGTATCACAAGACTCCAAACGCATAGCTTCTATGGCAACACAACATGTACAAGGATGGAATTGATGGAGTAACAAGTTTGATTTAGCCATTTTCAGGTCAGTTGGTCACACAGAGGCATTAAAATTCATCCTCAATGAGGAGTGTAACATCGCTATGGACTCTAGAGGTAGGAATCTATCAAGGATGATAGTGTGCCACATAGACATCTACACACTGCTCTCATGTTCCTAAAACATATTCTCCCTTTGACACACAAAACAAGCACCAAGTGGATGGAACATAGGTGGATGTGGAATTTTTCCTTCAGGTTTGATTTTCTAAGGTGAGGGGATACAAAAGGGGAATATGCGCAAGGGTGTGATTTCACTCCTATAAAATTTTCCCCCACTTTAGCGAGAATGAGTATCGATCGATGAGTGTTCTGTAAAGTAGATCAAAGAATTAGAAATGTATACCTAAACCATTGAGGAAACATACTATAATCTGGTGAGCTTGAAAGCTTAGGGCAGGAAAATGACTCCATAGGTACTCTCTCCTAAGGAGGTTTGAACAAAAGGACTCTATAGCTCATAAAAACTATGAAGTTGAATAAAGTACACTGAAGGCCTATAGACCAATGATGGGAAAATCTTGTAGGATGCAAGCACTTGACAGGCCCTCAAACTTGAAAATAAGGCATTCCCCCAAGTACTCTCTCATGAAGAAGTCTACTATAAGGGGACTTTGTAGAGTCAGACTAGAAAGCAACTTTATAGGTGCACCTATAAATAAAAATTTTAATTTGTAGATAAAACATGTTAGAAAGCAAGTAGACAGTCAAAAAATTTAATGTCTTTCAAAGGGGTTTCTCAAGAACCATTCAAAAGAAGAGGGGCCCACTCAAGGGATGCACTATTTGAAAGTGCAATATTTTTTTCACAAATCAATGCACCATCAAGGAAACCTTTCGAAAGATGTTCACTTCATCAAGGAATTGGAAAGGAAGAAAATGCCCCCTCACAAGGGGAAGTTTGAGTCTTTTCCCACAAGAAAAGAAAGTCCCTCCTTAGAGGAAAGTTCACCAAGTTCTTTATTTGTGAACCCATGATGAAGGAAACATGTTTCACTAGGGGTTCAAGTTGAGAATGCAATTTTTAAAAAAGTTTGCAAAGATTTTTGAGAAAAGATTCGCTAGAAATTGAATTCATTTCTTGAAAATCAAAGTTTACATGGTAGCCCCCCCTTAGGGTGGTGTGTATTGAACACAGAGGCATGTGACATCCTAATGAGAGAAAGGAAAGAATGAAAAAGTGATGTTTTGGCTTGTGGGATAGAGCAATATGTCACCATGGTAATGTTGGCATGCACACAAAGGAAAACAAATGAATACCACAACATCACAGCTTAAGCAAAGAAGAGAGAAAAATAACAAAACTACATAAATAAATAATATCATGAACAAGGGACAAAAGGGAAATCGAATATTTTAGGGTTAAAGTTGCTCATAAATAAATATCAATATAGTAATAGTATATAGATGAACTTTCATCAACCCCCTACTATATCAAACCATATAAAGAATGTACAAGAAAAAAGTAGAAATAAAAAATTGGGTCAACATGGAAGGGAAGCCTAAATTCTCCCGACACTTTGCATCATCCCCATTTTTCCAAAAATCAATACACGTAATAGAGAAAGAATGATGCCACAAATAGAGGAAGTTTTACAGCACATAATCACTCTTGTATCCAAGCACATACAAGGGTGACAAGGGTCATCCAAGAACATATAATGCAAGCACAGGGGAACACATCATAACAAACACACACCTAATCTAAATGTAAAGATGAGGATCCCCCCTAACATTCATCTACTTCCCAATTTAGATCATTATATGGGAAAGGTGAATGAGCCTACAAAGGTGGAATATTAAGGGGGAACCCTTCGAGCCTCTCACAATAAAGGCCAAGAAAGAAGGACCCACTAGGTCTTCTCCACTAAGTTCTTGTAGAGAAAAGGTCAACGACTTTATGATGATCACTAGTAGGAGTGGGACCTCATCCAAAGAGTTAAACATGCACTTAACAGGAGTGCCATGTGTTACCTCACTGGATAGGGGAGATGATGCCTGAGATTCAGTGCTAGGCTCACTAAGTGACTTGGGAGCAATGACAAACTTAGGTGAATCTGGAACTTGCTTCGTCACTAAGATGACACACACTCACATAGGACCACCTTTTGAAGAAGGTGGAATCCTCTTACACCCCCCATTGATGGAAGCGCCAACCTCCACCTTATTCTTCATTGTAGGATGTGAACTCCACATGAACAAGGAAAGAGGCATGGAGGAGGAGAATAAAACCATGGTGGAAATCACCAAAGTGTTCAACATGTCTATGAGCTTCAAGAATGGTGGGATGTCTATGAGGGACATCAAGAGAGGTGGCTTGACCAAAAGAGCAATAGGAAAATGCATTTTTTAGGGTCAAGGGTGTTCGTTCTCATAGCATGAGTCTAAAGTAGAACTAAATTTGATTGAACCAAAGTAGATGGGACTAGAGAGGAGGACACATTAGGAGGCCTTAAAATAGGGGTAGTCAACTCCCCTACCTTCCTCTACAAAGAGGCTTGCTCAATTGCTAGAGCCTTTTCCAAATGCTTTCACTTATGTGCAAGGCAGTTTATGTGACTCTTGGAGCTTGAGACCAAAAGCTTAGATGGGATAGAGGACTCTTTCTCAACCATTAGAGTGTCCATCATAGTCATTTCTAATGGAGGGAGAGAATATTGGATGGGAGAAGGAGGGAGAGACTGAGAAGAGGTTGTAGCAACAATGGGGGGAGTCGGCTCTAGCACCTCGACAATGGACCTCTTCCCATTTACTACTTTAGGAGTAGGAATAGTAGGAGGCTGCAGAGGCCGAGACATAGAGGACTCCCTATGAGGACCCTTCCCTCTAGAATATAGCTAGGGCCAAGGTCTAGGAGGCATAGTACAAAATTCTCACATCCTTATCTTGGCTTTATTCCAAGCAGGAACCATCAGACTTCTTATGTGAAATCCAAGAGTATTCATCCAAAACTCTTCTTTAGAAAGGGGGCAAAAGAGGTGCCCCAAGGATGCATAGGCCTCTCCTTTCCTTTTTGAGAAGAGGAGGAAAATTTTTGTTTCACTATTAGAGGGGTCACTTTCAGTTGTCCCTTGCCCCTAGTTTTGTAATTTACATATTTTTGTTAAAGAAAGTCCATTCTAGGGGAAGAAAACCAACTAAGGGTGGACCAAAATGATCTAATGAATAACCTCCATGGGATACCAATGGCTGATATCCAGTGTCATGCACGACATGCACAAAACTATTGTGGGAGAACTCTAAACACTTATGAATAATGAAAGTGATTTCATTCATCAAAGCTAGCCAAAAAATGCCCAAATTCACCCTGAATAGATCGAATTCCATAATAATGATGGAGGTTGTATCCACATCCCTCAATCCAAATAGGATGGAAATGGTAATGGATCCATATGGATAAAGAGAGAGACCATCTTGTGTATGTATGGTAGAATTTTTTTCTTCATATTCCTCCCTCTGAAATTAATTTCACCATAGTGTCTCCTCCGTAATAGCATTCACCCGACTCATTGGATCAACTAAGACTCCTTTCACAATGTTCCCATTGAGGTAAGCAAGAATGTATAGGGGACAAGGCTTATTATTCAAAGGCATGTCCTATGAGGTGAATGTCACATCTAAAAACTAGCCGCAAGCTATGGGGAGGAGTAACTGAGACCATGTTTACATACATCAAGGGTTGAGGAGAAGAATCAGAGGGGTCAATAATCAAGTTTGTAGAATGAGACAGAAATGGGTCTGTGAAAATTTTCAACTCACTATTGGCCTTCACTATCGATCTATTTGTGTTCTATTTCTTCCCATTGAGACAAATGGTACCATCATTGACGTGATCTTGTATCTCATTATGTAGGTGCATGCAATGCTCGGTATCATGCTCATTGACACAACGGTACTAGAAAAAAGAATTTACATCATACTAATTAGGATAAGGTTCCTTTAGAGGTTGAGGGTTTTCTAAATTTATGACCTCATTCTTCAACAACTTTTGCAAAATGGAAGAATAAGATTCTACTAACTTTGTAATCTTCTTGTTGCGTATGGTGATCATTAGTCATGACAACTACATGGTGTTTTTTCTTGCTAGACCTCAGACTTCTCTAAAGGGATGCCATGCCTTATTGTTGAGATATTCCTAGGCTAGAAGAACAACACAATGAGTAAAGACTCTAAAGCCTTTAATCCTACTCTTTTGGCATAGTGAAGGCAAGGAGGGTGTCCCTTGCTATGTTCATATGATATTCAAAACTTCAAGAACACTTCTAAACATAGATTTGTTCTTACTAAATGTAGCTCAAACATTACTTATCAAAGGTTTGTTCGACCTTCAAACAAATGACCTCCAAATTGCTAGGAACACTTAGTATTTTTTGAGATTCACATCTTAGCTTGGGTAAAATATGAACTAAGTAGTGTTCCAACCTTCAATCAATAGATGGGTATTTTTTGATTTTAATAAACTATAAGAATTCTAATTGAATAAGCTAGTGCCTCATCAAATTGGGCAAGAGTAAAGCATGAAATATTCAATCATACACAATATTCTATCCTGATGTGAGTGAATGGTTTTCACAATGCATTACATCATAAAACTTCACAGTACTTAAAGTATCACTCCTTATAAAATCCATAGTACATTATCATAGACCTACAACTCCTTTTAAAGCATTTGATTAACTCATTGAGTTGAAGCAATAAATATAATCATACATTCAAATGAACCATTGAAGATAAATGAAAATACTCTTGATACTTTCATTTATAGTTTGTAACAACATTACACAAGAGAGCATATACTTTAATTTTTTTAGTTTTCTTTCAATATCAATCATTGCATAAGATCATTTAAGACTATTTTATACATAACACCTACTCAAGACAATTTGTGGCAGATTCATCAAGAGTTCTTCATTCGGTGCATTCACTATACCCTACCTAGACCTTCCTGGACTCAAAAATATGACCTCTGTAATGAGCCTCAAAATATCTTTTATAACACAAGAGAGCAAAAACCATCGAGCTCATTACAATCACATTTCAACATAATTTAATTTCAAAGAAAAATTTCATTCACATTTCAAAATCCCAGACGGTTAGATGAAATCATGTACCACACAGGGGAATCCAAATTCATAACAACTAGTCAGTGTTACCCTACCTATTTAAAAATGTTGTTAAGGCTCATTTGTCCACATCAAAATCGAAAATAGCCAGAATCAACATCATAATAAAAATAGGAAACCAACACCATCAAACTGAACCAACACCAGGGCCATGATATCTACACCCGCTTCATGTCTTTTCCATTGTAGAGGTCGAAACCACTGCTCCTTCCTCATCATCAGCACACTTCTAAGCTTCAGAACTAGTAAAAACACATGGTACCACTACAAAAATTGGAGAAACCATGAGCACCTCTTCATTTACTCCCACCATCTTATTTAGAGCAATGAGGAAATAGCTATAATCAAAGCTATTCTTTGTATCACTGTTACCAAAACCATCTAAGACATCAATGGGTGAATTTTTTCTACCTAGTGAGCCATGACCGTACCTCAACCTGACCCTTTATCTCTTCTCATGCTCTATATATCTCTTCTCCTTACCAGACATCATCACTTCTGCACTCGCAACTTGGGCTTTGAGCTGAGAGCTGCACCTGGTAAGACCTAGGATGGGCTTCACGCTTTCCATCTTTGGGTTGAGAGAGCCTTAAAGACTATCTTGTTCATGTGATGGCAAGTCATCACCAAATTTTCAAACATTACCTCTAGTTGACCTACGCACAGTTGATGGATATGTAGTCAACTTGTTCATTTTGTACCAAGACTCAAGAATTTCATAGGAACAATTGCCAATCACTATAGAAGGACAAAGAATTTGTAGAATCTTAATAGCAATGGTGACAAAATGATAATCCACAACCCATATTTATTAGGGAAATTCATGATGTCGATCATCAATGCTCCAAGAAAAGCATGAGCAAGCGAGTGATTATTTGCTGACATCTACTTCATCACCATTAATTCCCAGGTACATGGAAATTGGCATATATTTGATCATAATTTCTCATACATAGCCCTTCACATGCATGGAGATTAGGCTGATATCCTCTAAAGAGAATAAACCATTAATGCTTGCTATTTGTAGCATCCAAATGGCCATCACATGGAAAATTTTGTATTTTGAATATGAGCCATTGATACATTTCCCAAATGAAACTTCAGATGACTTTGATCGAGTCAAATATATTTGAAAATTCCATGTTGTCACATGGCCAGTCCATTGACCAATGGTGACATTACTAGTTAGACAACACATTCATCACCCACGGGTCCCATCCATCTTTCACATGCCACTAGTTGAATCCATGTGGCACCATCGCTTAGACCATGCATGCCATTAGGTTTCATTATTTAATAACTTGCATGACATGCGCTCTATGACTTAGATTTGATCGGATGGTACATTTGGAGCCATCGATTTACTTCTAGCTAAGACCCTCCTAATATGGGGGATGCATGGCACAATCGCATACACCACATGACCTAGCCAAAATACAATTTTTAAATACTATATGGTGTGCATGAAAGGGCTAGGATTAGATTTTACAAGTCGGATCTTACACACATGTGCATATTTCTTATTTTCAAAGGAAATGGGCCATGAGCTAGGCAATGGGAAATGACCCTTCATTAAGAAATAAAGACTTAGGAAATAAGTCTTCTAAAAAATGAAATATCTCAAGCCAAGTAATGAAATATATTAAATTTTGATTGAAAATATGATGATTGGTGTGTTTAGGCGAAGGGTCTAGTAATGACAATGAGGCAAATGACATAACTCATTAGTAAAACAACTGGCAACCTAGTGAGAGGGTTAATGTAGAAACATAAGGCAAGGGTTTTGGGGCCTAATAAAATTTTTAAAAATTTAAAGCTAGGGTATTGGACCCAAAAACCATAAGGAAAACCATGAACATCAAGGTGAAAGATTATGAAGAATGTCAAAGAACCCACCAAAAGATGGAATTTTTTTGAAGGTCAATCAATTGCTCCAGTTTGAGGATGCATACCCCTAGTGGGTATGGAAAGAATCCAAATCTCAATTAGAAGTAGACCAGCATAGCAAGACAAGAAAACATAGTAGAAAAGGAAGAAACCACACCTATATACAAAAAAATATACAACTATACAAGGTACCCTATGCTAGGTACAATCATCCAATCCCACTAGCTTCAATTTGTAAACCTGGTGCATCAAGGGTTTCCAAGATTTGGAACCAAACCTTTCTTCTATCTAGAGACACCTTTGTACTCACCTACATTGGATGGACATTCATAAAAAACAACTCCAAACAATTTGTATTACTATGATGGATACCAATGATCCCCCATGTCTCAACACTATCCAGTTTACGAATCTCGGGCTTGTCAATTTGAAGTGGAAAAATGAAACATCCATACTCCACTTAATCACACTCACCCTGCATATTAGAATTAAAACCTTCCAGGATATTGTGCATCAAAACAAGACCATAGTCTTTTGAAACATTAGACAAGAGAGATATAGATTCAAGAACTCTTTTGATCTATCCTACATGCGTGTTATTCCTGTTGAATGGAAACGGATTCATAATAATGCCCAAAAGGTGAGGAGTGCCATCAAAAAATTAAACCATAGATTTATGTTGGTTGTCATCACACCCAACACTTTTTAGCTACCCATCATGTGAGGAAAATTTCCATTCATTAGAGATGAACCCCATAGGGAATGCAAAAATCTTTGTGTACATCAAAACACATAGTTCTAGCACTAATGGCTACATCTCTTTCTTCATTAGTGCACACATTACTCATGAAGAATTTACCTTTTGATTTAACATTTACACCTTGAAAAGTGACACTAATGTTCTCATATCCTTTATCATTATTATATTCGAGGTTTTTTCCTCTGTGCAATTGATTGTCATCAAACAAATTATGTTTATGGGAGAAAAAATCAAGTACTCTAATTTCCCCTTGGTCTTCAAATTGATCTTCCACATTAGTACCAAATGTGAAAGATTCATAAGCAATCTCATTAATAAACTTGCTAGTGCATTGCTCACAACCATACCCTAACCATACATCCACAGTGTCATCATAATCCTCAAAAAGTTGATTATCCTTACACGAACTAGGGGATTCATCTTTATCAATTGGCACAAATGAATATTCATCAAAGAGAGGAATTTTTATCATTCTCATTTATGTCCAAGAATCCTTTATCCCTTTTATATGAGAGTGTAGCCTTTGTGACTTATCATCACCCATGGAATTCTTGCAAACTATTGAAATAGGATGTCCCTTCATTTGATAGGGTTACTCATAGCCATTAAAAGAGAGAGATGACTCTATATCATCACAATCACTACAACATGAGAATTCATCGATAGTGAGGCTGCATTCAAACCCCTCAAACTATATATCATAATATATATGGTTGACATCTTGATCATTGACAAAAAACTGATCATAATCAACATTAAAATCATAACCATTGATCATATCATTAGATGGTGCAACCATTCAGACCTCATCTAGCTCTCCATCCTTTATTAATTCCCAAGAGCTTGATTTAGACACATCACCCCCTTCACCACAACAAGGATCATCACCCCTATCATTATAAAGATAATCTATGCATATAACTTTAGTGAATTGGTTGCAATCATCCTATTCCAACTTATTTTCTTTTCGAGTTTGTACAACTTGTTGCCTCTCCCTAGCAGGATTAACATCAATTTTTCTTAAGAGAATTTGTTTTTGTGCATTGTTTCTCACCATTCCTTCTACCAATTGTATCCAGTCAGCCATTTAGCAACATACTTGTTCCTAATTAGTATATTTCACAAAATAAGTCAATATTCATTGACTCTGTAGGCCTGACACTCTCTAGTATCTCCAGCAACACATCCATAAACCTACAGAGTAGGTCATGGGGTGACTCATCTTGACCTCTCCTTATATCACATAATCTTTTAGCATGAGAAACATGATCAATTCTTCTTAACACTTGGGGGTCCTTCTCCTAGAGCTCACTAAGATCAATAGACTATGGTAATGGATCAATCGAGACAATAGGAGCTATATCTTCTTGGCATGATTCTTCAGTAGTTGCTTCATCAACCATGGTTGTATGAGGTGCACCAGAACAACTAGCATTAGTAGATAGACACCCCATCATCATTGAATGCATGAGGTTATTCTCAATGTTCATAGCTTTCTAGTATGCTTGGCATAGTTTTGTGGGCTCTTTATCTCTCAATAGGTAGCCCATCTTTTTGTCAAAAGTTCTTAGATATACAATTAGACACTCTACATCATTTGGTCTTATTCTTTCAAGAATATCCCCTATTGCCTTTGTAAATCTAAGATTAAAATCATGGACCAATTCATTTTCATTTTTATAAATTTCCATAAAGCTTTTCCTTACCATACCTAGATTTATCCTTTCACCAAACTATTTTGCAAAATAATCCTTAAATTGATTCCATGAAACTATAGAACATGTTGATAAATATGAGAACCAATCTCTAGAATCATCCATCAGAGATTGAACAAAAAGTTTCATAACAACATCTTCATTATTTACCTCATAATCTCCCATCAAATCCATGAATGTAAGCAAATGCCTAGAGGTTGATTTAGAACTTTTCCAATGAACTTGGGAAAATATTTCCTAATTTTTTTAGGAATTAGATTCAAAAAACCTTTAATACCACTAAAATCAAGTGGCATATACCTTTCAACAACAAAATCCCTTGGGGGCATGATAAAAACCATTTTCCTTGCATACTTCTACTTGATATCACATGGGACATATATTCAAGGGTAAAATTCAAATACTCCTCATATCATTACTGATACTACATATTACACCATCAGAAGTCTGAAAAAGAACTAATACCATTCCCTTTCTTGATGCAATTTAATCCATAGGGAACCATTTATTATCTCAATTCTTATAGATTTCACAAACTAATATCAAACATAATAACATTTTCTTTAAATTTATAGGAGTACCTAGAAACTTGTAGCAGCTGTCAACTTATCGTCCCAATAGAAAAAATTTGCAGCTCTAGGAACTTTTCACTTCTTCAACTAGTTCTTGTAGACAAATTTTCCACCTCCTTTATAGAGGACTGCATTCCAAAGAAACATGAAATTCCTTTATAAGTAGATTTCATTTTGGGTTTCCTCCGTTAATGTAGTCATTCATAAATTCTTGAGTTGTGCTACAACCAAACCTTTCCAGGTTCTCAAACCTTGACTATTTGAACTAAATATTCATACCAACCAAATGCCAAACTCTATAATACTACCATTTGTTCCTGATATTCCTTTTATCATAAATTTCTTAGAAGTTCTTCCCCAGTAGAGTCACCATTTCCATTGGTGTTTTTTCTTGATAGATCCCAAACTTCTCTAAATGGATGTCATGCCTTATTGTTGAGATATTCCTAGGCTAGAAGACCAACACAATGAGTAAAGATTTGAAAGCCTTTACTCCTATGCTTTTGGCTTTGTGAAGCCAAGGAGGGTGTCCCTTGCTGTGTTCATATGATATTGAAAAAATTCAAGAACACTTCTACACATGGATTTGTTCCTATTGAACACAACTTAGACATTACTTATCAAAGGTTTGGCTGACCTTTAAACAAATGACCTCAAAATTTCTATGAACACTTAGTACTTTAGAGATTCACATCTCATCTTGGGTAATATATGAATTAAGTAGTGTTCCAACCTTTAATCCATAGATGGGCATTTTTTGATTTCAATAAAATATAAGAATTATAATTAAATAATCCAATGCCTCATCAAATTGGGTAGGATTCAAGCATGAAATATTTAGTCATACACAATATTCTATCTTGATATGAGTGAATGGCTTTCACAATGCATTACATCATAAAACATCATAGTACTTAAAGTATCACTCCTTATCAAATCCATAGTACATTATCATAGACCTACAAATCCTTTTCAAGCATTTGATTAACTCATTGAGTTGAAGCAAGAAATAGAATCATACATTCAAATGAACCATTGAAGATAAACAAAAATACACTTGATACTTTCATTTATAGTCTGTAACAAAATTACACATGAGAGAATATACTTTAATTTTTTTGGATTTCTTTCAATATCAATCATTGCATAAGACCATTTAAGATTATTTTATACATAACACTTACTCAAGACAATTTGTGACAGATTCAACAAGAGTTTTGCATTCGGTGTATTCACTATACCCTACTTAGACCTTCCTAGACTCAAAAATTTGACCTCTGTAATGAGCCTTGAAATCTCTTTTATAACACAAGAGAGCAACAAGCATCGGGCTCATTATAGTCACATTTAAACAGAATTTCATTTTGAAGCAAAATTCCATTCACATTTCAAAATCTCAAATAGTTAGATGCAATCATGTACTACATAAGGGAATAAAAATTCAAAACAACTAGTCGTTGTTACCCTACCCATTTCAAAATTTTGTTAAGGCTCATTGTCCATGTCCACATCAAAACCCAAAATAGCCAAAATCAACATCATAACAAAAACATGAAACCATCACCATCAAACCAAACCAGCACCAGAGCTATGGTATCTATGCCTACTTCATGTCTTTGCCACTATAGGAGGAAAAACCATTACTCCTTCCTCATCATCAGCACACTTCTTAGCATTAGAACCAGTAAAAACACATGGTGCCACCATGAAAATTGAAGAAACTACGAGCACCTCTTCATTTACTCCCACCATCTTAGTCAAAGGCATGAGGAAATAGTTGTATTCAGATTTAGTCTTTATATCACTATTACTAGAAAAATTCAAGACATCAATGGGTGAATTTTGTCTACCCAATGAGCCACGACCATACCTCAACCTGACCCTTGATCTCTTCTCATGCTCTACAGACCTCTTCTCCTTGCTAAGCATCATCACCTCTACACTTGCAACTTGGGCTTTGACCCAAGAGCTTCACCTGGTAACACCTAGGATGGGCTTCATGCTTTCCATCTTCAGGCTAAGAGAGCCTTCAAGACTATTTTTTTCATGTGATGGGAAGTCATCACCAAATTTTTTAACTTTACCTCTAGCTGACCTATGCACAGTTGATGGAGATGCAATTGACTTCCACATTTTGAACCAAGACTCAAAATTTTCATAAGAATAATTGCCAATCAATACAAAAGCATAGATAATTTCTAGAATCTTAATAGAAATGGTGACAAAATGATAAGCCACCACCCATATTTATCAAGAAAATTGATGATGTCGATCATCAATGCTCCAAGAAAAGCATGAGAAAGTGAGCGATTATTCGCTGACATTTGATTTATCACCGTTAATTCCCAAGCATATGGAAATCAACATACAATTCATCATAATTTCCAGGACATAGCCCTTTGCATGCATGGAGATCAAGCTGATATCCTCTGAAGATAATACACTATTAATGCTCTATATTTGTAACATCCAAATGGCCATCACATGGCCAATTCTGTATTTTGAATATGAGCCATCGATCCATCACTGAGATAGAACTTTGGATGACTCAAACCAAGTCAACGATATTTGGAACTTCCATGTTGTCACATGGCCAATCCATCAACCAATGGTGTCATTCCCAGTTAGACAACACATTAATCACCTACGGGCCCCATCCATCTTTCATATGTCGCCAATTGAATCCAAATGGCACCATAATGTAGAATGTGCATGGCATTAGGTGCCATTATTTAATAACCTATGTGACATGTGCTCTACAACTCAGATTTGATTGGATAGTACATTTGGAGCCGTTAATTTACCTCTAGCTAAGACCATGTCGATAATGGAGATTGGATCCCACTTGATATGGGGGATGCGTAGTGCAATCATGCACATCGCACAACCTGGCCAAAATATAATTTTTAAATACTACGCAGTGTGCACACAAGGGCCAAGACTAGATTCGATGGCTCGGATCTTACACATAGGTGGATATTTCTTGTTTTGAAAGGAAATGGGCCATGATCTAGGCAATGGGAAATGACCCTTCAATTAGGAAATAAAGACTTAAGACATAAGTCTTTAAAAAGATGAAATATCTCAAGCCAAACAACAAAATATATTAAACTTTGATTAAAAACCCAATGACCAGCAAGCTTAGGTGAAGGGGATGTTAATGACAATGAGCCAAATGACATAAGTCATTACTAAAATACTGGCAACCTGGTGAGAGGGTCAATGTAGAAACATAATGCAAGGGTTTTGGGGCCCAAAAATTCTTTTTTAAATGTGAAGCTAAGGTATTGGACCAAAAAACTATAAGGAAAACCATGAACATCAACTTGAAATATTATGAAGAATGTTAAAGAACCCACCAAAAGATGTCGAAATTTTGAAGGTCCATAACTACATTCACAACAAATTTTCCTTTTCCTAAGATGGAAACAATAGAATTTCCTTCTAAATGGGAGTGTGAGAAAGGTCCCCCAAACTAAACTACCATTTGCTCATACTCTCGAAACATGACACATAGATGTACAAAGGAAGGGTATTTCATTAGGGAAAACTTCTCCTACTAGGCTCACTACAAGTTTCCTATGAACAGGTCTATTGTGTGGTGTAAAAATAGAGAATTAACATAAGATTCAACACACATCAATGAAATTTCTTACATGAAAGAGATTGAAATAACAAAAACAAGCTACCATATCTACTCTTTAAAATCATTTCATTGCTCTCTAATCTTAAGGATCTTCAAATTCATGCATGCTCTTAGATTTATATATGTGTTGCACATGAAATACAAAGCTAAATACAAAGCTAAATGCCTACATTAAGATGTTTTTCTAATTTTGATATGAAGGCTAAATGAAATATGGGATTTCTTCTATGTAAATGATGCTAAGATTATTGCTATTGATATAATGAAAATCTAAATACAATTCTAGGATAAACACAATAAAAACTAATGCAATACTACAATGCTACAAAGTAAAATTCCCATGATGACAATGCTAAATGTTAAGAAACTCTAAAATGCTCTCAATTTCTCTCAATTGCTAAGATAATTCATACATCATAAGTTTATGATCAAATCCTTGTTGAAAAGTTATAGAATGGTCTCCTATTTATATATTTTCCAAGCCTTGTATGAGGTGGCAAAGGTGGATGGTCATGATCATGATCCTGGGACGTCAACAATGGAGCACAAGGAAGTTGGAGGAAATCATGGAGGTTGCTTCATTTGGAAGGTAAAATCATCCAAGTGTCAAAAAGCATCAATTGAAGAAAGAAGCCATGTGTCTCCAAATTTGTTAGGAGGTTGTGGATGAATATTCCTAATTTAGAAATTAGAAATAATTAAAATCATGTGACATGTGATGATGTGGACGGTGAGTTGGAGGAGGGTAGAAAATGATGGAGACATGTGACAAATTTGAATTAAAGAATTGAAATTTAATTAGGGGAGGGAAATAATCAAATAACAAATTATTTAAATTTGTGTATTTAATTAATTCAAGAGGGAAGATGATTTTTGAAGAGAAGAATTAAAGAGGTGAACTATACAAATAAATTTATCAATTTATTTATACTAGTAGAAGAATTTAAGATTCATTAATTAAATAATTGGTATTTAATTAATTGTGCTCAAGACCATTTTTATGTGTACACATTTTTCCCCTCTTTGAAGTGATGTGCATAGATGCATTGCTTCAAAGAAAATATTTGTCAGACTCTAATGATAAATTTTTTGACATGCCCCAAACACTATTTTTTCAATGATGATTGATGTATGCCCCCTCGAGAGATAAATCAAGGAATTATTGAATTTTTAATGATTTTTGAATTTTTTTAAATTTTGATGATTAAATGATTTTCTAATAATATTTTGATGATTTTCAAATTTTATAATGGTGTGTCGATTTATCTCCCAAAAATTGTAAGTGAACCTACCATAGTGTGGATTAGTTGATTAAAGGCCCATTTTAAAAAATAAAATAAATGCCACTTAATTACCCACTTTTACCCACTTAAATAGGGGAAAAGGTAGAAAGGTAAGTCATATGTGACATTGACATTGTGTGAACCTGAGTGATTGGAGAGAGTTGAGATGGATAGGATTTCACACCACATGCATAGATTCGTGCGAGTCTGCCACCACTAGCGTCTAGCCACGTATGCACCTCCGGTACATACCTTGAAAACCACCTTTTTCCAATTTTTGAATTTATTTTTCACTTTTTGTTGCATGTTTTAAATTTTTAGTTTTCACATTTTTTAACACATAGATTAGTTTTTTCAGTGCATATAGAACTCGTTATAGTGCATAGGATGTTTTTTTTTAGTGCATAGGGTTAGCTTTTAAATTATAGTATAAATTAGTACATTGGGTCACCGCTTTAGCACACTAGATTGTTATTTTAGTGCATAGGAGGTCTAGCACATAGACGTGTCCATGTAGTGCATTGGGTAAATGAGGTAGCACATTTCGTTTCTAGCGCATATGGTAGGTAGGTTAGCGTATAGATAGGTTTTTTTAGCGTATCCATGAATTAGCACATAGAGACCCTATTTCGGTGCATCCATAAGATTTTCTAGTGCATTGAGCAAAAATGATGGTTTTTAATTGTTTCCTCCTAGTTTTTGATGGTTAATGATTGCGTCAGCCAATGATTTGATGTTGTTGATAGAGTAGATGATAATTGACCTACTGATAGGTGAGGATCAATGATAGGATAGGTGAT
Organism: Sequoiadendron giganteum; assembly: GCA_007115665.2. Lineage (NCBI taxonomy): Eukaryota > Viridiplantae > Streptophyta > Pinopsida > Cupressales > Cupressaceae > Sequoiadendron > Sequoiadendron giganteum. Next base: position 174,183,705 of record CM021104.1, on the reverse strand, counting down.
AATTTATCTCATGACAAATTAGAATCAATGATAAGATTTTGATGATCGATCTCATGAAAAATGAGAATTGATGATAAGTTGATTGATTAATAAATTGATAGGTTGATTGATAGGTTGGTAGGTTGATTGATTTATGATGTGTTGTGATTATAGGAAGATGGACTTAGAGGATTTTAGATTTGGGAGTGATTCCCAAAGATGTGGGATATGATACCATAGTTGGTCTAGGCGGATCTAGATATCATTGCCCAATGTGGGTTGACTTCTCTCATTAACATGCCCCAATATTGGATTAATAGGGGGCTTCTTACTATGCTTGTGGAATGGTGGAATAGTGACCATAATACCTTTCACTTGGCCACTAGAGAGATGATGGTGACACTCGAGTATTTCTACCATATTTTGAGGATTCCTGTTGGAGAGATTGTTGTCTATGACCATGAGAAGCATGAGGGGATAGATGCTCTGAGGAGGGTGTTCCAAGATATAGGAATCAGTGGTTATGAGATCCCATGGTGAGAGATGGTTTCCATGTACCAACCTCTAACATGTGTGCTTTCTAGATTTATTGGAGGATTCTTATGCCTCGATCGTAGGTCAAAGGAGCTATCCATTGGATGGGGCTATGTGTTGGAGCAGATGATCATGCAAGGTACCCAATACACTTGGGGATCTTATATGCTCGCACATTTGTATCAAGATTTACATCAAGGGGTATACCTTAGTGGTGACAATCTTTCAATAGGTGTGACACTTGTATAGCTCTGGGCCTAGGAGCATATAGCAATTACATGGCTAGTGGTAGGGAGAGCTTGTCTAATCGGTCGACCATATGTTTTTTGGTTATACAGGGCCACTTTTCTAGCATAAGTTGGGCATGTTGGAGTATTGGAGGAATGTTCTAGACAATGTGGACACAATGATATGGTGGTCATACCTTGACTGCAAGACATGGACAGAGGATGATGTTGAGATGCCATTTATATGCCTTTCCAAATATTTGATCAAAAAGACTCCATATGGGATAGAGACATTCTTACTGATGAAGGTGTTACATTAGTTCAATCAAGTACAGGGTATGCCACAAGGAGTGGGTCATTACACTTGTAGGAGGCAAGATATTTCATAGTGGGGTCTAGTTTTTTCTTATGATGTTGCATGTACAAAGTATTAGGGGGTTACAACCATTGTTATGGCATTATCATCTAGAGGTCATTGGTGTGTAGATGGTCGATGATTATGTATAGTATTTCTAAACTCATCCTTTTCCATGGATATCTAGTCTTTATGATCCTACACTGATTTTGGAGAGGAATTCTAGAGAGCTATAGCATGTAGTCAAATAGGAGAGAGAGGGTGGAGACACGAGGGTGATGATGATGGTGAGGGTGAGGAGGGCGAGGATGAGGGTGAGGATGGAGGTGATGATGAATGTGGGGGTGATGACAGAGGAGGTGATGATGGAAGTGGGGGTGGTAGAGGTGAATCGGTATTGGGCTTCGTAGTATTGAGGAGGAGGAGATCCCAGACACAGGCCAAGAAACAACACATTAGTATTATGTTGCCCTCATAGCAGCATTAGGCATAGATTGTTGACTTATAGACACAAATGCAGACAATGCAAGCACAAGTACAAACATTGCAGGTAGAACTGGCTCAGGCCTAAGGGTAGGTATAGACACAAGTGCAAGCATAGGCTTAGGTGGCTACTTTGATTGTCAAGAGAGATGAAGCCAGATGTATGGGGGAGTAGGTAGTGGCCATAGTGGGTAGGTTACAAAATGTAGTTGAGGGTACCACCACAACTTATTATCTTTGAGAGCTTTGTCATGCTTCCCAAGAGGTAGAATTTTATAGAGGAAGCTATCATGAGGTAGTGCCCATTGAGTAGATGGTCAGCTATGCATAGTCACAGTCTAGTTGAACATAGTCTGAGACCACCAGTAGGGGTGTTACATAGCCACTTATGGGGGGCCAATAGGCAGAGCTCCAGGGGCAGTGTCATTAGGTACATGAGGTGTAGGAGGAGCAAGTGTTAGAGGGGAGGTGGTGCAGTTACAATGAGACCAGCAACGTCTGGGTTAGCACCACATAGTGCCTTTAGTGCCAGATTTTTTGATGTACTTTGATTGATATACTAGCACATTGATGTATACACTGATTTATTTCAAGATTTGATGACGATCCCACCATTTTTGATGATGTATCATTCCTCATTTCCTAATATCATTATACACTTGACATTATTATTTTGAGCGTATATATGATATGCATTGACGATTTGTGATCTACATGTTCTTCATATGCTCTTTATGATGGATGTTTATGATGGATGCATTATATTTTACATTGTTATATTCCATTTGATGTTCTATATGATTAGGCCATGTTTTATGTATGGATACATTAATGAGATGATGATGTATGATTCTATGTGTTGATGGATGATGCTTTTATTATGATGTATGAGATGGATGCAACCATGCAAATGATATGGTATGCACTTTATTTTTGTATTTTTCACATGTATATATAGATAATATAGATAGGTGGATGAATGAAAAATGGTTTATTATATGGAATACAAATATATGATTTAATGCGTGGATGAATAGTTTATGTTTTCTAATTCATGATAAATGAATGGAGTGCTTTTGGATATGATAAATATAAATGTATGGATATATGATGAATGCAAATGTATGGATATATGAGGATAATTCTTTCTTTTGGATTTTTTTGATGCAAATATATGAGCTAAATGCATGAATGAGTATGTGAATGGATTATCATGATGCATGGATTACGATATTATTATGGAAATTGTTAGGATGAATGCATATATGGATGGTTTATGTATGAAAGAATTAATGAGTTTATTATGATATCGATGTATGATATAGATTATGAATGATAATGTTATTATGGGTGATGCTCTATTTTTGGATTTTTTATTTGTAATGTATTCATATGATTTAATGTATGGATAAACATATGATATGTATAGATGTATGGATTGTGAAAATGCTTTATTTTTGTGGATTTTCCAAATGTGAATGCATGATGATTGTATGGATTAGGCTATGATAATGTCTTGTTATTGTATTTTTCATGGTACAATTATCATGATGAATGAATGCATGGATGGTTTGTTATTTTTGATTATGATGAATGCAAGTATATAATAAATGCATAATATGATAATGATAAATGTATGGATAGATGTATGATAGTTTTTTCTAATGATATGATATGGAAATGACAATGCAAATGAATGATTTTTTAGTTATGTCAAGTGTACTCAATCTTTTAGTGAGAGATAACATCATGTTGAGCATTGCCAACCTTGGAAAAATATATAATGCAAATGTAGAACTAATATGAATGCAATCCTAGCTTAGCCATGCAAACCTAACTATGCAATGTTTCCATCTAAATTATTATGCTTAGTATCATCATTGATCTTTTTAAATAGTGAAAGTTAGTAAAAACATCGACGGTATAATTAGACTGTGATGTCCTGAGTACAACTTCCATACAACTTCTATCGATGGTATAATTGGACCGAGATGATTTGAGCATCACTTGCGTAAATAGATAAGAGTTAATTATTTTCCCATGCAAATTTAGAATGCCATGAATGATACATTGTAGAGCATGTTCCACGACAATTTGCACAGTAATAATGAGTAGCTCTCAATCACAAAACAATGAAAATATCATTCTCAATCATAGCTTTTCTAGTCCAAGACATCCTTGAGTTGCTCAGAGAAATGATAACAACAATCATTCATTCAATAGAAAATTTGTGCTAACATGATTAAGCCATGATTCAAAAGATCATCCAATGAGATTTGGTTTGTTGGTCTTGATGTTATTTTTGATGGATAATTGTTTGATTAATTATGGTTGATGTGCAGTTTGATATTTAGGGTGATTGTTGTTATTTCTAGGTTGTCTTGTTGTTTGGTGTCTATTGGTTTAAGCTCAACATTTATTTGCCCCCAATGAGTTCAGGATTTAGCCCCGAGTGAGAAACAAACCAAATTATTATGGATATGCACAATGAAAACCAAGCCAATGAGGGACATGACCGTAGCAACCAGATATGGATATGAAGCTCATTTTATGATAGGCATGTATGCATAATGATGGAAAAAGAGGTCAATCAACACACATTTCAAAATAGATGGAGAAGTTGATTCATCACAAATAGTGCCTATTTACCAGGTTTTCACTTCTTTCTTTTATTGCACTTTTTTAGATTTTATGATTCTTTTGTTGTTACCAAGATGCTTGTTTGCCAGGTTTTCACCAAGGTGACAATTTTTTGTATTTTTGATTTTTTTGTTTTTTTTTCCTTTCCTTTTTTTCCCTTTTTTTTTGTAATTTTTATACCATGCACTAATGGATTATGTGTAGAACTTTTTGAGATGAAGGCTATTCATAGGTTCCTCAAATAGGTCCCCTTCAGGCATGGATAGCTGATATGCTCCTAATTCGAAGACTAATACAATGACGAAGGGCTCTAGCCAATTTGGTTCAAACTTTGCTTTATTTTCTCTGCCTTGCTAATTGTGGAGGTTTTCTTTTAGTACCAAGTCACCCAGCTAAAATTTCCTAGGTTTAACCTTGTGATTGTAGCTCCTCAAAATTCTCTATTGATATCCTTTCAAGTGATACACAACTAGCTGACGACATTCATCTAACAGTTCCAACCCTTGCAAGCTAGATACCCAGTAATCTTCATCTAAGATTATGCCTTTTAGTGACACCTAGACTGATGATATCTCAACCTCAATAGGTAAAATATCCTATGATCTATAGATGAGAGCATATGGTGTGGCTCCTATTGGTGTGTGGATGTTGGTGTGGTATGCCCACAAAGCAGGGTTTAGTTGAATGTGTCAGTCATGTCTAGTATTGTTGACAGTTTTCTTTAGAATTTTCAAGATAGTTTAGTTTGAGGCGTCTACTTCGCCATTCCCTTTAGGATAGTAAGGTGTAGAAAATTGATGTTGGATATGGAACCTTTCACAAATTTCTTCGATGTCCTGATTCTTAAAAGGTCTACCATTTTTAGTGACAATGAATTGAGGAATACCATACCTACAGATGATTTATTTTAGGATAGAGGATGATATCTATTTTCCTATAATGGTAGTTAAAGGAACAACTTCAACCCACTTCGTAAAGTACTCAGTGGCTGTAATGATGGACTTGTGTCCATTGGATGAAGACAAGTGAATTTTACCTACAAGATCCAATCCCCACTAACAAAAGGGTCAAGTTGATGCAAATGGTTACAACTCCTATGCTGGTGCATGTATGAGATTACCATGGATATGAAATTTCTTGCATCTATTGAAAAATTGGAAAGACTCTCCATATTCAGCAAGTAATACCCCAAATGAAGGAGTTTCTTTGCTAGGGTAAGACCACTTGAATGTGTTTCATAGATACCTTTGTGAACTTCCTGTAAGGTTGTTTTAGACTCGTGACATTCCATACATTGAAGTAGAGTTCCATCAAGACCACATCAGTAAAGTACATCCATGATAAGGGTGTGTCAGGTGGCTTGGCGGATGAAGTTTAATTTTTGGTTTCATGATAGATCGAGCGGGAGGGTGTTATCCCTTAGGTAGGTGTAGATCTTCCCATAGGTTGAGGTATTAGCATCAAGTAAATGGAAAATAACTTGGGACTCATAATCATCATAGGCAGGGGTAAATACTTGTTCCACCATGAACTCATAATGACTCCGTTTATCTAGAATTTGTACTAGAGAAGCAATATTAGCCATAGTGTCAACAACCTTGTCTATTCTTGGGATTTGATCAAATTTTATGGTGAAAAAGTATTTCTTAAAGTCATCAATCATCCTTTAGTAGGGCATCAATTTATCATCCTTTGTCTAATAATAATCACTAACTTGATTTATGACTAGTTGAGAATCTCCATAGACTTGCATCTCTATGATTTTTCGCTCTACATCTTTCTTGATGCCAATGATGAGTGCTTCATACTATGCCATGTTGTTGGTGCAGGGGAACATCATTGTGTATGATTTAGGAATAGTATTCCCTTAAGGGGTGATAAATAAAATTCCAATGCCTAATCCATGTTGAGTGTATGATCCATCAAAGTATAATATCCATTGCTTTGCTACTATGGTAAAGAAATCAACATATGGAAACTCAATGTGTAGAGGGTGATCATCATGTAATGATGTATTAGCTAGTTGATTTGTGATGGCTTATCCTTTGATTTCTTTCCTATCAATATATTGGATGTCAAATTCACTCAGTATCATTACCCACTTTTCTAGTCTTCCTATTAGATTTGCCTTGTTGAGCAGATATTTCAATGGATCAATTTTGGCTATTAACTTGATGGTATGAGTTACCATATAATGTTGCAATTGTTGAGTGGTGAACACTACTACTATACAAGATTTTTCAATGGATGTGTAATTTATTTCATAGCCATTGAATGTTCTGCTAATATAATATGTTTTCCTCTCTTTTCCTATTGAATTCTCTTGTGCTAGCAAAGCTCCCAATGATGTTTTAGTTGTTTCTATGTATAGTAAGAGTGGATTTCCTTATTTTGGTGGTACTAAGATATGTGGATTCATTAGATATTGTTTCACTAGGTTGAAAGTAGCTTAATATTTCTTATCCCATTTGAAGGAAAAAAAATTGTAACAAGTGAGTGAAAGGATGGGTCTTGTCTGCCAGTTGTGAGATGAATATTTGAATAGATTGAAATATTCCTTGGAGTTATCTTAATTGATTGATGTTCTTAGTAGGAAGCATCTCCATTATTTTCTCTACTTTCATAGGATCGACCTCAATTCCCTTTTCTAAAAATATATATCCCAAAAAATTTGCATATGTCACCCCAAATACATATTTCTTCGAAATCAATTGTAAATTGAATTTTTCTAGTCTGGTGAATATTTTATCAAGGATCTCCAAGTGTCCTCTAGTGTATTATTTTTCCAATATATCATCTCCATAGTCTTCCATAAATGTGTGCATCATGTCATGGAAGATGGTTGTCATGGCTCACTAATAAGTAGCTCGCACATTCTTCAACCCAAAGGGCATGGCATTCCAAGAAAATGTACCCCAGGGGCATGTGAAGGTTGTTTTATCTTGATCCTCTAGTGTAATTTTGATTTGGTTATATCTTGAAAAGTCTTCCATAAGTGACAACATGGCATGTCCATCTATTCGATCCACAATGATATTTATGTTGGGTAGAGGAAAATCATCCTTCAGACAAGCTTTATTGAGATTTATGAAATATGTACAAATCTAGATATTGTTGTCAAGTTTTGAAATTGGTACAACGTTGGAGATCCACTCAACATAATCAATTGGTGTGAATAATCCTACATCTAATAGCTTTTTCAGTTCTTCTTTCAACAAGAGGGTAATATACGGATGCAATTTCCTTAACTTTTGACTCCCTGGTTTTACTCTTGGTGGAAAGGATAAATGATGAATAATTAAATCTTGATCAATACCTAGCATATCTACATAGGACAAAGAAAATTTGACTTATTGCTCTTCAAAGAATTTGGTGAAGCTTGGTTTTTCTTGTTCTGTCAAGGATGCTACTAAATGTAGGGTCTTTACAATTTCTATTATGCAATTGTTGATGGATTGAGTAGGCTCAATCAATACTTTTGATTTCTCTTGAAAATATTTAGGGAGAGTGTCAAATCTCTCATCCTTCAACACCTTAGAGAGGTTTTCACCATTGGATGCACTCATTAGTTTTACTTTTTCTTGATCTAATACTGCCATAGAATGTTTTTCACCATTATATCAATTTTCTATATTATTCATTTTGTAGCTAACAGATTTGACACTCCCCTGACCGAAGGCTTCGTTCTGAGATTCACTAGTGGGACATGTTTCAAGGTTGTTAGCATAGAGGAAATTGACAATTGCATCATCATTTGAAAAGATAGGGATGTCAAGAGGCTCGGTTTGGTCCCATTCAATAAGTTTAGGATGTACTAGATCTAGGGAATTGTTGGATTGGTTTAAGTCAGAGGTAGTGAGGGTCCTGATGGAAACATCTTCAAGTAATCTTATAGAAATGTCAAGGTCTATGATGTAACTCTCCTTTGAATGATCTATCTCGCTAGGAGTCTGATCATCTTCACTTGAGCCATCGATAGGTTATGATTCAAATTCAAGTGGTCTTGATTCTAAACTTTGTCCCTCCTCATGTATGGGTGCATACTTTTGTATCACATCAATTCCCTTGTCATGAAAAGACTCTTTAGATAATGAATCCCACTCATATTCATTTGAGTCAGTTTCATAATCATTACTAGCTTGCAGTTGTAGGATTCATTCAAAAACCTTTTGGGTGGATTCTTCTATTGTTTCATCTTTATATCCTAGTCTTATCTTGTCTTTGGATTGGTTAGGATGGGTTGAATTCATTCCATGATGCCTTCTTTTCTCTTTCCAATACATCCTTGTCCTTCATATCCCATTTTCTCCAAAATTGAAAACTCTTTTCCATACTGCATTGTTTGAACATTGATTGTTCTTGTTTGAGATTCATCTTCATCCTTGTAAAGCTAGTTCAAAGTTTCTTTATCATCATATTCCTCAACTTGGGTGATTTCTTTTATGAATCTTCCATCAAAAAGCATGACAGGTTGTGAACACTGTTTTGTTGAGGTTGATGGTTGACCATAGGACTTTGGGGAAGATAATTGTGAAAGACATAGGGATTTCTCAATAGAATATTCACCCATGCCTTTATCTTTTACTTGGACCTTTTTCTCAAAAAATTTGAACAAAGTGTTGAGTTGGGCTTCATGATTGGTGGATGTAGAAGGGATAGCTTCTTCCTTTTTCTCAGGGTATTTAGATGAGGAACTTGGTTGGCTTCCTTTATTTGGGGACTTGGCGAGAAATTTTGACAAGGAATTTGATTGGCTTGAATCACCAAGGGTAGCAGATGGGGAAGCAAGAGCTTCTCTATTATGGGGCACAAAGATATCTTGGATTGATTTGAGGGTGTTACAATACTGAGGACTATTAGAATCAACTAGAATTGTAATCTCTTGCCCATTGCAAGGGAATTTCCTACATCTCGTGGATCCAAGGACGACCTAAGAGTATATTGTATGTTAAGTCTTTGTCCAGAACTTGGAAAATTACATCTTTTTGGATTGACCCCACTTGAATTGGCAACACAATTAGTCCCTTTGAAGCCCTTTCTTCATCATCATAGGATTTGATGCTGATATTCTTTCTTGAATCTATTATATTCTTAGAGAATCCTAGTGCATGAACAAGCTTTAAAGTACACATATTGAGTCTCGCTCCTCCATATATTAAGACGCACTTGACTCAAATTTTATGTATTAAGACTTCAATGTGGAGTGTTGCATTATAGGGATGAGTGAGAGATATATCATCATTTTCAGAGAAGGATAGGCAATGAGGTGCAACCAAATGTCCCACAATGGCTTGGAAGGTACAAACTTGTAAATTTGTTGGTATAGTTGTGTCCACTAGAGATTTTTCCAAAATTTCCTCATGAGCGGGGGAGATCTCGAGGAGCTCCAATATAGATATTTGCACTGGGATCTTTTGAAGTTGATCAACAATGTTATATTGATGTTATGGGGAAGTAGATGTTTTGGATGAGCTTCCTTTTAAAACTTATTTGGATTGTGCTCTCATGGTCATATTTACGGGCACGTTGTCTTATTTCCCTTTGATTTTTATGACATTAATTTTGTTCTCCATTGCAACCATGTATTTTTTGATGTTATGGACTTGATTGGATGTGATGTTGGTGTCATTGATTTGGTTTATAGCTATGATTGTGTCTTTTCCATGTTGAATTGGAGCTTCATTAATTGGATTATTGGTTGTAACAATGTCTTGAGTGTCATTGATCCTAATGTCATTTGTCTATTCTTCAATGGCTGAAATATGATAGATGTAAGTATTGTGAACATAGTTTACATTTTTCCCCTCCTTGTTCATTGTAGAGGATTCCCCTTTGCCGTAATTTGGTAAGGGATTTTTGAATGCAGCATGATCAGCATTTGTTTGGGGTCCTTCTATTTGGATGATATTATGGTCTATGAAGTCTTGTACCTTGTGCTTTAATTGCATGCAATTATTTGTTAGATGGCCTTTGCATTGATGAAATTCACAGTAATGAGCATCATTCCACCATGACGATTTCACTTTTGGCTTAAAACCTTGGGTGTCAAGTAAGGTGATAAGATTTTCTGCAAGGAGTTCTTTCAATGTGGATTCCAGCGATTGATGCAAAAGTGTAAATTTCCTATGATTTGATCATGTTTGATATGGGGGTGGTCGAGATGGGGCATTTTTTTGGTTATTGTTTTGATTTTGATTAGTGTTGTTTTGATTGGGGCTTTGGTTGGTCTTGGGTGTGATTCTTGATAGATTAAAAACCATTTTGGCATAATGAGTTTCAATTGAAGTATTTCTATTAGTATTCATGTTTCTTTGCCAAAACTTTGGTTTATCATGATTGTTATAATCATTGGAGGATTTTTCTGAATTATTTTCATTGTGAATTTTCAAGACTTCTCTCTTGAGGGTATGTGCAGGATCATGATGGACCAAAAAGTGGCAATATGATGGGTATGTGGCTAACAACTTTTTTTTACCCAAAATTGATGAAATGAAAAGGGTTTTTAAAAGAGATTCTGAGCTTTGAACCAATATAAATTATGATTTACTTTGAATTTAATAAATAATTATTATTCATTTTCTATTGAATTACGACTAAAGTCTTGATTTTTAGGCTAATTGAAAAATATCTATAGCTTTCAAATGGTATCATATTTTTTAAATCCAAAACATGTGTCACATTCTATGCTTCACATACTATAAGATTAAAAAATAAAAAATAAAAATTTCATGAATATTTGACCAAGTTAAGGTGGTCAGACATACGAGTCTTTATATTTTTTTTAAGTTGTCATAAAAAAATTATAATTAATTATTTACTTAGAAAAAAATTACAAAAAATAATGCATCACATCAGGACATGAGTCTTCTACTTATATCTATAATCTTATAATTTTTTTTTATCATTTTAATGTGATTAGGGTGGTTAGACAAACACCTACTTCTTAATTTTTCACTGAAATTTAAGTACTACTGTATTGAAATTTCAAATTTTCACCAAATAGATTTTATTTTTTTGTAAATAAACCTAGTAATTTAGAAACTACATTCAATTTTCTACAAATTCTATTCTTACATATTTTTGAAATAATTTAGATAACTTATTCAAATTTTTATGTCAAGTTGCCTAACTCTGATTTTCTTGAATTTTTTGCCACTTAAGGGCCTATTTTTTCCATGATGATCCTGCACATACCCTTGACCAAATCTTATTTGATTTTCATTCTATTATCAATCAATTTCTCAAAGGTAGGTAGGCATTGCAATTCAATCCTATAACTCATATCCTCATTTAAATTGTCAATGAACACCTCCATATTTTCCTTTTCTCGTATAGCACAAGGATACCTTGCAAATAATCTCCTCAACCTTTGTAAGAATACAAGAAATGATTCTCCATTTTTCTATTTTACATTGAAAAGATCCTTCATTGTAATCTCATGTTGGATGTTATAAGAGTATTGGGTGATAAATTTGTTGACCAATTCTTTAAAGGATTTCATTCATGGGGTAATTGCAAAAACCATTGTAGATTGTCCTCCCAAGCTTCTTGGGAACAATCTCATCAAGTAAGTTTCCTCGTGTGTGAATTCAAGGCTCATTGTTCAAAATTCTCTTATGTGATCTATAGGGTTTGTTTTACCATTGTATTTATCACATTTAGGGAATTCACAATGTTTGGGAAATGGGATCATGTTCACACTTTGATCAAAAGGATATGGACACATGTCTTGTATAGATTCCTTAACTCATCAAGAAGTTGTTGTAGATTTTTCATTTGATGAGTTAAGGAATCTACGGTGTCATTGGTTCTTGCTTCATTTCTTGTTTCATTTTGTGTTTCTGTTTCTGTCTTCTTAGGAGTGCTTTTTAATTTTTTCATATCAAAATCCTCGGGTAGTTTGACCCCTTTGTTTGCTAGCATCAAAAGGTATTTTTCACCCTCCTTTTCAAAGATCCTCTCCATGAACTTATGAAAATTTGGATCTTGTTGTGCTATTTCTATGGCTTCATCCATTATTTCTTCTACCTCATTTTGATGAATTCTAAAAAAATAATCCTCTTCTCTTTCAGCCATGGTGTTTTGGCTTTCAATTTATTGTTGCTGAAGTTTTTTTTTTTTTGATCTTTCTTCAACGAGCATACAAGTGATGGAGATTTTCTAAACTTTGATCTAGGTTGAGGAGTGACAAAAAGGGATAAGGTAAACTTGATTATGCAATGTTTGTTTCAGGATGAAGTATGATGAATCTTGACAAAGGATGATGAACCCTGATGGTGAAACTTTTTTGATAATCAGATTTAAGGTTTGATGGTGAAGCACTTTAAGATATATGATCAAGGTTTAGCTAAGAATTTTCACTTGTAAATGCTAATTTTACCAAGTTAAAAGCAATGTTGGGACAAGGAATAAATGTTTCTTGAGAAGGAATCTCAAAATTTGGTGTTAATTGTTAGATAGGAGGTCAAATTTAGCTTTTTGTTTGTAGATTTATTAAATGTGCTAAAATAGTGCATAGATGCGCTATGGAATTGTATAGATGCTCTATGGAAAAAGCTAGATGCATTGGATAATAGTATCTATGCACTAGAGGATGGTATGTATGTGCTAGAATAGTTACTAGATGCACTAAAGGAACTATAGTGGATAGATACGCTAAAACAATGAATGTATGTGCTAAAAAATGGGGGTATGTGCTAGAACAGTGAATGTATGCGCTAAACTAAGAGATGCTTTTGTTTTCTAGTAGTTTACTAGATTTTTCTTGTTTTGATCAAGGATTCAATTGGTTGAGGTGATGTTCTTCTAAATCACTATTTATAAATTTCTAGTGTGTGGTGTTTTTTCAAAAATTTATATCAAAACACACATGTAAGATGGATCAAGCAATTACAATCCCTAAGGTTGTGTAAGACAGAATTTACCGGATTCCCACTTCGATTTTTAGTCTAGTTGTTCTTTATTTTGGTGAATGAATAGAAGCTTGACCATGTTGGTTCCCCTCCACAACACTCACTTCTCAGGTCAACCAAGCTTCAATCCTCATGAATCTCTCATGACAAATTTATCATTTCTACCAAAAACCACAAAAGTGTGGGAGGGCTTGAGAGGGTAAATGTCTTGTACCAGCAAATAGAATAGGATTTTGGCTTACTATAACAAAGTTTATAGTATAGGCATTTCATTCATGGAGGATCATCCATACGACAAGAGACCATTGATGCCCTTCTTGTCAGAATAATCCATGTGATAGTTGAACTTACCTCAAGTACCCACACTTATATATCGGGTGGAAGTCACTTGGATTTAGAGTGTTCCCAGTTGGGTCATTCCTTGGGGTGATTACTCTTTCCCACTAGGTAGGCCCTCTAAGGATTAAATTGCAGAAATGAAAAGAATGGGTTTGGCTTTTTGATCACCCAGTTAAGGGGAGTGAATATGCCTACCATTCAACAATCACATCAGACATGGTGTTTGTTTTCCTCTAATTAAGCTATGTTCCCAACTTAATCAAAAGAAAGAATAATAAATCACTACAATAAAATGTTAGTAGTTTCATATTTGAAGTCTTTGATAGAGTTTATCAATTTTAGTAGAGTCTCCAACAACGTTCAAAAATCCTACAAAATAGAGAGATACAAATTAGTTTTTCATCATTTTGAATTTCTAGGAATTAAAATTGAATGCACTAAAACATAATTTATATGCGCTAAAATATTGATTTAATGCACTAAAACTAAACCCCCTATGCACCAAAACATCAACAAAGTGTGCTAGGAGACCGTATGTGCTAAAGGATCCACCCTATGCACCAAAAAAGTGACCTGATGTGCTAAAATAAAAAACTCAACTACACCAAAACAAGAACCCGATGTGCTAAAAGATCATTTGGATGCATTACCTCAAGATTATCGCTTAAACCTATGGACAAAACTGGCCAGAAAATTGTTAAAATATGGGGCCTGACACCATGGTGGGCACCAATTTATGTGTGGTGTAAAAATGGAGATTGAACAATGTAAAATTCAACACACATCAATGAAAGGTCTTACAAGAAATATATTGAAATAACAAAAATAAGCTACCATATCTACTCTTTAAAATCATTTCATTTCTCTCTAATCTTAAGGATCTTCAAATTCATTTGTGCTCTCAGATTTATATATGTGTTGCACATGAATTTATTAGATGCAAACCTAAGAAATGAGAAGATTTATAAAATACAAAGCTAAATGCCTACATTAACATGTTTTTGTATTTTTTATATGAAGGCTGAATGAAATATGAGATTGTTGCTATATAAATGATGCTAAGATTATTTCTATTGATATAAGGCAAATCTACATGCAATTCTAGGACAAACACAATAAAAACTAATCCAATACTACAATGCTACAAAGTAAAATTGCCATGATAACAATGCTAAATGATATGCAACTCTAAAATGCTCTCAATTGCTCTCAATTGCTAAGATAATTCTTGCAACATAAGTTTATGATCAAATCCTTGTTGAAAATTTGTAGAATGTTCTCCTATTTATAGATTTTTCCAAGCCTTGGATGAGGTGGCAAAGATAGATGGTCAAGATCATGATCCAAGGACATCAATGGTGGAGCACAAGGAAGTTGGAGGAAATCATGGAGGTTGCTCCATTTGGAAGGGAAAATCATCCAAGTGTCAAAGAACATCAATTGAAGAAAGGAGCCATGTGTCTCTAAAGTTTTTAGAAGGTTGTGGATGGATATTCCTAATTTAGAAATTAGATATAAATAAAATCATGTGACATGTGATGATGTGGAGGGTGAGTTGGAAGAGGTTAGAAAACTATGGAGAAATGTGATAAATTTCAATTAAAGAATTCAAATTTAATTAGGGGAGGGAAATAATCAAACAAAAAATTATTTAAATTTGTGTATTGAATTAATTCAAGAGGGAATATTATTTTTGAATGGAAGAATTAAAGAGGTGAACTATACAAATAAATTTATCAATTTATTTATACTAGTAGAAGAATTTAAGATTAATTTATGTGTACACACCTACTACACATCAAAATTGGGAAATAGATATGAGATATATGAAAAGAGCTCTTGGTATCAAAAAATCAAATCAATTATCTTCTTATTTTCTCCCTGCTTACATTAGACAAGATCCAAGGTCATCTTTAGTCAATGTTAGCCTAGAACTAATAGAGAAACTAATTAATGAGATGATCAAATGAGAATATACAATTGTCATGCAGGGAATAGTACCACTTGAGTGTTGTGTCCTTGAGAGATCGAGGAAAAAGCTTCACCATAAAAGCATCATAATGAAAGAAATATATACACATGTGTTTGTAGATCCCCTCTAGCACCATACTTTTCAAACTTAGGAATCTCCATTCCCTAAGGGAAAGGAGTACTTAAAATTGCTATCGACAATGGGCTATGTCAAAAGAAAGGTTGAAAAATAGGTTGGGTGGAGGCCTAGGAAAGGCTCACCAACTAGTTTTTCAACTGAACCATGTTTCGAAGAGGGAAATTTAGAATAGGGTTAGATGGTGAAAAAGCCTAGTGGAACCACTAGAACAACCACTACTAGAACCACCTCCAGAGCCACCTCTAGAGTTGCCACCATGACCACTACCAAAGCCACCACCATGGATAGGACCTCCACCAAAGCTAGCTCCACTACCAAAGCCACCACTATGGCCTCCACCAAAGCCACCTCCACTAGTGCTGCCACCACTCATTCCACTAGAGCCCCCACCACTAGAGGAAACAAGAGGGGTGAAACTGAAACCAAGGGGTATTCTACTCACCTTGATGGTATGGGGATTTTGAGATGTAGACGAAACACTAATTAAAGTGCCTATTGCAACCATGTATATATAAGTGGTTGGCATCAAGTTGTCTATTTGTCTCTCATAGACATCGAGCACTTCCCCTTGGGTAGTACCCAATCTAGACTTATATGAGGGTATATAAGATTCTGTTAGATCAAAAAGGCCATGAAAGAAATCTATACCTATCTAATCCTTTCCCAATAGATGTCTCAACTCTCTAACAAGCCTAGCATCTCTCACCATGCTTGGTGCTCTCTCCAAATGGTTCACAAGGTTTGACAATCTACTATCCAATGCTAAAATATTTTCTACAACGATATGTACAGCCTCATCCTTGTCCATGGATGAAGCCATAGGGGATGTTGGAGGGGTAGGAATGTGGGTGTTCTTGTCTATGAAACCCATCTTGTCAGTAAAGCCTATATGAAAACTAGTGGTAAAGTTAGTAGCTAGATGGTAGTAAAGCCTATATGAAAACTAGTGGTAAAGTCGGTAGCTAGATGCTAGCTAGACCAATGGAGAAACTAGAGGTGAAACAAGAAGTGACCTTTGTCTTTTCCATTGGTAGGTGTCACACAATTCTTCTAACAATGTACTTGAAAGTCATGGAATGGGTTGTGATGCTCATAAACCCTCACAACACTCAATTTTTCAACAGCTACCAGATGCAAGGAGAAAGTCTCAACACAAGCGAATGGATAGACATTGTTCATGTCAGGTTCACCATAAAATGTAAGAGAGGGGGACCAACCACACCAAGGCTCCACATCATAAAGAGCTGAGAGTGGAGGGTTTCCCTAACTTACCTCAAGATAATAGGTGTTTAGGACAAGAATCAAGAATAAAGAGAACTCTCAAGTGCCTATGTCACTCTACATATCCAAAAGTCTAAATGGGGCTAGAAGAGCTAATTTCTAGAGTTCAAATTGTATCTTAGATAGCTCTCTATCCAAGGATGATAGTGTAGGTCTGTGATAATAGTGTAGCACATTCACATCCATACAATCAGAAAGAGTGAAATACAATGTAAAACACTAGAAAACCTACTAACTACCTAGCTAACTAACATTAATGAAATAAACAAAATTATGAAGTACAAAAAGTAGCAACATAAATGATAAAGAAAGTAGTTGAAGACAAGGGTGATGAATATTAACTCACTAAAGCTCCAATTCGCAAGTGAGCTTCGTGAACATGTTCACCTACACACAAGAAGGAGAGGGAAAAATGTTGTGTTGTATAGGGGTTTGCCTTACTCAAAACCTTATTTTGGTGTTTCTACCTCCATGGAAAACTAGAAAATCCGGGTGCTGCC
The DNA here is from genome assembly GCA_007115665.2 of Sequoiadendron giganteum. Classification (NCBI taxonomy): domain Eukaryota; kingdom Viridiplantae; phylum Streptophyta; class Pinopsida; order Cupressales; family Cupressaceae; genus Sequoiadendron; species Sequoiadendron giganteum. The sequence continues at coordinate 174,166,345 of CM021104.1, read as the reverse complement.
ACAATAGTGGTTTACAATTTCTGAGAGAAACTGATTTATTCTGGAATCAAATATTTTTAGAAAATATAATGATTTAAGCCTTAAAAAGTTCCATTTTAAGGATTCCAATTGAAGAGTTTTTGATCAAACAACCTTAGATCAAACACCCTTGGATAGAACCTCACTATTTTTAAACCATACCTATAAATGAGTCTCCTTTACACATATCAAAATGCTGATAAAAAATCACTTTTAATGTACCTTTTGGGGGATCAAATGAATCCATTTAAAATTTATTTCAAATTATTATGGCAGTCCTTAGAATGATCTATCGAACGAATATAATTTTAATATGTTTTGGTTTTATTATGTATGTGTTTTTTTAGTTTTATTAAACATAGGTTTTTCACCAAAAATAAAGCTTTGTTTTTCACATGTGGAAAAATAGAAAGTTATCAAAGTAAAATTTTAAAAAATATGTCCGTGCTGGATATTGATGTCCTTGATCCATTAAAAAAAAAAAAATTGAATTTTGATACATACAATTTTTTTTATGTTGTATACAGTCTGCCTATGTCTGAATTGCGATTGGTTTGGCTTCGAAAATTTATTAAGGAAAAAAATTCAATAAAAGACTATGAGACCAAATGAAAGTGCTATATATCATAGTTACAAATCTAAATTTGAAATAATTAGAATTTTATCCTTCATACAAAAAAAGTTATGTTGTATACGGTGAGCATCACTTTTTAAAAATGTTGTTTTTTGGAAAAAACCAATTTTCGTGGGAGATGGGAAAAGAAGTGCAATCTGATTCCAAAAATTTTGAAAAAAATATTTTTAGAATCTACAAACAAAATGTGATGAGACTATAGTTTGCATCATCTTCAAATTCCTCACGGTTTAGCAGCTATAGGTGCCCGAATGTGAAGATTTAGTTAAAAATAATATTTTCAGTGTCTAGTTTGGCCAAAAATTGTAAAACACTATTGTGGGATCACCCTCCATGAAGTAGAAAGTATGATAAGGAAAATAATAAAGGAAAGTATTGAACACTACAAAATATGCTATGCTACTCTATCAAACCAAAAAATAAAAATGAGAGTGATTTAATACCACCTCCACCCAAGTAATTCAGGGCTAATTAAGGGGGAATGCAAGGCAATGGGCTTGGCAAAGACAACATGACGATAGTGGTGACAAAGGGAGGTTTCACAAGACTCCAAACTTGTAGATTCTATGTTAGAACAACACGTACAAGGATGAAATTGATGGAGTAACAAGCTTTCTTGTTGCAATGCTCAATTTAGTTATGTGAGATATGCTTGAGAGAATGTGATAGATTGCTTGAAGATCTTGGAAGAAGGAATGAATGAATAAGATAACCATTCCAAGATCAAAATGGGAGAGATGGAGTTGTTTTTGGGTTGGTTGGTTGCATAGAGGTGTTACAATTTTTCCTTGATGAGGAGTGTAACATCCCTATGGACTCTAGAGGCAGTAATCTATCAGGGATGACAATGCTCCACATAGAGGTCAGTGCATTGCACTCACATCCTCGATAAATATTCCCCCATGGACACATAAAACAGGTGCCAAGTAGATGGAAGATAGGTGGGTGATGTGGTATTTCATCTTTGGGTTTGATTTTCTAATGTGAGGGTATGAAAAAGGGGAATTTACACATGGGGTGAAAAGTTTCTCCTATATAGGAACAAATCAAATGATAGCATGTGGCACATGTCAGTTGGTGAGAGAAACTTCTTGAACAATTCAACAAAAAAACTTTAACTTTCTTCAATAGTTAAAACTTTTAGGACCCATGGACCAGATTCAATCTATAATCAAGATATCAAACTAGATTGAGCATATTATCAACTTAATCTTCAAAAAAATTGTAGGAACTAGCTAGATATTTAGAGTGATCAATTAGATCTAGAAGTTTCAATCCATGAGCTCTATGTTCCTGCCTCCAAGCTATAGCTTTAGGAAAAGTGCTAGTAAGTATAGCACCTCGGAGCTTGACATATCCTTCATTACATATGTAATACCTAGATCTCTAGTATCTTGGTTACCTACTTTTCTTCTCCTTATGCTTCTTCCTCAAACATACTTCCAAAGTATGCAATCTAATCTAGGTAATATTGTTGGATCTACTTGCAATCCAAGTTTTCCTAATTGTCCATAACCAAACACTGTCCAATAACCTATTCTTCTTGCACATAAAAATCCACATATCAATCCCCTCTCAAAACATTAGTGAAATCCTCATTAGAATAAAACCATCATTATTAATTTTCCTTTCAAAATTAATCCTTAAATAACATGCTTTAACTTCTTCTTGCATAACTATCAACTTTAGGTAGGTTCACCAATATTTTTATACTCGAGAAAAAATGAGTAGCAAGCCTAAACATTCCTGCACCAATGCATCATTTACCTAGGTACCCAAGTATCAAGTACCTAATTACCTAGTTGCCTTCAAAACCTGATTAACTGATTTACTACACTCATCAGAATAAATGAAAACCCAACTTTTGCCTTCTAGCAATCTTTTTAGACACACATGTTTTTTACTCCCAACATAAGTAAATTATCAAACTTTCTTCACGAACTTGTCTTAATCATTCACCCAAACTCAAATTATCCAAAAACCCATTCCCCTAGACTCTCGACACTGAATACACCTGATCACAAATCAATTTCTAACATTTTCAAGTTCCTATGTAATTTCCTTGAGGCCAACAACCAATTAGCATCTATCTTAAGCAGTAATTTTCAACTTGGAACCCCAAGCCTTATATTCTTGGGGCATGTTGCAAGACCAAACAACAACTTGCAACCAATAAAATAAACTTCAAAAGAAAATCCCAAGAGTCAACCACTCACAATAAATTATAAATTATGCATATTTTCCATAATAACCCCTCGCCTTCACTCAAATTCTAACATAAGGACCACAAAATTTCACCTGCAATTACAAGTGTGTGAATTTATTTATTATCATCTCTATGACTTGATGAAAAGGATTGGTTAATTTACATTGACCTACCTAATTTCATAATCCTTTTTATCAAACCTAGATATTTCCTTGCTACTAGTCAATAATCCACAACCCTGAAAAGGTTTCATGACTATAATTTCCCCAAACATAGCTCTACTGCTAGTTAGACATCTATAGACCTAACAAAGATATTTGGTTAGCATAAAGAGTTGAATTCTCTTTTGATATTTATTACTATTTTCATTTGATATTTCATGGTAATCTCTTTTGCTTCAACTTGTAGGTAGTGAAGCCTGGTAATTTAGGTTGGGAATTACATCGGTAGCGAAGATTACCTTTTGATTTTTTACTCAATACAAATATCCTTCATCATTTTCACCAGTTCCCAAAAGATTTACTTAGTGAATTTCCTGTATGTGAGCCTCTCTAGAAATTTTTTATCACCCTTATGCCAAACTCTTACTGTTGGTGTAATTAATTGTTTTGTACTTTGTCCTAGGTCATCATTACACCTTAGTTAAGTTTACTTAGGGACCACATAGGAGTTGTTGGAGATTTTCCACCTTTGGTGGACTTATCATGTTATCACTTTATTATTTCCACCTTTCGTGGACACATCATGTGATTCCTCTCCACCTTTTGTGGTGGTTATTACATTATCACTTTCCCACTTTAGGTGGAGTGATAGCTTTTCATAGTTGTCTCATGTCATAAGATTACGACACTTGTCATAATCTTATGCCCTCCTATGTTCTCACCTTGGCTATATAACCAAGGGGTTTCTACTACATTTGTACATTGATAAATACATTATTTCTATATGCATTATTGGTAGAATATAGTTTATTCTTGTCATATTGTTTCTATCTCTCTTATGCTTGTGCTTCCATTAGGGCTCTAGATCTTGGGTGGCTACCTTCATAGCCAATTCTTACACGGTATCAGAGCTATTGGAGTGCCTTTGGATTGCCATTTTGGGGAGATCTTGAGTGCAAACTTGCATTTTTTTCATAGAAATATCAAATTCTAGGGGTGTTCCATTTTTGGCTTTGTATTGCAGGTGCATTTTGGGAGCTTGTTGCATCAAATTTGAGCTCACCATTGCATTTGGAGTGTCTGAGAAAGTCAGATTTGCCTTTTGTTTCATCTCAGTTGGACATTGGAGGCCAAATCTACAAGGGTTTGAAGATTGGAGGTGGTTGCCAAATCTAGGAGGTAGCCATATTTTCAGAGCATTTTCAGCCAAAAAGGACACTGCCATTGCGTCCAGAAGGGCCAAAAACCCTAAGATTGACTATCAATTTGTCAAAATCGGACAATTGTACCCAGAGCCATCTAAGAAAAATTTCTCCTCCTCGACCGTACGGATCAACATTATTACAAGTTGGGTACAATTTTATTTTTGAAAAAAAATCAAAAAAAATTTTATGAAAAAATCATTTAAAAAATTAAAAAATATTGTTTATTTTTTCAAAATAAAATTTTGATTTGTAAAAAATTTTTAAAAATCAGAAGACATTTTAAGTCTGTAGTGTAGACTGTACCTGCACACGTAGGTACTAACAGTACCCGCATGGTACGCAGTACCTGCGGGGGTCTCATGCCACCCATGTGGCCCTAACCGGAAGCTCCATCGTCACTGGCAACGGCAAAAATTCCAGCATCTTTTGAAGATTCCGGCAGACTCGAAATATTCTGACATTCAAAAGAATATTCTGGAAAATTATTCTACCAGGTTGGACGGTGACGGTGATGGCCAAACAGCCGTCAAATTTAATATTGTGGACTGCTGACGTCAGCACTACGTCAGTAGTTTTCAAAAAAAATTCACCCCTCTCCATTTGCAGTTCATCTTCAAACATAGATATCTTGCTCATTTTGAGTCCTTTTTTCGAGCAATTTTTTTTTATTTGGGATATTTTTTCGTTCTCTACATGTTGGTGTAATCAGTTTCTGGTTTTGATGCACGAATTTTTCATAAAATTCAGTTTCTCACAGGTGTAGCTGAGTTGTCACCGCTTTTACAACTTCTGGGGCTCCGTTCAGACTCATACGAACTCCTTTTCAGGTGCCATTTTTTTTGAAAGTGCATGATTTTTCCTGAATTTCAGAGTGGTGCTATGAGTTTGTAGTGACTGTGATCAGAAATTGTACTTTCAGCACTTGGTCAGTTTTGGCCTATTTTGGCATTTGTAAGGACAAGATCTCAGTTTGGTCTTCTGTATCAGTTATTTGAGTCTGTTGTTGCCTAATTAAGGCTGTTGTATAACATTTAAAATCAGAAGCCCACATTGCTTGGCTTGCAAGTGGCCATTGTAAATGCACTAAGTATAAAGTGCCAAATCATCATTTTTGGGGGGGGGTTCTTTGATTGAGTGAATCTGGGGGGGGTGTCTTGTGTGATTTTGACTCTTTATCTCTTGTTATCTTTGATGCTATGGGTTCTCCTAAGTTTTCTTTGTTAACTCCACATAACTATGCTTCTTGGAAAATTGATGCTTGGAGTAAGTTGATGGAAAAAGGATTAACTCATTATATTGATGGAACTATTGTTGCACCATTTGATCCTAATGCTCATTTGGATTGGCTCACTAAAAATACTATGGCTCTTGGAACATTGAGGAAATATGTATCAAAATATCTAATCTATCAAATTGAAAAGTTTACAACAATTAAGGATGCTTGGGAAAATTTTGGTCAATTGTATGGCCAAGTTGATGAGATTAGAGGTTATCAGCTTGACAATGATCTCACAATGTTAGACCCTAAGAATTTTGATACAATCCAAGACTATGTCACTAAGGAAAATGAGTTAAGATCACAACTTAAGGATTGTGGAATTGACAAAAAGGATGCACAGTTGATCTACAATTTGTTGGGAAAGCTTCCATCAGAATATGCAGCATTTGTTTCTAGCTTCCAAACCCATTGCTTGACAGTGGGTAGTTCTTTCACTCTTCCATCATTTGATGCATTCACAAAAATGTTGATGTTAGAGTAAGCAAAATTGATAAGCATGGGGATTCTCAAGTCTTCAAAGTCCAAAGCTTTGGTGGCTAATCAAGGGAATCAAGGGACTCAAGGAAAGGGTTCCAATAAGAAGCAGAAGCAGTTTAAGCCAAAGACACAACAAGATAAAGCACAATCATCCTCTCCACAACAAAGGAATTTTTCACCTTTTCCTCTGAAGGGAAATTCAAGCAAGAAGGAAAGACCAACTTGCTCATATTGCAAGAGATTTGGTCATGATGAGCATCATTTCCATACTAAGCAAATTGATGAGTTGACAAACATCATCAAGAAAAATAACATCAATTTTCCATCTGCCTACAAGAAGAAGGATTCATCTCCTTCCACTTCCTCACAATCAAAAGGAAAAGGGCAAGCTTTTATGGCTACTACAAGTTCTTCACAACAATGGATACTTGACTCGGGTGCTACTCATCACATGGGTTCTACAAGGGAGCAGTTTTCTTCTTTGGAGCCATCTAAGGTACCTCACATCTTTATAGGTGATGAAACTCAAGTGGATGTTGAAGGCAAAGGTTTGATTGTCATGGATGATGGAACATTTGAGGATGTTCTCTATGTTCCTAACTTGAGCACTAATCTTCTTTCAATCTACCAAATCACTCACTTTGGAGATGACAAGAAAGTTGAGTTTCTACCAGATTCATTTGTGGTCAAAGAACTTAAGGATGATGCCTTGGTTGCAATGGGACAAGCCAATCCCAACACACGGTTTTACTCATTTTCCCACTTTATTCCCAAGTCTCCTTCTACAGCATTGCTCACTCATTCAAATTCAAAAAGTAAGTTATGGAATGAGTGGTTTGGACATCTCAATTACCGCTATCTTCAGCAGCTTAGCACAAAGGATATGGTTTTAGGACTCCCTCAAATCAGATTTTCAGAAGGTGTTTGTTAAGGTTGTTCCTTGGGTAAGCATCCAGAAGAGAAGTTTGACAAAGGGAAGTCTTGGAGAGATTTGGAAGTTCTTTAATTAGTTCACAGTGATGTAGCAGGTCCATTTCCAGTGCCATCGTTCAGCAAGGCCCGCTATGTCCTCACCTTCATTGGTGACTTCTCTCGCTTCACATGGGTCTATTTTCTTGTTCACAAGAGTGAAGTGTTTGACAGATTTCTAGCCTTCAAGGCTCATGTTGAGAAGCAATCAGGGAAGCAAGTCAAAATTCTTCGCACAGACAATGGAAGGGAATATGTGAACAATAGACTTGAGGAATTTTGTACTCTTGAGGGGATTGATATTCAACATTCAGTTGCATACACTCCACAATAGAATGGTGTTGCAGAATGAAAAAATAGAACCCTTAAGGAGATGGCTAGCTACATGATTCATGCTCGATCTCTTGGTCCTCAATTTTGGGCAGAAGCTATCAGTTGTGCCACTCACATCCAGAATCAGGTTCCCCATAAGGCTTTGAAGGGTATGACTCCTTTTGAGGCTTGGTGTGGTAGAAAACCAGTTGTGAGACACTTCAGAGTTTTTGGTTGTCTAGCTTGGGCATGCATACCTCCAAAGAAACGCAAGGCATTGGAACCTCAGAGTAGGCCTTGCATCTTTGCTGGATATCTCGAAGGTGTTAAGGCATATAGACTTTTGGATCCAGAGAAACATGAGCTATTCATTGAGAGGAGTGCTCACTTTGAGGAAAGCTCTCCTAGCTTAGCCTCTAACCCTCCTCTCCCTTCCTCCATAGTGGAAAGTGACGATAGTGACTCAGATGATGATTCTCCCTCAACTCTGACTCACAGGATCACACCTTTGTAGGGTCCACTTGTAGTTGAGGAGCCTCATCCTTCATCTCCTACTAGACCTCGTTGGGCTCGACAGACTCTTGAGTCAGTAGGCTCTCTTGTTGGGGATCCTTCAGATACTCGAAGGACTCGGTCACAACATCAGGATTTTCCACATGCTTTTATTGCTACTACTTCCGATCCACAGTCCTTCAAGGAAGCATCAGGAGTTCCAGAGTGGGATTCAACAATGGAGGAAGAGTATAGTTCCTTGATGAGGAACAACACATGGGATTTGGTTCCACTCCCCAAGGGGAGAAAGATGGTTTGATGCAAGTGGATCTATCGGACCAAGTATGTAGTGGATGGAAGTGTGGATAAATACAAGGCTCAACTTGTGGCAAAAGGTTTCTCACAAGTTCTAGGTGTTGATTATATAGAGACCTTTGCACCCGTTGCTAAGATGAACTCCATTCACTTGACACTTGCTATTGCTGCAGCTCATGGTTGGGTTGTACATCAGATGGATGTGAAGAGTGAATTTCTTCACGAGGATCTTCATGAGGAGATTTACATGGAGAAACCATAGGGATTCATACACGATTCTTCTTTGGTTTGCAGTTTGAGGAAGTCTCTCTATGGCCTCAAACAGGTCCCTAGGGCTTGGTATGCCAAGATGGATTCCTTTCTTCTCTCTACAGGATTCACGAGGTTTCATTCAAATCCAAATGTCTACATTTTGCGATAGGGTGACTCTCATTTGCTACTTGTGCTCTATGTTGATGACTTGATCATTATAGGGAGTACCTCATCCATCATTGGCAGTGTCAAATCTGCTTTGCAGGATAGATTTGCTATGACTGACTTGGGCCTTTTACACTATTTTCTTGGGATTGAGATCACATAGTCAGCTTCTGGGATCTCTCTCTCTCAGTCCAATTCTCTTGATCTTCTATCTCATTTTCACATGGTGGATTGTAAGCCTGCTCTGACTCCCTTTCTTTCAGGAGTCAAGCTTGAGGCCAAGTGTTCTACTCCACTTGTTGATGCCACTTTGTATCGTCAGCTTGTTGGGAGTCTCATCTACTTGACTCACACACGCCCTGATATCTCATTTGTAGCTGGCATGGTTTCATGCTTTATGCAGGAACCACATGAGCTTCATTGGAAGGAAGCCAAATGCATCTTGCATTACATACAGGGTACACATCATCATGGGATTCACTATGCAGTAGGTACAGGACTTACCTTGGTGGGATATATAGATTCTAATTGGGCTAGCGATACTGATGATCGCAAGTCCACTTCTAGCTACAACTTTCATCTTAGTTCAGGCCCCATTTGTTGGCAGAGTAAGAAGCAACATGCTATTGCTCTTTCTTCGACTAAGGCTGAGTATTGAGGGGCTGTTAATGCAACTACTGAGGCTATTTGGATTCAAAATATTCTCACTAAGTTTGGCTTCACTATTCCACATCCTTCAGTCATTCATTATGACAATCAGAGTGCCATCCAGATCCTGAAGAATCCAGTTCACCATCAGAGGACCAAACACATTGAGATTCATATGCACTACATTCGGGAGCTAATATAGGAGCAGGTCATTGATTTGCAGTATTGTCCTATGACAGAGCAGGTTGCAGATATCTTCACCAAACCTTTCACTGAGAATACCTATCATCATTTGTGAGATCTCTTGGGGTTGCGGGATGTTTCATCTGAGGGTGTCACTTGACTTCTTCATTCTCTCTTATGGGGGGGACTTCTTCCTCTTCTAGGCATTTTGTCCTTCTCATACATTTGAGAGCATTTTCTCTTGTTTTTCATCTCTCTTTTGGGGGGGAGTTTTTTCCCACGTGGTTTTCTCCTTTTCTCCACTTTATGAGAGATTGCATTGCATTTATATATGGGTACCTAACATAGCCTAGTTGTCGGGACCCATCTTGCATTGTGTACATTCTCCCTAAGTTGCACTTGATGGGGGGTGTTGGTGTAATTAATTGTTTTGTACCTTGTCCTAGGTCATCATTACACCTTAGTTAAGTTTACTTAGGGACCACATAGGAGTTGTTGGAGATTTTCCACTGGTGGACTTATCATGTTATCACTTTATCATTTCCACCTTTCATGGATGCATCATGTGATTCCTCTCCACCTTTTGTGGTAGATCCACCTTTTGTGGTGGTTATTACATTATCACTTTCCCACTTTAGGTGGAGTGATAGCTTTTCACAGTTGTCTCATGTCATAAGATTACGACACTTGTCATAATCTTATGCCCTCCTATGTTCTCACCTTGGCTATATAACCAAGGGGTTTCTACTACATTTGTACATTGATACATACATTATTTCTATATGCATTATTGGGAGAATACAGTTTATTCTTGTCATATTGTTTCTATCTCTCTTATGCGTGTGCTTCCATTAGGGCTCTTGATCTTGGGTGGCTACCTTCATAGCCAATTCTTACACTTACTAATTGTAATTCATTATCTAAAAGTAAGCATAAGTTAAAATTTAGTTGCAAGTTATTGAATAAACTGATCACTTCTAAATTTAGAAACCTTAGTCAATATCCATACATTTTATCTATCCATAGAAACCCACTAAACTAAACTTTGCTAATAACTTCAAGTTTGGCAGCTCTATAATCACATTAATGCACCAGGATTGTCATAATGATGCCTTAACATATCTATCGGGCTCTTCATTTTTATTTGCATGCCTAATTTTGAACATATTAATTTTTCTCAAATTCTTGAACCTTTTAGTGTGTGCCAACTCACCATTCTTGCTCTCCTTCCAAACTACACACCTTGATAATTCATAATTAATACTACTTGATCAGATGAATTGAGATGACCACCATTTAATTCTTTAATCTTGAATTTTCCTGATTCATGATCTTCATACTAGACATCCTTGAAGCATTGAGCACAAACTTCGTAAGAATTTGTTTGATTTGACTTTTAATTCTAAAGGAAAATTTACTTTCACCACCTCAACTTGGATTCCCAAGATTTTACCTCAAGGAAAGTATGAACCATATATTTCTCATATATTTCTATAAATACAACACTCTCCTCCAAATTCCACACTTCTATCTTCAATTTTCAAATCCTCTTTTATTTTGTTCTTGCTTGTGAACAATGGATACCCTCATTTTTCAAGTACCAATGTTTGTCACCAAACTAGCTTCTTGGGCTTAATTATGAGCCAATGGCTTGGAAAAGTGTTTTTTCTCATTATATCCCCCACTAAAGCCTTTCTACATATGTTTCTTGAGGAAACCTTCATGAATGTCAAGTCATATTATAGGGTGAAATCTAACTTGGCTTCTTGGTTAATCGCTTCCCTATTAGACCTAAAAATCTTTGTAGTGGAAGTTCATTATGCTAATGATAGTGTGACCAAAATAATTGGGAAATATGGACACCATCTTGGAAATTTCTCAACCTTCCAATGGAATTCCAATGATCCAGGACATTCAATGATTTTTAAATTAGAGAGAAATAGTTACTCTTCTACACTTGCTCACTACACTACACACCCATGACCTTGATGAGAATAATGACAATGCCTACCTAGGGTATATGATTCTCCAAGATGATACACAACAAATTGATTGACTAGGAAGCATGCCCACTATTCCAACATAGTTTTTTGAATAGCCAACACCCCCCTTTTTTTTTTTTTTTGTATATCAACTTATAATGAGAATTTTGTATTTGCATGTACATACGAGGTTATTACTATATAATATAATGAAAAAATTTATATTCTATAATAAAAGGTTTCACTTTTACTTTTTCATACATGCATTTGCTTCAAATTATCTTACATTTTCTAAATTTCAATGGAATATTTTTGTTAATGGATGATAACTTCGGTCAGATATAAATAATGAATGCTGAAAGCATCTTCATTATTTATATATGATCAAAATTTATCCTTAATATAAATTTCTGGAAATCGAATTTATGAGCATATATATTTATATATAAATTCGTAATAATAAAGATGTTAGAAATTCACATTGAATAAAATCGGAATTCACATAATATATATCTGCTATGTGTGAGTGGGGCTATGTGTGTTAAATGTGTTAACCAAATGATGATCATTTATAAAGGGAACCCACACGCTCAAAGGGACACGTCCCTTGAGCGGATGTGTCTCCACATGTGGAGACATGTCCTCTCAAGAGACGCATCCCTTGGGGGTGGGTCTCTCCACATACTTATAGTGTTTCCTTTCCTTGATATGCAGACATCAAAATCAATTAATGTTCTACAATCAGCACATTCACATTTAGAAGAAATCTGGAAATCGCAGTTAGTGAAGAATTCTGAAAATTACTTTTTTGACTTAGAACTTTCTTACACAATTTTTCAGACCTTAGTTTAACCTTAGTGTTTCTTTAGGATCCCATTTGATCAGATTTGATTACATTTACATAGTATCAGAGCCACGTTGTGTGAATCCAAATCAAATCTAAATTCAGATTGCTCAAGAAATTCGTATTTTCTAAAAATCGAATTCACAACACATTCTTCATAATGTCAAGTGTGATAAGATTTGAAGATCATCTTGCAGGAGCAGATAACTTTACATCATGGAAATTTAGAATCATGATGATCCTAAAAGAGAATAAACTAGACTCACTTGTTAGAGAAAATAAAAGGGAACCGGAGGCTGAACCTGAGAAAAATCAATGGATTGAAAACAATGAAAGAGCCATGAAAATCCTTGTAGATGTAGTGAGGGATCATATAGTGCCTATCTTAGCAAAACATGAAACTGCATACCATATGTACAAATCTCTTGAGAGTACTTATGAGATCAACAACACATGTAGGACTCTAGCATTAAAATGGCAAATCAACAACGCTCAAATAATCAAAGGAGATTCCATTAATGCATACTTCATGAGGATTATTGAACTTAGGGATCAATTATCCACAATTGGATATTAGATTGACAACAAAGAGTTAACCCTAATTGCACTAGGAGGCCTACCAAACTCTTGGGAGTCATTTGTTCAAGGAGTAAGTGCGAGATCTAAACTCCCTAAATTTGATAGGCTAAGAACTAACTACCTTCAAGAAGAAATAAGACTCTCCACAAAAGAAAATAAATAGAAGAACTTAGATGAAGACATTAATGTACTCAACACATCGTCTAATAAAAGGAATAAGAAAAACTCCTACTAGAGAGGATCTTTTAAAAGAAAGATAAAATCCAATGGAAAGGAATCTTTTAAGAAGAAAGACATCTCTCAAGTGCAATGCTTTAGATGTGATCAATATGGTCACTATGTAATGAAGTGCCCTGATAGATCAAAACAACAAGCATCATTTGCCAAAATAGGAAAGACAAATTCAGATCATGAATCTGAGAACCTTGCGTTCTAGGAAAGTCAAATGGATATAGAGTTACCTTTATGGATGGGAAAATTCTAGCATGGCCAAAAAAATCAACTATCAAGAAATCTCAAACTATTGTTGTAAGACAAGGGTACCTTTACAAACTTTCACCGAAGTCTAAAACAATCCCTTGAAGGAACTTGTAAAGGTTGTGTCTGAGGAAAGAAAATTAAACCTTAAAGATGGATAATAACCTACACCTCTAAAATTTAAGAAATTTTGCATGAGTGCTAGAATTAAGAGGGAGTTCTCAAGTTGCTTGACCTTAAACATTGAAACCATTCAAGAGGGCAAGAAGTTCTAGTGAGATAGAATCCTACTCCCTTAGAGTACTTGAAGAGGAACCTACTCCTGAGATTCAGAGGGAGCATCCTGAGGAAATGCCACATGAACTACCTTCTAATTCAGATGAGAATTCAAAATGACATCGGCAGAAAGAGACCACTTTGGGCTAGGAAGATGATCAAAGAAGCAGAGGATCATGCAACACCTACAGGAACATTCAGGGAGAGTAAAAGACCCAAATAGTTCTCTAGCTATGTTGCTTTAATGAACAACATCATAAACTCTGAACCTGCCAATGTTATAGAAGCCTTTAGACATCAAGCTTGGAAAGATGCAATGACGAAGGAATATCAGTCCATCCTGGATTAGGATTCTCCAAAATGATGCTGACTCCAATCTCTACTTCAAGGTAATCAAAGGTGATATGCTTATAATTGTCTTATATGTTGATGACCTACTAATAACAGGAGAAGATCACCTTATTGCACATCGAGATCCCCTATCATTATGTAAGAGATATGGTGGAAAGGAAAGTGATTCAGTTGGAGTATATCAATACAAGTGAACAAACTGCAAACATTCTCACCAACCCTCTCTCCCGAATCAAGGTAGAGCACTTCAAGAAGAAACTTGATATGGTTGAAATGTAATTTGATTTATGTTGAAATTCAAATTGTTTATATATGAGATTGTACTAATATATATAAAGATGTTTAATGTGTAAACTCTTTTGTCATGTGTGTGACTCCATGACTTTATGGGCCTACTCCCCTTGTGTACATTATTGAAAGGTGACGATCTTTCTAATAATGAACACTTGTATTTGACATTGTAAAGTGACAACTCTACAATGATAAACTATCATGTAACTTGATATCTATGGATATGTCATGATAGTATCTCTGGGACACCTTGATGGATATCATGGGACTTGATATCTAAAGATCATTGTGATCCTTAAGAGATAATCATGGTGGATATTTATATCCGTAAATATGCCATGAATTATGGTAGACATCATGTGACTTGATGTTAGTGCACATACCATAATAAAGATATGTTATGAAGAATGTCATGTGACTTGACACTTTCAAAAGCATACCATATCTTCTGATATCACAAGTTAGGTGATATCACTTTTGATGAAAGTTTTCTTCCTAGCTAAAGAGGGAGTTCTTTGCATATTAAAGATATGTTATGAAGAATGTCATGTGACTTGACAATATTGAGAAATCATACCATGTCTTAGATATCACGTGTTAAGGTGATATCTCTACTTATTTGATTTGAAATATCTTCCCTAGCTAAGAGGGAGTGTTAATGGATGATAGCTTCGGTCAAATATAAATAATGAATGCTGAAAGCATCTTCATTATTTATATATGATCAAAAATTATCCTTAATATAAATTTCTGGAAATCAAATTTAGGAGCATATATATTTATATATAAATTCGTAATAATAAAGATGTTAGAAATTCATATTGAATAAAATCGGAATTCACATAATATATATCCACTATGTGTGAGGGGGGCTATGTGTGTTAAATGTGTTAACCAAATGATGATCGGTTATAAAGGGAACCTGTGCGCCCAAAGAGACACGTCCCTTGAGCAGACGTGTCTCCACATGTGGAGACACGTCCTCTCAAGAGACGTATCCCATGGGGGTGGGTCTCTCGACATACTTATAGTGATTCCTTTCCTTGATATGCAAACATCGAAATCAATTAATGTTCTGCAATCAACACATTCACATTTAGAAGAAATCTGGAAATCGCAGTTAGTGAAGAATTCTGGAAATTACTTTCTTGACTTAGAAATTTCTTACACATTTTTTCAGACCTTAGTTTAATCTTAGTGTTTCTTTAGGATCCCATTTGATAAGATTTGATTACATTTACAATTTTTTATAATTTAGTTGCCATGTGTTGTAATTAAGATGAATCTATTAATAAAAGGACCTAAACCATAAAAGGGAGGAAAGCTTAAAAGAAAACTAACCTAACAAATAAAATTTACCCTAATAAAGAAATTTACCCTAATGAAGCAATTTACCCTAATCTAAATTGCTAACATTTTAATACTTTCAGTTCGAATTTTAGCATAATTATATTTAAATTCACTTAAGAAACATTCAAATAACTTACTATAATTATGAATTAGTTAGAATTTTTTTCATTAATGAATGAAAATTCAAAGGTGTACTTACCCAAAATTTGTTAAAATGTATGGAAATGTCCTAATGGACAGTCAATTACACACACCTTTACCATTGTATTGAATCTATAGCTTCATCCAACTTTCGCTTACAACATTCCATTTCCTTTTTCGCAGTTTCACAAATAGTTATATTTGTTATGCAGTCAATTCTTCATTTAGGTCCTCATTGACAGCCTGCCTTGTCTTGAACCCTAACACCACTAACTCTAGCATGAATTAGATAATTATCAAAGAGAGAGAAAGTTAAGTTCTGGTATTCTATCATTTGTATAAAATAAAATATTCTTCCCTTTTAAATTGTGGATTCACAATTAGGGGTGAAAATCATGCATCTCTCATCTATTTCACCCATTCCTTATTTTCACCATTATCCATGTATGTGAAGAGTGGAAAATCACTTCTTTTAGATTCACACTTGAAGTGTGTTAATTCAAATTTTTCATGACTATGATTTTTCAATGTAAAACTTCTAGGATTTCCACATAATGATCACGATTAGCAAATTTATTTAATCAAACTATTGAATCGATAAAAACTTTATTTCCACTAGGGTTATGAATTCTTATAGAATTCAAACACCATTCTAGTAACATGTCCATCCTTTTCACACTTAAGGAAGCCTCTATTAGTAGGCTCACCTTATGAATGGTTAAACCTACCCTAGTTAAAAAAACTTTATAGTTAATTTCATTGTGATGAGTTTTGTCGTGAATTTTACACTCTATAACTTGACCAAAAGTGAAAAAATTCAGGGGCAAGATCTTTTGGTTGAGAATCCTCTAGAGCTCATGGATATCTTTTTCACTTTACATATTAAGATTACTTATACCTTTAACTCATAAGAAAACATAGACTATGTGATTGGGACACCAATACCTACTCAAGGATAAAAAGGGTCCTCCTTCTAGCTATAGTGTCAAAAATTGCCCTCCCTTCTTGGAGATAGTACAATTTCACAAATAGTTTGGTCCTATTTTGGTACCATTGCATCCCTCACCTTTAAATAATTATTAATATCCCCATAAGACCCTTTATTATGGATCCCAAGGCTTATTTCAATTCAAATCCTGACAAAATCAATAAATACATTCAATATTTCAACTCCCCAACATTTTCTCACCCCAAAAATATAGGGTGGGATTCATACGCCACCTTGGGATATGAGTCCCCCTAGGTGGGACCCATATGCCACCTTGGGAATATTTGTCCCATTTGGGGCCCTTTTAGGGTTTGAGTGGGAAAATTCAAGTTTTTAATTCATAATTCATAAATGTGAGAATTTGGGATCTAATAAATGATAAATTAGATGGAATGCCTATAAAATCTAAGTCTCACACTCACTTTAACAACTAGGAATTAAGAGAGAACAAGAAAAGTGATAAAGTAAGTGAAATAATTCAACATTTTCATTAAAGAGCAAGGAGAAAGATAAGTTGAATTCTTGGAGTAGCATTATAGTGTTTCTGCAAGTCTTCAAGCCCACTTTCAGTTCAATATCTAGCATTGCCAAGGATCGATTATGGTTTCCTATGGAGAATCATGATGGATTCTAGGTTGGGGAGAGGCAACAAGCCATTGAACCAAGTCTAATGACTTATTTTCTAAGTGATTCCATCTTGCATTATCATTCTACTTTCTACCCGAAGGAAGTTACTTGTATTTTTATTGCTTATTAGGGTGATTGAAGATCTCCCAAAGTGAGTCATCATCATTTTCATGTTTCATGTTTGCATCCCATTCTATCACATTAGAGTAGGGTTTCATTACATTTTAGATCTCTTAATCTTAGGCACACTTAAGATTAGGACCTTGACACACATTTCCATTTCAAATTTATTCTTTCTATTAAAGCTTTATTACCAGCTAGGGGTTTGATTGCGGCAAATCCCCCATAAGAAAATCAACATAACATCTTGTTTTGTAGATTTTTAATAGGTTTAAATCTAGAAGTGAAGTTTTGAAGACATACTAAGGAAGTGTAGAGATAGGAGAATAGATTCAGATCCTGCTTTCCTAGAAAGGAAGAATGTGACTAAATCACCACCTTGGGCATATGAGTTTTGGTATACCACTTCTACCAATTTTTTATAGATCCTAGTTTGTCACAAGAATTTTGTAGATCCTACCTAGAAACCCTAAACTAGGACTAAATCTCCTAGTTTGGCATATGAGTCCAGGTACACATTAAAAACAACAAATTTAGAGTTTTCATATCTTGTCTAATCATCTTCGATCATCCAGGTACTTTTCTATATCTTTCTATTTAGTTATCCAATTTCATATTGTAAGCTTCTAGGGTTTAGTGTATTCATGTTTTCATTTCTCCTTAGTAGTTTCATTTAATGGTGAACCCCCCCTTTTTTAATCACACCTAAGGAAGCCCTTATAATAGCTAAAAATTACATTTCCTCAATTGAGTCATCTTGATTGAGGGGTCTCTAGGGTCTCCTAATGAACTAAGAGTGAAATAGGTCCTTAAGTTCCATCTCACAAAAGGTAGAACACCTATTTGCTTCGGTTCACTAGCATCACTTTTGTTGACGTGGATGTTACATGTGCACACTAATAAGCAAATAAATTATCACATAATAACACAAGAATCTACCTCTACTTGAAAGATCCGCAAGGAAAAGCTAAATCTAAGGTGATCTCAGTTCAAGCCCAAGGCTCAAGAATGTTAGGTCTTGATACACTAGGTTCACTGAGGGTTCATTATGTAAATTTTTGTTAATTTAATAATAAGCTAAATTTGATCATTCATATGCCACTTAACAAGTTTATGAAATTAAACATTTGTAATAGTATTTTATGGATTCACATTACTTACATGTATTCACACATATTTAGCATTAATCACTCTACAACTTCATGGAAATGAAATATTTATAGTAAAAATATATGCATTTATCAGTTTTGAAACTTGTTATGAAAATATTAAACATATATTCTGAAACAAAGCATAAAAATATTGGAATTTTAAGATTTTTCTCAAGTATTATCCACACATGCCTCAAGAAATAAACTAGATCAAAGTAAAGGTCACTCTATAATTTACTAGATTGCTTCATAGCTAAGCATAAAATGATTCAACTATTTAAAGAAACATGGATTATTTGTCATCTGATTGTGTCAATATGCACCCAAATTTGGTGCAACACACTATCTGTTATGATAGGAACAAAGAGTCTACTACGTATGATTTTGTATTAGGAAATAGAATTAAATTGTCCTTGATATTAGTTAACTTCAAATGAAATATACAATTTTTTAGTCTAGAATGTAACAAAAAGTAGGAAAAAAGAATTAAAACTTGCACAAGTTTTAGTTCTTCAAAATCTATTAATTCTAAACTTAACAAAATAAAACAATTCTTGGCCCTTTTATAGAAACAAGGTGAAAAAAGAGTTTAAACAGAACATATGAAACAAAATGAGAGGAATAAATCAAATGATAGCACATGG
The DNA here is from genome assembly GCA_007115665.2 of Sequoiadendron giganteum. Taxonomy (NCBI): domain Eukaryota; kingdom Viridiplantae; phylum Streptophyta; class Pinopsida; order Cupressales; family Cupressaceae; genus Sequoiadendron; species Sequoiadendron giganteum. The sequence continues at coordinate 174,147,208 of CM021104.1, read as the reverse complement.
AAAATGTTAGTTTAAAAGAGAACTTTGATTGTCTTTGGCAGTTAAAAACTTTTGGACCCATGTTTTCAATATATAATTAGGATATCAAACTAGATTGAGTAGATCATTAACTTAATATTCAAACAAAATGTAGGAACTAGCTAGATATTTAGAGTGATCAATTGGATATAGAAATTCCAATCCAATAGCTATTTGTTCTTACCTCCAAGCTATGTCTTCAATAAAATTCAAGTAATTGTAGCACCTCAGAGCTTGACGTATCGTTTGTCATGTGTGTAATACCCAAATATCTATTTTCTTGGTTACCCATTTCTTCTGCATACACTTCTTCCTTGCATGAACTTCCAATGTACACCATCTAACCTAGGTGATATTTTTGGATCTGCTCACAATTCAATTTTTCTTTATCGTCCATACCCAAAAATTTTCCAACAAGCTATTCCTCCTACAAATAAAATTCAACATGTAAATTTCCTCTCTAAACATTATCAAAAATATCATTAAAATAAAACCATCATTATCATTAATCCTTTCAAAAGCAATCCATAAATAACATGCTTTAACTTCTTCTTATGTAACTTTCACATTTAGGTGAGTTCCCAAATGTTTTGTGTACTCGAGAAAAACTAAGTAGCAAGCCTGAACATTCTTGCACCAATGCATCATCCACGTAGGTACTCGAGTACCCAGTACTTGATTACCCAACTACCTTCAAAACCCGAATAGATGATGTACTACACTTATCAAAACAAATCATAACTCATCTTCCACCTTCTAGTAGTCTTTTCAGACTAGTGAGTTTTTTACTCTCGGTTCGATTAACTCATCAAAATTTCTTCAAAAAATCATCCTAATTGTTCACTTGGACTCAAAGTATCTGAAAACCCATTCACCCAGACTCTTGGCACGTGACACACTTGATTATGAATTAATTTCCATTTTTTCATCTTCCTATGTATTTTCCTTAAGGCCACCATCCAATTAGAATTTTTCTTAAGAAATATTTTCAACTTGGGTTACCAAGCCTTATATTCTTGGGGTGTGCTGTGAGACCACACAATAGGTAGAAGACCTTTTCCTCATCTACACATCATTTTTTATCCTTTAATAACTCTAAAAATTTCTTGTGTGTTATGGCACATCACTCAATTATCTCCAACATCCTCTTCTCACTTATCCTTTTCTACACTTCTTTCTCAACTTATTCCTTCAATCCGAATGCATATGTATTACAAGAATTGATCAAGATTTTGAAGTTTACCATACCAGATATTTTGGTGTCAACATTTGAATGCTTTGATTTATTCTTCCATCAATTCTTTACTATTTTGATGTGTTTCAATTTGTGATTAGGTGAAATCTCCTAGTCTAAAAACACAAAAAAAAAATAGAATGCAAGAAAAGAAAATAACACCTAACACCTCAAGATTGGGATGCATTATACACAAAAAAAAGAAATATAAAAACAAAAGTGATTATACCTTTATTCGTGTTGATCCTTGGTTGGCCCTTGATAGTATTGTTGATGTGTGCTCCTTAGATGATAAACTTACAATGATGGGGGTTGAAGGATTAATGGAGGTAGGTGAATGGAATGATAAATACTAAGATGCAAATGCAAGTGCTAAGATGTTGCAATAAATGTCTAGGATGTTTAATGGCTTGAGATCATGAATGCATAAAAATCACAAGTTCTAAGATCTAGCTCCTTTAATGAAGATAAATGGGGTTATTTATAGAATAATTTGAATTCTCTAGAGGATTCAATGGTCAAGATTGAGCCACCATGGCCAAGATGGAGGGTTATGGTGAGTTGAGGACTCATAAGCCCTCACATCTTGCCATGTGAGGGGTGAAGTTTCCAAAGGACAAGGTGAGATGGCAAGGGTACAAGTGACATGGAAAAGGCCATGTAGTCCCAAGGTACTTGCAAGTACCTTCGTATGGGAGAGGATTTCCCAAAAAAGGTATTTATTTGCCCCATATGTGGCTGAAAGTGACAAGTGAGGACTTTTAGAAAGTCCACTCTTGTCACCATGGGGATTGGAGATGGCCTTGGAGAAATAAAAATGAATTTTTAATTCACTTTTTGGAAGAAACTAATGGGTAAGACAAGATTCCCCTAAAAGGGGTCTTTGTCCCATGTGTATGATGTGACCTTTGAGAGGTCATGGGGAAAAGAAATGCATGGGGGGAATAAGTGTGAATTTTTAATTCACATGGGGAAGAGGTCAACCCAAAAAAGGTAAGTACTAAGAAAGGTTGACTTAAGGACATGCTAGAAAAGGTAAGTGATTAGGATTAGGATTGTGCAAACAGGTGATTAGGCTAATTAATGATGATTGGAAGCAAGTGGATAGATGTAGAGGATGTGACATTAATCCTAATTAAGGATATGCACATCTTAATGAAGGATTAATTGAATTAACCTAGATTAGTGAAAGGGTTATGGAGGATTGGACAAGGAGAGATAAAGAATGAATTAAAAATTGAAAAGGATAATTGACTAAATTAAATAAATTGATTGATTTATTTAATTTAGAGAGGAAATGGTAAAGGATAAAGTATTTAATTAAATATTTTTGGGAACCTTAGGGAAAGGGGATAATATTAATTAAATGTGTCATTTAATTAATATAGGTGGATTAGATGAATAAATGACGGTATTATGACCATATGAAAGTGGTGAAATTTAGGTGTCTATATTTTTCCCCTCTTCAAAACATTGTTAGAATAACAGTGTTTCAAAGAAAAATGAATAAAGGGGAGTCTCTAGAGGAGGCAACTAAAAAATGATGTTCTAGCATAAGAGGGGTTGCATGAGCTGCTCAAATGGAGGGGAGTGAAAGTTCATGCCCCAATCATGTGGGAAGATCATCAGGGAGAAGGTATGGATGGATTTGGCAGGGTATGGACCCTTGAGAACGTGGTAGGGGAAGAAAAAGGGGCCCTGGGTGACTTCTTGATATGAAGAAATGGAGGGTATCGGTGGAAAGAGCTTGAAAAACCATGAAGAATGGATTTTGAACGGAGTCAAATGGACACACGGGGCGTGAGTGGTGGCCCCGTGAAGTTGGAGGATTAATCGACAGATAAAAAAGGTTAAATAAACGAAAAAAATAACCTTTATTTTAAAAAGGTGAAAAAGAGGGAGGGTTATAAATAGGAATTTTAGAATTACTATGCCTCATTTGGACAACTATTAGTTGAGAGAGAGAGGAAAGGAGAGGAATGAGAAGGAGACAGAAGATGTCGGATGATTATGATAATGACATCACCCACCATGTGGATGAGGTGTGGAGCTTCTACGCCTAGCATGAGGTCCCACACCAGGTTAGCTTCAAAACCACCTTTGTCATTTTAGCATTTTTGGATGTATTTTTATGTTTTTAATGCTAGTTGAACATATGGGTTTTGGGGTAGGAGTAGTTTAGAAAAATGGGTAGGAGACAAAATTTAATGTCATCAGATAGGTGGGAGGAAATTTACAATAAGGATGGGTAGGAAAAATTGGAGTTTAAGAAGAAAAAATGGGTAGTTAGAGGAAAAAGTTGGAGTTTGGTCGCAACAGGGGCGACCATGCCCCAAGGAAGGGAAATCATGCCCTTAGCAAGGGTGGTTGTGCCTGGAGAGCAGGTGGCCATGCCTTGAACAGGTAGTCCTACCCTGAGTGGGGATGACCCCATCGGTAGTGGCATCCCTGCCCCATGTAGGGGTGGCCTCGCCTCGGGCGGGTGACCCTGCCTAGAGGGGCAACCCTGCCTCAGGCAAGTGGCTGTGCCCAGAGGGGCGGCCCCACCCTAGGAGGGTGACCCTAGCCCGAGCGAGTAGCCGTTCTCTGAGGGGGTGACTGCACCCCAGAGGGGCAGCTGCACCTAAAAGGGGTGGTTGCACCCTAGAGGGGCGGTCTTGCCCGAAAGTGGCAGTTGTGCCTCAAAAGAAAAAAATGAAGTAAAAAAAGGTTGAAGTGTTAGAAAAAGAAGGATAAGAATTTTAGGAAGATTTTTTTTGGGAGAGGGGCTTAGAAAATATTAAGGAGAAGGGCACCCGAGGTTGGGAGAGAAAAAGGGAATGATGTGGCAACTAACAAGTTGTGTGGGTTGGTTGCAGAGGTTCAATAGCTTGCAAACGCATGAGAGGAGGTTAAAGATGTTAGCAGCGACACAATGAGCGACGACTGGTTCAGACCATCAGTGTTTGGCTTAGGCAAGGATTCTACATTTATTAGGGTATGCATCCATCAAGGCACATCAAGCACTATTGATAGCCCTGATCGAGCATTGGGATTCATCGACATCAACATTCCATCTCTTGACAGGAGAGATGATAGTGGCACTAGAGGATGTATGTTGGATATTGAGATTTCCCATAGTAGGACATATGGTGAGTGAGTTGAGTTTAGAGGGAGAGTCATTTGATCATACCATATGGTTCATTTTAAGTCGAGAGAACCTACCCATGGAGAAGAATGCATTAGACATGGATAGATGTTTGAAGCTGAGAATACCACCACTGTTGTTGTAACTTTGTAGGTTGATCAATGAGATACTCATTCCAGATAGGAGTGGGAGATTTTTCAGCCTTAGCTACACGGAGGTTATCTGACATATCATCAAGCGGAGGGATGGATAGTTCACATGGGTTTCATGCATCCTTACATAGCTATATAGAGACATACACATGATTTGTTATCGGGGAGCACTCAGTGTATGTCACATGACATTGCTGCAAGTGTGGGCCTGAGAGCACACAAGTGTGGCTAGACCAGATGTGGTGAGAGTGGGTCATGAGGATATGACATTGTCGGTGGCCTGGTGGTATGGTGTAGAGTATGAGTGAATTTTCTAGTATCGAGATGTAGAAAATTTAGATAGGTGAAGGAGATTGTTTGATAATCTAGAGGAGGAGGATATAGTGTGGAGGCCGTATATGACATGACTCTTTAGGAGATGGATGGAGGATGAGGTTAGGCATAGGGGATAATTCATGATTCATTGTTATATAGTTGGGAGAGAGTCATAGACAGTAGAGTCACACAAGCCAGATCAGGTGATGAGGTAATATGGGCTAGTACAAGATATTACAAGATATAGTAGTGTTTGCATGGGAGTGTTGGGTGACACTAGTGCGAGAGCTAGTAGAGTACCCAAGGAGGGTTGAGGAATTACTAGATGCAGGGATCATGGAGATATATGCGACATGGTTTGCATGACATCGAGTTGTAGGGATTACACCGGAGGTGCCGATTGTGGGGGAATTAAGATTTGGATCGAAGGATGAGGCCAAACTAGTAGGAGGGAGGAGACAGTGGGCAGGGGGTCTAGGGGGTAGTGGAGGAGAGGGGCAGGGGAAGCCTAAGCATAAGGAGAGTAGCCAAGGGCAGCCAAAGTAGGATGATATCACCAAAGATATCCCAAGGTAGGGAGAGTAGGAGGGCAGCAGAGGAGAGCACTAGTGGTGGCCAAAGAAAAGCTAGAGGTAACTAGAGCAGTAGGGCCGTAGGAGAGAGGGCTAGGGGGAGATGAGGCTGGAGGACAGTGGAGGATAGGTAGGAGAAGGAGGAGATGAAGGGAACAAGTTGATCCTAAGGAGAACATACACGATATAGAGGTGGTGGGGGAGGGGGATGAGGGAGGAGTGAAGGACATGGACACAAAGGTACATGATATCCGTCCTTTGTTGATGATGCCACTAGAAGCAGAGGATCTAGTTACATAGTTGATATGATCAGAGGTGAGGTTGTATATCACCGAGTAGAGGTTGAGAGAGTCAGAGGTAGTGAAGAATAGACTAGAGGAGGAGGGACATGTGTTGCGATCCAGACTAGCAAAGAGTGAGAGAGAGTATCAAGTGGTGGTTGATGCATTGCCACGACATGAGACAATTATTCAAAGCGAGAGAGAGAGGTTGTGGGTAGAGATAGAGGAGTTACAAGGAAAGGTGGGTAGACTAAAGGCTGAGGTGACTCAATTAGAGGGAGATATGGCAAGGGAGCATGAAGCAAAGAGTCAATGAGATGGGAGAGGGACATATTAGAGGCTACTATGACTATACTGTAGGCAGGGGGTCAGTGAGAGGCTGGGGGAGGAGCAGAGTAGATATTGACAGAGGCCTTGGTAGAGGCAGAGAGGGACATGGAGGACTTGAGGAGGCATGTGGAGGGATTTCTAGGAGAGAGGAGGGAGTTGAGGCAAGAGTGGGATGAGTTTTGTGACAAGATGGAGGTGGTAGAGGAGATAGTGGGAGATATGGGGTTGATGTAGGAGAGGGAGGATATGATGAGGGCATGGGTATAGGTGATGGAGAGTGAGAGGGATGCTTTACACTCATAGGTGCAAGTTTTGTAGGGGGAGAGAGATGTAGCTATGGAGTAGGTATAGGTAGCATAGGGTGGTGAGCTAGGGGAGGGGGGTCAAGAACTGTAGGCTTAGGTATAAGTGTTGCAGGAGGAGATGGATAGAGCCTTGGAGTAGGTGTCATGGATGGGATCAAAGATTGAGTAGCTATGATTAGTATGGGGTGCTCGGACATAGGAGAGGAGATCCATTTGTGGATACCAGGACAGGTATAGGATGGAGCGAGAATTAGCTAGACAGTACATTGTAGATAAGGAGGAGTACATGAGAGAGGTAATCTACTGCATGTGAACCTATTATTTGGTAGTGTCGGATCTATCACAGTGGGTACCTCCATATGTTAGGGCACCATCACCGATGCCAGCACCATCCCAGTCAGTAGGGACACATACTTGAGGATATAGTAGCCTGAGGAAGACACTCTCGCATAGGGCGCTAGTGCTAGAGTCACCATAGAGATCAGATGCAGGTAGTTCATGGTTCGTAGGCTCAGAGGGACATGATCTTGACTTTTGATAGGTGTAGGATGGGAGACATTATAGAGTAGCAGAGATCAGAGTAGAGCGTTGTACTCATACTTTATTTTTTACGGCAGATGATGGATATATTTTGTGATGTATATGATGGACATTATTATGGACTTCATGATGGATATTATATTTTTTGTGATTTTTGATATGACATGCGAGAGCCCTTATTGATACTATGTGATGGATTATTTATTTATGCATGTGTATGTTTATGGTTTTATGATGGGTGATGTGATGTATGAATATGCCTATATGGATTGATGTTTATTCCTATGGGGATGCATGTTTATGATGTATAATGATTATGTTAAGGCCTAATTTTTATGATGTAAGGTGTGATGGATGAATTATGATATTTATGACATCTAACACTTATGATGTAGGATGTATGATGGGTGATTTGTATGATTATTTCTATGTGGATAATATGATATGTAGGATGGGATGGTTATTTATGGATACATGATGTCTAATGGATATGATGTTATGGATGTTATGATTATTGCTATTGTGGATGATTTATTATGATATGCATGGGGTTTAATGTGTATGATGAATGTGGTAATGAACCTAATGATATGAACTAACATGAAGATGTTGATTAGATGAATTCTAAGATGCATAGGATAAGTAATTAAAATAAACCTACATAACTTAAAATGATTAGGCAATTTAATGAACCTGCAATGTGAGCCTAAATGCAAATAAGGACCTACATAATGGTAAAGGTGAAGAAGGAAATGGGTGTGTGACTGCACCAGTCAAGAACCATAGGACTCTAGAGAAGGAGGGAATCACCATTTGCACAATCCAAAATCCTAAGTTAGGGGAAAGGAATGGATGAAGGATTCATGAATGCAATGGAGGAGAAAATGCAATGCAATCCTAATGTAAGTTACCATCTTTGGAGCACTGATTTTTTCTATATCACAAGACACCAGTTACCATGGTATATGGACCAATGTGGATTAGTGTTTAATGCATAAATAAACACAAAAAACAAGAAGGCTATCCCAATACCCCAAAGTCATGATGACATTGGTCGGGCTGGGTATTGGGATAACCACAAGCACAAAAGGATGTCCCAGTGTGACACAAGACCTTAGGGGTCTTGGTGGGTACTACATGGGACAACCAGGAAAACAACAAACAAAAGAAAAAATCAAGATATGCCCCTATGTAAACTGGTCAAAACACACCATAATATGAGAGATTATGGCAGCCTAGATGAGTGATGATAGGAAGCTCAAATGATAAAAAAACCAAAAACATCAAAATATTGCAATCAATTTCAAAACATCCTTTGCCATAGGATCAAGATGAGGGATGGGGTTGATGTGGTCTATTAGGAAGGATACATCCTACTGAGACCAAAGATGGATGTTAAGATTGGTAATGATGCAGGATATTTGAAAACTGATTAAATCCCATTACACAAATGGATTCTATTTGTGAAATACTATCTAGATAAGGGAATACTTGACAACACAAGACACAAGACTAAAACACCCTAAAGACCTAGGGGCTTAGGGGTTGATCAAAGGTCAACCTTGCTTACATGAAAGTGTAGAGCCCTTGTAGTTCAGGAAAGGACCATGATAAAAGTGGAAAGAAGATAGTGAAGACAAATGATAGAGGAAAATGATCAGATAGACTGACCACCAAAGAAAAGAAAAGAAAAGCCCTAGGGGTGGATCAAATGATCAAACTTGCCTACATACAAGAGCAAAGGAAATGCATTTTGAAAAGGGTGAAAGACCAATGATGATAATGATCAAAAAGTGGATAAATGGTGAAGGATGATGAAGGACAAAGTGCCCTGAAAGTGGATCAAGTGATCGGCCATGCCTACATGAAAGCGTAGTTGGATAGACGAAAAAAGAGAACAAAAACCAATAGCCCTGATGGTAGATCAAATATTTGGCCTTGCCTACATGAAAGCGCAGGGGCAACATAGTTCACCAAGGATGAAATGGGAGCTAGATGGAGATAGACATGATGAATGATCCTAGATGGAGAGGATCAAAGTGTCGAGGTGACACACAAGCTCAGATTAGGATAAAAGCTTAGGATGTTGGATAGCAAATGGTGTTCATCCAATGCTCAAATAAAAATATTCCAAGCGACCAGATGATGCAAGCGGATGGGAGGATATGATTGATAGAATGGTAAGGATATTGAGATCTAGATGGATAAAGCATAAATTAATTAGGGCACGATGTAGATAATGATTAAGCCCTATACAAAAGGTGTTTGTTGCTAGGTTTTCACCAATTGTATGTATCCAAGGTGCCACTCAGGGGTGGTTTTCACCATAGGATGAGTTATTTCTCTTTACTATTTTTGTATTTCTTGGATTTTTTTTTATTTTGATTATTTTTTACTCCTTTTTTTTATATTTTTGAGATTTTACTAGGAGGGATACCTTAGTTGACCTAAGTATAGAATTTCTTCAAATGCATGATGTTGATGGGTTCTTCTAGGGGCTCTCCTTCAAGTGTAGACATCTTGTATGATCTAGAACCATATTTGGTGGTGATGATATAAGGACCTAACCAATTAGCTTCAAACTTACCTTTCTTATCTTGATCTTGCTAATTCCGCTGATTTTCTTTGAGGACTAAGTCGCCAACATTAAATTGCTGAGGGTGGACCTTCTTATTGTAGCTTCTCTTGAGCTGATGTTGATAGGATTGTATATGGTTGTAGGTTTTGAGCCATTTTTCATCTAGCAATTCCAACTAAGCAAGTCGTGCAACCCAGGTGTCTTCGTTAGTGATCAGATTCTTCAGTCATATTGGAAGTGATGGGATTTTGACTTTGATTGGCAAGATGGATTCAACACAATAGCCAAGGAAATATGGAGTAGGGCTAGTGGGGGTGTGGATGGACATGCGGTAGGCCCAAAGGGTAGGATGAAGGTGGAGATGACAATCTCGACCAGTGCTATTTACCATCCTTTTAATGATTTTGATCAATTTTTTGTTTGTTGCCTCTGCTTGACCATTACCATGGGGGTAATAGGGGGTAGACCAATGATGTTGGATATGATAAGTCTCATAGAGGAATTTCATGCACTTATTCTTGAATAGCTTTCCATTGTTAATGATGATGGTGGAGTGGATTCTATAACTGCAGAGGATATTGTAGAGGATGAACTTAGACATATAAACATCGATGATTTGAGTGACTGGTATGGCTTTCAGCCACTTGGTGAAGTATTCAGTGGTTGTGATGATGAAAGTGTGACCGTCAAAGGATGGAGGGTAGATCTTGCCAACCAATTCAAAACCCCATTGTGAAAATGGCCAGCATGTCGTGATAGGCTATAAATATTATGTCGGGGCATGAATCAAATCTACATGTTGCTAACAAGGAAGACACCTTTTGATGACCTTGCAAGCGTCATGTTCCATAGTAGGCCAATAATACCCAGCTCTTCGAATATTTTTGGCTAAGGCCATACCATTAGAATGGGCCCCATAGATACCGCTATGTAATTTTGCTAATGTAGTGTGGGCTTTGGTCTCATTTAAACACCAGAGGAGGGTTCCATCATACCCACATTGATAAAGCATATCACTAATGATGGTGTAGTAGGCTATGCATTGGATAAATGATTTTTTTCATTTCCTGTGAGGTCAGATGGTAGGGTGTTGTCATGAAGATACGTGTAAATATCTCGGTACCAAGGGGATTTAGGGCCTATGATGTCACAAACCATTTTTCTCTTAGGGATGTCATATGCAAGGATTAACAGTTGTTATACAAGGAACTCATATTTTGTACGATCTCTAGGAATTTCAAGGAGAGAACCAATAGTGGCCATGGCATTAGCTACTTTATTTTTTATCCTAGGGATTTGGTCAAATTGGATGGAGGAGAAATATTTCTTGAATTCATCCACCATGCATTTGTAGGGTAACAACTTGTCATATTTTGTGAGGAATTCATCATTAACTTGCTTGATCACTAATTGAGAGTCAGTAAAGATATGCAAGTGTGAGATACGCCATTGAATGACAATCTTAAGACCTATGAGGAGAGATTCATACTCAGTAATATTATTGGTGCAAGGAAAAGGTAGTCTGAATGATTTGGGTATGTAGTCACCTTGGGGGGTGATGAGAAATACTCCTGCTCCTGATCCATTGTTAGTGTGGGACCCATCAAAATATAACGTCCATGTGGTGGCTTCCAAAACTACAAAGACCCCTTCAACTGGAAACTTTGTCCCTAAATGATAGGCATATACCAATGGAGCATTTGCTAATTAATCCATAATGACCTACCCTTTGATTGCTTTGCGATTGATGTACTCTATGTCAAATTCACTTAGTAGCATGACCCATTTAGCCATGCGACTTGTCAATGTTGATCTTGATAACAAATATTTTAGCAGATCAACTTTGGAGATTAGCTTTACGAAATGGCTAAGAATGTAGTGCCTAAGTTTCTGGGAGCTGAAGATGATGGTTAGGCATGCCTTCTCCATTGGGGAATAATTAAGCTCATAATTGACCAAAGTCCTACTGATGTCATAAATTTCTCGTTCTTTGGAGGATTCATCATGTTGTGCCAATAATGCCCCCAATGCCATGGAAGTAGTTGAAATATAAAGGAGGGGTTTTCCTTGGATAGGTGGCATTAGAATAGGTGGATGAGCCAATTATTCCTTAATCTAATCAAAACCAAGATGAATTTGTGTGCTCCACTTAAATACAGTGTCGTTCTTTAGGAGATGTGTGAACGACTGATATTTGTTCATGAGTTGAGAAATGAACCTTTGGATGGATTGGAGCTTACCTTGCAGCCTTCTTAGTTGTTTCAAATTATGGGGTGGAGCCATTTCCATGATAGCCTTCACCTTAGTAGGATCGACCTTTATTCCTTTGTGAGAGACAATGAACCCTATGAGATTTCTAGATGTGACACTGAAGACACATTTCTTTGGATTAAGGCATAGCTTATACTTTTCTATATGTTCAAAGATCTTCTCAAGTGTGGTAGGATGTTCTTCCCTCATTCTTGATTTTCCTAACAAATCATCAACATAGTCTTCCATTATTATGTAGATGAGATCATGAAAGATAATTGTCATGGAACACTAGTATGTTGCCCCTATATTCTTGAGGCTAAAAGGCATGAAATTGTAGCAAAATGTACCCCAAGGTGTTGTAAAGGTAGTCTTATGTTGATCCTCAGGGGAAATCTTAATCTGGTTATAGCTAGAGAAACCATCCATGAGTGACAACATCTCATGACCTATGGTGAGATTGACCAACATATCAATATTTGGTAATGGAAATTCGTCCTTGGGACAAGCTTTATTAAGATCTCATAAATTTGTACAAATTTTGATATCTCCATTGGGTTTTGTGACTAGCACTATGTTTGAGATCTAATTAGAGTAGTCGATTGGTCTAATGAATCATGCCTCCAACAACTTTTTCAATTCCTTCTTAACCAATAGAGCCACTTGAGGGTGCATTTTCCAAAGTTTTTGCTTGAAAGGTTTTCCATTAGGATGGGTGTCTAGGTGATGTGCCACCAGAGTAGGATCAAGGTTGGGAATGTCTGAGTATTCCCAAGAAAAGTTGATGATTCCTTCTTTCAAGAGGTTGGTGATGGTAGAATTTTCCTCTTCTGATAGTTCCTTAGCCACATAAGTGATCTTGGGATTTTCTTTGGTTTCCAAGTTTATTGGTTGTGTTTCTTTGATCAAGGTGGATGATCGTCTGAATAGTTGAGTCCCTAATAGGGGAATATGAATATCCCCATCTTCTAGCAGCTCATCAAGTTTTTCACTAGTAGATAAGCCCTTTTTTTTTAATTTTTCATAATCACAAAGTGCCTCAAGGAGGTTTTCACTAGGTGACCTATTTTGATTTTGCTTCTTTTTATTTTTGCAGCTGGGTTGTTCATCTTCCCCCAATCCCATGAGATGTACATATTGGTCAACTGAGGGAAAGGTTTTGAGAGGTGGGGTACCTTGTAGGTCATAGTCTATAAGCTCAAGATGTTTGATAGATAAGGTTATGGTGCAGACAGATAGGCATTCAAACATGCCAGGGAGGTCAATGTGATCTAAGTCATCATATGCATAAATGATGGATTCCTCCTCCAGTATGCCTTCAAAGGAACTGCCATCCACACTAACATTGTTCGAGGTACTAGATGATGCTAGAGGTCCCTTTTGTTTTTGTTTGTTTCCCAACCCCAAATTTCTTGGTCGGATGGTAGTTGCTTTGATGGGTTGATGTTTTCCTTTCTATTCTATACAAAGACCTCCACCTTGGTAACTACACTTTTCAATTAACTTAGATGCATGTGGGTAGACCTCCTAGAAGTATTCTAAGAGGGGACAGGGTAGCTCAGGTTCTTCTCTATAAACCCATTGGTTGATATCTTCTTCCATTTGATCCTGAAGGGAACCTAGATCTTTGAATGTAATTGAGCCCATGTTCTTGGAAGTGAGTGGAAGTGACTTTTCTTCCTCTTTTGGAACAAAGTGAAAGGATTGGCCATATGTATGTGGTGAGGGTGGCATGGTTTCCATGTTCAATGCTATATGCATTTCATACTCGCCACACCCCTTGTCAATGATCTGGACCTTAGTGATGGTGGAATCAGGTATGGATGATGGCATGGATGAAGTGGTGTTTAGTGTGTTGGTTGATGGCAAAGAGTTTGATGTCTGAGCTTCCCCCATTTTGACTCCAAGGAAATAGTGGGAATGCAAAAAGGAAGCTTCTAGGGTGTGAAAATATTCAAATGGCCGAGGGTGAGCCTATATGGTTAGTTCCATTCCTTGAAATGGGAACTTCAAACGTTGATGGTAGGTTGATGGGATGAATTACATAGAGTGAATCCATGGGTGGCCAAGGAGGATGTTATATGGAATTTCTAGGTCCAGAACATGACACATAGTATACTGTACAATGGGGCCCAATTGAACATGAAGAAAAGTAGTGCCCTCAAAATCTCATTCTACATTATCATATGCTTTGATGGTGATAACTTGTTTGTCTAGGCCAACTTTGGTGTATCCCACTTGTTGTATAAACTTTAATGTACAAATATTTAGGGAAAATCCATTATCTACTAGTACCCTTTTTACTATATGATCATTTACACCAACCTCCAGGTGTAGGGGGAAGTTATGACTTGAGTCAAGGTGAGGCATATCTTTCTGGCTGAAACCTAATTGATAGGTTGTTGAGAGATTTCTTACAAATTCTTGGAATTGCATGCAAGATCAATGTCCTTGGGGACTTTGCTTCTTTTTAAGGCTTTATGTAGTATGTCTTGATACATGGGGGAAGACCTAAGCAAATCTAGGATAGAAATTTGAGCTTAAGTCTTGCCTAAGTGGTCAAGGATGTTGTACTCTGAACTGACTAATGGTAGCTAGGTAGATGCGAGGGTTGTTGGAACTATGATGCGGGTATGATAGGTGGTAACAACACATTGTAAATATTTTCCTTTGACATGTGTCATGGATACACATGGCTCCACTTGTTCGATGTATGTGACAAGACCTTGGTAATTGTAGGGCACATTTTTTTAAGTGACATTATTAGTGCAATTATTTTGGTTGTTGTTGTTGCTAGGTCCGAGATTAGAGTTGGATGTGCTAGGACCTTGATTATGAATGTGAAAAGCATTCTAATATATTTGAAGTTGAGCATTAGATGAAGATTCCATGTTAGCATCCACATGGATATCACCCCAATCTATGAGACCTTGGATATAGGTTTTTAGACCTTGACACTTGTCTAATGTATGTCCCTTAATCTTGTGAAATTCACAATACTCGTTGTCCTTGAACCAAGCTAGTTTGGGCTTAAACTCATTAAGGGGCTTGGTTATAGGATACATGATGGGGTAGTTTTTTTGGAGGAGCTTGTTAAACATGATGCTAAGGGGTTCTCCCAACTGAGTAAAATGACGTTTATTTCCCCATTGGTTGTTTTGATTTAACTGTTGACAAGGTGCTCCTTGGGGCACAAATTTGGTGTTTTGGATTGACTGCTACTATTGAGGAGGATATTTTTGTGAGGTGGTAGCCACCTAAACATGTTTGGTGTTAGTGAAACCATCATTAACAATATTCTTGTTCTTATTCAAATATCAAGGTTTATCCCTAGAGGATTTGTCTTTATTTGAATTAAAAAAATTGACTTGCCCCCTAGAAATAAGGGCTCATTCTAGGATAGGACCCTTCTCCACGAGCTCCACAAAGGTGGTAATGCAGTGGAGTTGAAAGTAATGAGCCATGTCCGGATGGGAATTTTAAATGAATATTGTATTATGTCTTTTTCCTGAAGTGGAGATTTCATCCAGTTGGCTAAGGCTCACCATATTTCTAGATAGCTTGCAAAGGTCTCTCCATCACACTATTTTTCTTTCAAGAGATCAAGCATGTTAGTGTCCTCCAAATTAAAAGAGAAGTGGGAGAAAAATTGTTCTAATAGTTCTACAAAGAATTTGATGGATCATTTCCAAGGCCCATGAACCAGTTAAGGGCAACCCCCTATAGGCTCTTAGGGAATAGCTGGATGAGATAGTTGTTGTTATGCATGACCTCTTGGCAGTGGGCATAAAACTCTGGTATATGGGCTTTGGGATCTTTGGTTCCCTTGTATTTATCGAATTTCAGTATTTCAAAATGTTTGGGAAAGGGAACCAATGAGATGGAAGGATCAAAAGGATAGGGACAAATGTCCTTAAACTTGAATGATTGCTTGTTCATTCTAGCCTATAAATCCTTCAATGCAGCTTTAAATTCTTCCAATTCCTTGTTGATGGGTGTTACAAGAGTCAGAGTAGGTTGATTGTATGGATAGTATTGTTGGTATGGTGAGGATGGAACTACTGAGGTTGGATCACAGGTGGGGGGTGATCCCATAATAGTGGTTTACAATTTTTGGCCAAACTGGACACTGGAATTATTATTTTTAACTAAATCTTCACATTCGAGTACCTATAGTAGCTCAACCATGAGGAATTTGAAGATGATGCAAACTAGAGTCTCATCACATTTTTTCTATAGATTCTAAAAAAAAAAATTCAAAATTTTTGGAATAAGATTGCACTTCTTTTTCCATCTCCCATGAAAACTGGTTTTTTCATAAAACAACAATTTTAAAAAGTGACACTCACCGTATACAACATAACTTTTTTGTATGAAAGATTAAATTCTAATTTTTTTGAATTTAGATTTGTAACTATGATATATAGCACTTTCAATTGGTCTCATAGTTTTTTATTGAATATTTTTTCCTGAATAGAGTTTCAAATTCAAACCAATTGCAATTCAAACATAGGTGGACTGTATACAACATAACTTTTTCTGTATGTATCGAAATTCAATTTTTTTTTAATGGATCAAGGACATCAATACCCAACACAAACATATTTAAAAAAAAATTATTTTGATAATTTTCTATTTTTCCACATGTGCAAAACAAAGAGCTTGATTTTCAATGAAAAACCTATGTTTAATAAAACTAAAAAAACACATACATAATAAAACCAAAACATACTTAACAAGATATTCATTTGTTGAAAAGAACGTGCTTGCTGTAGTACGAAGTCTCAAAAAGTTTAGACATATGCTATCTAACAATAAAATACATTTGTTGGTAGCTCACCCAACAGTCAAGGAATTTCTGCTAAATAAGGACATAAATGACAAGCGCCCAGGCTGGATAACCAAGGTCATGGAATACAATATCAGCATAAAGGTTACCAAGCTTGTCCGAGGTAATGGATTGTGCGAACAACTTGCAGAAAATGAATAGAACAACAATGAAGAGGTCATCACAGTTCTGAACAATGAAGAGGAGCCTGCTATTTCAATTGTTCCAGTTGATTGGATTCATCAAATGATCCATTACTTGCATACTGGAGATTGCCTGGAAGGTATGGACAAATCTAAACAAAGATATTACAAATTGCAAGCAATTCCTTATGCAATAATAAATGATGTTCTATATAAAAAGGACTTCAATGGAGTATTCCTCAGATGTATTAACCTAGGTCTGATTGAAAGAATTTTGGAGGAATTACATGATGGACCTACTAGAGGTCACTTTGCACCACGCACTACAGCTTTAAAAATCATGAAAGCAGGGTATTATTGGCTAGACCTTTTCAAGGATGCTTATGCTTATGTTAGAAAATGCGCTAAATGTTCACTTGTGCCCTGCACTTGATGGTGGGTTAATAGGACCGATGAATTTAAGTCCCCGCTTTCCAAATGGATGTTCAACCTGAATTGGATTCAAGGGTAGTGCCGCTAACTTTTGTTTTCCTACAAATAGGGATAGCTCACTTTGAGGACTACCATAATCATTTGAAATAAATTTTAAATGAATTCACTTGATCCCCCAAAAGGTAAATCAAAAGTGATTTTTTATCAGCATTTTGATAGGTGTAAAGGAGACTCATTTATAGGTATGGTTTAAAACTAGTGAGGTTCTATCCAAAGGGGGTTTGATTTAAGGTGGTTTGATCAAACTCGCTTCAATTGGAATCCTTAAAATGGAAATTTTAAAGGCTTAAATCATTATATTTTCTAAAAATATGTGATTTCAGCAAAAATCATTTCCTCTAAGAAATTGTAAACTAGCTTTGTGGGATCACCCTGGGTTGAGCTGCATATGAATGTGTTTTGTGATTCTGATAGGTGGATTGTGGATTGATGTATGGTGGATAGGAAGATGACAAATTGTGATGAGTAGAAGTTACTTGTTGGTAGGGTGGCTACTGTTGATAGTAAGAAGCAGGCGAAGCACCCTATTGTTGTGTAGGATTTTGGTAGTACAAAGAGGTAGGACCCCCTTGTTGATGTGATGATGGTTGTTGGTAGTAAGAGGTGAAAGGTGCACCTTACTGGTAGGATTGTTGCCAAAGATAAGGTGGATGAGATTGGTATTGTTGTGCAATGGTGGGCTATTGCGTGACATATTGGGATGGATGTTGGTAGGGATGATTATGTGACTATGGAGGATTGGTGTAAGGTGGTGGTTGGTTCCATGTTTGGTTTTGACTCATCTGATGAGGATTTAAAATAAGATGGGATGGGGCAGTGTATGTGCTGGATGGATGATAAAGGTATTTTGTAGGTGGATTATTTTACGTTTACATAGGGATATGTATATGTTATGGAGGTTGTTGATATGGCTATTGTTGGTGAGATGGAATATGTTGTTGTTGGGGGACTACTACTAAAGTTCCATGTAGTGGTTGTGGCTATAGGAATGATGCTTGCATTACCTAATGTGGCGATTGTGTGGGAGCCAAGACAATTTATTGCGGGATAGGAATGTTCTATTGTGTGATTTATTGATGAGGTGGTAGGGATGAGGTGAAAATAGTAGTAGTATGTTGAGGGGGTGTTTGCAATGAAGTGGATTGATGGGGATTGGTAGGAGGCTACTGAAATGTAGGTGGGGGTAAGTGTTTAGTAGGTGCAAATCCTGGAGGTGGCATTCATGCAAGGGTAAGTATGCCCCCAGTATTGATAGGAGGTTGACTAGGATGTTGAACCAAAAGAGGTGGAGCAGATGGGATGCAAGATGGCATGTCATAGGTGTAGGGATCATGATACCCAGGTTGTGTTATCGAGGTTGAGGTCAGGAGGGGAGGATAACTAGTGACTTGATGTATTACAGTGTTGTCAAACTTAGGATGATACCAATTTTTTGTGGGTGCACCTTCAGGGATATATGAATTCCCAAGGATGTTTTGACAAGTCTATGGATTGAGTGGTGTGGGAAGAGTATGGGCACCAACATATTGTGACACATCAAAATCAGATGGTGGTTTGAAACCTCTCATCAGTAGAGTGGCAAGGATCTTATCCCCACATTTATTTAGGAGACAATTTGTCATTTGGATGTTAACAAGATCATTAAGTTATTCATCAATAGTGACTTCGGGTTGGTTAACCATGTTCTCATCACCAGGTGGTGTGGTGTTATGGATGTTGGTATTGGATTGGTATGAGGCACCATTATAGGGATCTTGTGGGATGTTGGGAAGGTTGTTTAGATCTTGCGGGATATTTGGTTGGTAACCTTGGGTCTATTGGTCTACCATTTACTTTTTTGTTTTTGAATAGGTCTAAATGGGCATGAGCATGCAATACAACCAAGTACTCTAAGATGCAACTAAGCTTCTAAATGATAATCTAGATGATGATTTGGATTAGATAAAGATTGTTGGATTGGATTGGATGTTGGATTGACTGATAAGATATATGATGGATCAATTGATGATGTATCAATTAATCAAATGATTGGATAAGGATTGGATTTGATTGATAAAAATATTGATAAGATTGGATGGATTTAATTAAAGGTCAAATAATTGGATGATTCGAAGGGTATCTAAACTGGGTTCATAGATCACCCTAAGTGATGTAAGGTGTTGATTGATCGGATTGAAGGATGAACTCATGATCACGACACTGAATCTTCCTTGAGACAAAGATGGATTGATAGGGATGAGGATGATGATTGACTTAGGATGGATAGCAATCCTAAGTGGATGTTTAAGGATGGAAATCAAGTTCAAGCACCTGGGTCAATTCGGATGACAACTTCAAATGAAGTTTAGAGGATTTAGATTGATACAATGACTATGAATGCAATATATATGATTTGGATGATGATGCGGATTCAAATGGATCATGATGTAGGAGAACGAGATGCACAAATAGCGAGATAGTCAACAAGACTATTAGAAGCTATGGGAGGTTGGATTTTTGAATCAAATTTGGGAAACAGGTGCAGTTTCAGGGTAGGGTCACCAAAAACTTGGGCAAGGTCACCCCTCCTAGGCAAGGTCACCCAAATAGGTCAAGTTTTCCCACATAGGTCTCGGTTTCAACTTAGAGTGAAAAAATGGTTAAATGACATCGATAAACAGACTTCCAGAATGGTCAATCGGATTTGTAGAATGAGAAATTGATCATTTAGAAGGAGTGAACATGAGACTAAGGAACGATACTCAGAATGGGAAAATAGGTTCCTAGAATGGGTGAACGGCTTCTCAGAATGGATGAACAGTAGGTCAAAAAGGGGAAACGATGCTCGAAATAGGAAAATAGATACCCAAAATGGACAGATTGATGGTCAGGATGGGTAAATGAGTATTGTGGATGAGGGAACGACACTTAGAACTACAAAATAGGTTCCCAGAATAGGGTAACAGCTAATGAATTGTGGTCAAGAAAGGTTGTTTAGGAGGGCAAGGTCAACCCTTTAGAGAAGGTAACCCCTCCTAGCCAAGGTGGCCCAAACTTAGGGTAGGGTTTCCCAAACAATGGGCGAGGTCACCCAAACAGGGGGTAAGGTCACCCAAATAGGAAAAACTAGCAAAAGATTGACTTAGACTAGATAAACAACAGTTGAGGTCAGGGGGCAGGGCCACCCTTTTAGAGAAAGGTTACCCCTTGAGGGTAAGGTCACCTCTGTGGATTGATCTAGACCTAACTTAGTCAAAAATTGTGATGAAAAAGGATAAAAGCAACAAGTAAAAGGCCAAAATTGACTGACAAGTACTATTTTTTCATAAGAAAACACTTCAAATAGCACAAGCCTATTTCTAGTCTTAAGGGTATGGTCAACATGGTCCTCTATCTAGGTTGAACAAGGTTGCTAAGGGCATCCTTGATATACACATGGTAAATGGAGCCCAAACTATGAACACTAGTCTATCACAAGTGTGAATCGAGAGTAGCTAGTGAGAGACTAAGAGATCAGACCAACTCTTCATGTCTATCTGGGTATCACCCTAGATTCGATGCTCCACTAATTATGACATGATTGGATTGAGGTATAGCTTTTTCCTCCCCCCTTTATATACCTTGTTGGTACATGTGGTTGGAATCATCCCTTGGGGTGATGAAATCCCCAAGCAGGTCCTGCTAATAAAATGAAAAAGAGTAAAAAGACTAAGTGGACTACGATTTCTATTCACCCAAGATCACCCAATGGTGCAAGGGGATTGGATACATATATATTCCACTTTCAAACACAAAAAGTAGATTTTTTGACCCTTTAATTAGTCCTGTGTTCCTAGTTTAAAGAAAATTAAAGCACAAAACCCACTAAACAAAGTTTCTCCACCTGCAACACACTTGTTAGTAGTTTTGTTTTTTGTCTTTGACAAGTGAACTCTATTTTTGGGTGTAGCCATCTCTATTTTTTTGGTGTGGAAACCTATTTTGTGAACCTAAAAAATGTCAGAAGGTAGAAAATAGAGAAAAAATAAAAAAATAATTAAAAAAAATCTGTGTTTTTGGGCAAGGTCGTCCCTCCTAGGCAACGTCGCCCCTTTTTGTAAACCTGCAAAGTGTCAAAATACAAAAACAACAAAAAACAACAAAAATAAAAAAATAAAAACTATGTTTTTGGGTAAGGTTGCCCCTCCTGGGCAAGGTCACCTCTTTTTGTAAACCTTCAAAGTGTCAAAAAGCTAGGAAACAACAAAAAATAGCAATAAAATAGAAAACAAAAATCTATGTTTTTGGGAAAGGTTGCCCCTCCTAGGCAAGGTCACCCCTTTTTGTGAACCTTCAAAGTGTTAGAAGACAGAAATAGCAGAAAACAACAACAAAACAGAAAAAAAATCTATGTTTGTTGGGCAAGGTCACCCCTTTTGTGAACCTATAAAGTGTCAAAAAGCTAGGAAACAACAAAAAATAGCAATAAAATAGTTTGGTTGTTTAGGCAATGTCACCCCTCCTAGGCAAGGTCACCTATATGTTTTAGAATCTGCAAAACTTCAAAAAATAGCAAATGTGAAAGTAATGGACCCGTGACATGGGTCCCACCAGGCGTGCCAAAAATGTGATCGGGTGAAATCTCCTAGTCTAAAAATGCAAAAAAAAACAACATGCAAGAGAAGCAAATAACACCTAAAACCTCAAGATTGGTCTATGTTAACTCACACAAAACAAAGATAAAGAAAATAACAGATTATACCTTGTGTTGAGTTGATCTTTGGTTGGCCCTTTAATAGTTGATAATATGTGCTCCTTGGATGATAAGCTTGAAAATATTTTGATTGAAGGATTAATGGAGGTAAGTGGATGTAATAATGGATGCTAAGATATAACTGAAAGTGCTAAGATGTTGCAATAAATGGATAGGATGCTTAAATGGCTTGAGATCATTAATGCATAAAATCAAAAGTTCTAAGATCTAGCTTCTTTAATGAAGGTAAATGGGGGTATTTATAGAAGAATTTGAATTCTCTAGAGGATTCAATGGTCAAGATTTAGCCACCATGGCCAAGATGGAGGGCTATGGTGAGTTGAGGACTCACAAGCCCTCACATCTTGTGATGTGACGGGTGAAGTGTCCAAAGGAAAAGGTGAGATGGCAAGGGTACAAGTGACATGGAAAAGGCCATGTGGTCCTATGGTACTTGCAAGTACCTTGGGATTGGAGAGGATTTCCCAAAAAAGGTATTTCTTGGCCCCATATGGGGTTGAAAGTGACAAGTGAGGACTTTTAGAAAGTCCACTCTTGTCACCATGGGGATTGGAGATGGCCTTGGAGAAATAAAAATGAATTTTTAATTCACTTTTTGGAAGAAACTAATGGGTAAGACAAGATTGCCCTAAAAGGGGTCTTTGTCCCATGTGTATGATGTGACCTTTGAGAGGTCATGGGGAAAAGAAATGCATGGGGGGAATAAGTGTGAATTTTTAATTCACATGGGGAAGAGGTCAACCCAAAAAAGGTAAGTACTAAGAAAGGTTGACTTAAGGACATGCTAGAAAAGGTATGTGATTAGGATGAGGATTGCGCAAATAGGTGATTAGGCTAGTTAATGATGATTAGAAGCAAGTGGATAGATATGGAGGATGTGACATTAATCCTAATTAAGGATATGCACATCTCAATGAAGGATTGATTAAATTAACCCAGATTAGTGAAAAGGTTATGGAGGATGGGACAAGGAGAGAAAGAATGAATTAAAAATTGAAAAGGATAATTGACTAAATTAAATAAATTGATTGATTTATTTAATTTAGAGAGGAAATGGTAAATGATAAAGTATTTAATTAAATACTTATGATAACCTTAGGGCAAGGGGATAATATTAATTAAATGTGTCATTTAATAAATATAGGTGGATTAGACGAATAAATAATGGGATTATGACCATATGGAAGTGGTCAAACTTAGGTGTCTACACAATTATTTCGTTTCTAGTGGATGCATGAAACATATATCCCAATTGAATCTTATGGATGAGAGATATTATCTCCAAATCAACATTCCCTTAATGCATTGGAAATTGCAACAATTATGAAGACATATTTTTTTGAAAACTAGTTTGTACTCTCAGTAAATTCTTTGAGAATCTTTAGAGGATCTGAAAGATTCACCAGGAGCCTTTGTTGCTTCTACATCCTTTCCCTTATCCTTTATAATACTAGATTCAACTCGTTTGTCTTTTTTCTACATCTTTGGATGTATCATTATCCTTATCATCACCTTCCTCTTTATGTTCTTCTTATTTCTCTTCATTATCCTTCACTTCATCTTTATTTTCCCGCTCTCCTTCTACTTCTACATATGCATTATCATCCTTGTTTTCATCCTCTGTAGTATTTTCTAAGTTTACTAGAGGAGTTACTTCTTCTTGTGTTGGATGAGGAATGAAGGTGTTTTCATTTGTAATGTCTTCTCCGATCATTGCCTCTTCATCATTTTCTTTTCTCATGTCCTCCACTTTCGGATGACTATTGTCCAATGTAGCCTCTTCATTTACAAAATTTTCATGTTAAGCATCATCTATCTACATTTCTCCTTCTACATTTTCTTCCAAAGATCTTTTTTGTACACTCATTTATTCTTCATTTATTAGTATCATTCCCAAATTTTGTGCAATCTCTTTTGATTTATCATTGCTCTCCTTTATCATTTCTCTCCTTTGTTAACCTTTCAAGATCATCTTGATTTCTTCCCATAAGGGTAGTTACCCTTTGTTTAGTCTTTAGGTCATTGCTAAATAGAATAACCAATGTGGTTTTGTCATACTCAGATAATGGAGCACTCACTCTGTCATGAGCCTCCTCCTTAATCCTTTCATTCTCTTTTATTTCCTCTTGTCTCCTTTCCAACAAAATATTCCATAAATCACTAGGTACATGATTCTTTATGTTCTACATGTCCAACTCAAGGACAACTATGTACTTGACTATGGCTTCAGTAATAGTAGCCTATTGTATTTCATTTGCATCCTTGTATAATGTTTTTGGTCTCTCCCAACATATCATTTTTCAAAATTCTATTAAATAGTGCCTCTAACTTCATTGGGGAATGAGGCCTTATCGATTCCTTTTATTATTTTTCTTTTCCTTTTCTTGGAGTGTTCTTTATTTGCAAGCACATAGATGTGCAATATCACTTCGTAAGGGATATGGTTGAAGATGGCAAGGTTAGTATGGATAAGGTTGACACCTTGAAGAATGTTGGAGATGCCTTGACAAAGCCGGTTAGCACAGACAAGTTCAAATGGTGTATAGAATTGATGGGCCTTGGGGCCTATGATAGATAGTAAGATTTGATGTTTTGAGGAAGCTAGAAGTGTTCACCAAGTGGGAGATTGTTGAGAAATTATGTCTCAACTTCCAGCTTGAAGTCCTCATTTTCATGCCTTGGTGATTTTGTGTTGTTTGCAAAGTTCTGGCGGAGGCAGAACTAGGATGGAACTTGCCATTGTTTGGTTTGCCTAAGTTCTCGGTTTCTGGCGGAGGCAGAACCGGGATGGAATTTGGAATTGTTCTATTTGTCTAAATTCTGGGTTTCGATTCCTGTTCCTGATCTGACTCTGCTTCCTACCATCTATTGATTCTTGCTTCGCAAGTTCTGGTGGAGGCAGAACTAGTTTTGGAAGTTGGCAATGTCTATTTGCCAGGTTTCTATTTCAGTTTTTGTTCCGTCTCTGGGCCCGACTCCTGCTTTGATGATCTGGTTCTTCTGGATGTTTTGATTCTCCTCGGGGAGTTTTCCTCCGCTTTGTCCAAGTTCTGGATTGATGTTTCTTGCAGTTGGCGGGGGCAGAACCAGAACCGGATTGGTTCCTAATCTTGGACTTTTGGTAAGGTCCTGTTTCTATTTCTATTCCATCACCAGGTTCGACTCTGGGATTCTATGTTCCCATCTTGGTTTGACCCCGGGTTGACTTTACCTGGTCAGAACTGTTTTCAATGAGTTCCTCTTTGCCATGGGCAGCCACGGAACCGAATTGGTTCTTGAACCTATATTTTTGGTGGTGTCATGTTTCGACTCCAGTTCCATCTCCGACCCCGACTCTGACTCCGACAATGTGTATTTTTGGTGGAGTCCTATTTCGACTCCTGTTCTGACTCCAGCTCCAGCAGTGTTTGAAATGAATTGAAGTCTTGGTCGCGCCCGATGTCTATTCGATCATTTTGGTTGCTTTATCAGCTGCAATTACTGATGGGTCTTGGATGTGTGGCACCTAGTTGAATAGCGATTGGATGGATACCAAGATAGTTATTGTGGTAGTTGCATTAGTCAACAAAGGGTGGCGAGCTCAACCATTTTGGTGATGGAATTGAATGCTTGGGTGGCTCATTGCAGGGAGATCTATCAGATCCGACCAGATGCGTGATTTGAGGATGGACTTCTTTGCTCTTTTCAGTCAGTTACTTATGGATGAGCAATGTGTTATTTCGATGAAGAGAGTTTTTCATTAAGTTGAGAAGTCGAGTTGAGTTGTGAGTTGTAGAGAAAGTTGAAATTGCGTGTTCTTGAGGAGGGTTTTGAACCGTATGTTGTAAAACATTGTAACAGTGAATCTGCAACTCTCTAGGAGATTATGAGCCGAACAAAGAAGTCTGGTTATTGTATGTAATCATTTTCATTATTGTAATACAATAGATTCAACTTTGTGTGGTGGGTTTTTTACCTGAAAAGGTTTTCCCACGTAAATACTATGTCATCTTTGTTTGCTCATCTTTCTAGTTTCTCATTGTCATGGTTGTATGCATCTCTGTAAGTTTTAGAAACTGTTAGTTTTTCATTTTAGCTTCTCTCCCCTATAGTAAAGGTGTTAAGGAAATGTATTCCGCACTATCAGGTCAGTAGATCCGCATTCTTTTCCCTTCAAAGTGGTATCAGAGCTTGGCCAGTTCGTGTTATCCTTGTTAGGGAAAATTAGTGTTTTGCACTAATACTATTTCAGTGGGAGACTTTGCATTGTTAAACTTGTTTCTGTTGTGAGATGGTGAGTACATCTAGTAGAATAGATATTGAGAAGTTTAATGGCAGCAAGTTTGAGTTATGGAAATTCAAGATAGAAGACTTGCTTGTGGATAGAGACCTCTGGACTGCAGTGTCTAGAACTAAGCCACAAACTATGACCCAAGAAGCTTGGGATCTTGCTGATAGAAAAGAAAGAGGATTGATAAGATTGAGTCTAGCCGATTCTGTGCTCTTAAATGTTCATGAGGAGACATTTGCAGTTACTTTGTGGAAGAAGCTTGGTGATATTTACCAAGGAAAATCTCTGGTAAACAAGTTGTTCCTGAGAAAGAAGTTGTACTCCTTGAAGATGGACAAAGGTGCATCTATTGCAGACCACCTGAACTCATTTAATATAAGTGTTACTCAGCTAGCATCTGTAGGTGTAAAGATTAAGGAGAAGGATTGGTGCACGCTCCTGTTGTGTTCATTACCTGATAGTTGGGATCATCTTGTGATGGCTATTGGAAGCACAACCACTGCTTTCAGGACTGATGATGTGGTTGTTTCGCTTCTGTCTGAAGAAATGCAAAGGAAATATTTTGAGATGGCCAAAGATGCTCTTTTTGTTCAAGGTAGAACAAAGGAGAAAGCCAAGAAGAAAGACAAGAAGTTGAAATCCAAGTCTAAAGGGAGATCAAAGTCTCCTAGTAAAAAGTTGAAGGTAAAGTGTTGGAACTATGGGCAACCTGGTCATATCAAGAAGGACTGCAAGGAGAAGAAGGAGAAGAATGCTTCTGACAACGAATCTTCTCAAAGTGATGCAAATGCCTTCATTGCAGCAACCTTGACAACTCAGGCATTAGATGATGTTTGGTTAGTTGATTCAGGTGCCTCTTTTCACATGACATCCAGTAGAGATTGGTTCTCAAAGTATGAAAAGTATGATGGTGGAAAGGTATACTTGGTAAGTGATTCAACACTGGAGATTGTTGGCAAAGGAAGGGTCAGAATTCAGTTTCCTGATGGGAGAGTCAAAGGAATTGGTGGTGTTCTTCACATCCCAGGTTTGACTTGAAATCTTCTTTCTGTTAGTAAGTTAAATGATGCTGGTGTAGAAGTTTATTTTTCTAGTAAGGGATGTAAAATGGCTAGAGGTGCAATGGTGTTAGCTAAGGGTGTTTGTACTGGAACTCTGTACAAGCTAGATGCATGACCTATTCTTTGTAACAATGCCTCTGTAAAGTCATGTAATTCTGCACCTATAGAGAAAGATGAAGACTCTTCACTATCTGCAAATGCTTTGGAGGTAAAACTCCCAGCAGAGAAGACTATGTTATGGCATCATAGACTTGGTCACATAGGTGAAAAAGGTTTAAAAACCTTGAAGAACAAAAACCTTGTAGAAGGGCTTGATGATTGTAACCTTGAGTTCAATTTTTGTGAACATTGTATCTATGGAAAGCAACACCGTGTTTCTTTCTCCTCTAGTCCTCACAAATATTCTAGTATACTAGATTATGTTTATTCTGATGTGTTTGGTCCAGTTAATGTTCCTTCATTATCGAAGTCTAGATATTATGTTTCTTTTATTGATGACTGTTCGAGAAGGGCATTTGTATACTTTCTTAAAAGTAAATTAGAAGTGTTCAGTCGGTTTAAAGAGTTCAAATCTTTGGTAGAAAATCAAACTGGAAGGAAAATAAAGTGTTTAAGGACAAACAATGGAGGTGAGTTTTGTTTTGCAGATTTTGAAAGGTACTGCACTAATCATGGAATTAAAAGGCATAAGACAACCCCCTACACTCCACAGCAAAATGGAGTTGTTGAAAAGTTGAACAAGACATTGATGGAAAAGGAAAGGAGTATGTTGAGTGGTGCTAGTCTAGAGTAGATGTTCTAGGCTGAGGCTATTGTTATAGCATGTTATTTGATCAATAGATCTCCTTGTTCAGCGCTTGTTTATAAGAGACCTTTGGAAGCATGGTCAGGTAAGAAACCCTCATTAAGGCATGTTCAGGTCTTTGGCTGTGAGGCATATGTTCATGTGCCAAATGAAAAGAGATCAAAGCTAGATAAAAAGGTTGTGAAATGTATTCTCATTGGCTATGGAGTTGGTGTGAAAGGATACAAGCTTTGGAACCCTGTTACTGAAAAGGTTTTGTATAGCAGAAGTGTGATATTTCGTGAGCTGAAACCTCTAGTAAGTGATCAACAGCCTGAGACAAATCAGAGTGATAAGAAGAAGGATGCAGTTGAGATTCCCCAAACTCTAGAAAGGGAAGAGTTGCATGCTGTACCTGAGATTGAGGAGAGCTCAAGCAGCTCTAGAAGTTCTGATGATGAAGAACAACCTTACCCTCTAAGGAGATCTACACGAAAAAGAAGGCAACCAGAAAGGTATGGTTTCTCTATGTTAGATTTAAATTGTGCTTATACCTTAATTGCCAGCACTGATGATCCTAGGACTGTGAAAGAAGCAATCAATATGGCTGATTCAAAGTCTTGGTTGGAAGCCATGAATGAGGAGATGAATTCCTTGGAAAAGAATGATACTTGGAAATTGGTACCACTGCCTAAAAAGCGAAAGCTTGTTGGCTGCAAGTGGATATTCAAAAGGAAGACAGGCCTTGATGGTAGTGTGGAGAAGTATAAGGCATGACTGGTTGCAAAGGGTTTTTCCCAAGTTGAGGGAATTGATTATGGAGAGATATTTTCCCTTGTAGCAACGCTGACATCCATCAGATTTTTGTTGTCATTGGCAGCTATGTATCACTATGAAATTGAGCAGATGGATGTGAAGAAAACATTTCTCCATGGTGAGATGGAAGAAGAAATCTACATGTCCCAACCTGAGCATTTTGTTGAAAGAGGTAAACAAAATCTGGTTTGCAAGTTAAATAAATCTCTCTATGGTCTAAAGAAATCTCCTAGAATGTGGTACCAAAAATTTGACACATTTGTGTTGTCAATTGGGTTTGTTAGATCAAAATTTAATCATTGCATTTATTACAAATGTGAGAATGATCGTGTGCTTGTTATTACTCTATATGTGGATGACATGTTATTCATTGGTAATAGCAAGACAATGATTTTTGATCTTAAAACTCATTTGTCTACTAAGTTCGAAATGAAAGATTTTGGAGCAGCAAGGTACATTCTTGGGATGGAGATAACTAGGGATAGAACAAGCAGAAAGATTTGGCTCAGTCAGAGTAAGTATGTGAAAACCGTTCTAGAGAGGTTTAGCATGATTGATTGCAAGTAGCTAGTTGTTCCAATCATGCAAGGATTGAAACTATTTGTTGAAGATTGTCCAAAGTCTGCTATTGAGATGGAGGACATGACCAGTGTGCCTTATGCAAGTGTAGTAGGCAGTTTGATGTATGCAATGGTCTGCACAAGGCCAGACATTTCCCAACCAGTGGGAGTTCTAAACCGGTTCATGGAAAATCCAGGGAGATCACATTGGGATGCTGTAAAGAGAGTGTTCAGGTATTTGAAGGGTACTTCAGATTATGCTTTGTGTTACCATGGTAGCATGGTTGCATCACAAAGGACGCTTTTCATTTAGGGATATGTTGATTTTGATTGGGCAGGGGACATTGAAAGCAAAAGATCCACTAGTGGATACACTTTCATGCTCAATGGTGGAGCAATCAGTTGGATGAGTAAGCGACAATCTGTAGTTGCTTTATCCACGATAGAGGCAGAGTACATGGCAGCAACTCATGCTTGCAAGGAGGCAGTGTGGCTGAAGTGTTTGTGTTCAGACATTGGATTTAATGCTGAGCACATTTCAATCTGCTATGACAGTCAAAGTGCCATTTGTTTGGCAAAGAATCTGACCTTTCATGCCAAGACCAAGCACATAGATGTGAAATATCACTTCGTAAGGGATATGGTTGAAGATGGCAAGGTCAGTATGGATAAGGTTGACACCTTGAAGAATGTTGCAGATGCCTTGATAAAGTCGGTTAGCACGGGCCAGTTCAGATGGTGCACAAAATTGATGAGCCTTGGGGCCTATGATAGACAGTAAGGTTTGATGTTTTGAGGAAGCTGGAAGTGTTCACCAAGTGGGAGATTGTTGAGAAATTATGTCTCAACTTCTAGCTTGAAGTCCTCATTTTCATGCCTTGGTGATTTTGTGTTGTTTGCAAAGTTCTGGCAGAGGCGGAACCAGGATGGAACTTGGCATTGTTTGGTCTGCCTAAGTTTCGAGTCTCTGGCGGAGGCGGAACCGGGATGGAATTTGGCATTGTTCTATTTGTCTAAATTTTGGGTTTTAGTTCCAGTTCCTAATCCGACTTCGCTTCCTATCATCTGTTGATTCTTGCTTCGCAAGTTCTGGCGGAGGCAGAACCAGTTTTGGAAGTTGGCAATGTCCATTTGCCAGGTTTCTGTTTCAGTTTTTGTTTCGTCTCCGGGCCCGACTCCTGCTTTGATGATCTGGTTCTTCTAGATGTTTCGATTCTCCTCGGGGAGTTTTCCTCCGCTTTGTCCAAGTTCTGGATTGATGTTTCTTGCAGTTGGCGGGGGAAGAACCAGAACTGGATTGGTTCCTAATCTTGGACTTTTGGTAAAGTCCTATTTCTGTTTTTGTTCCATCACTAGGTCTGACTTCGGTCTTCTGTGTTGCCATCTTAGTTTTACCCCGTGTTGACTTTACCTGGTCAGAACTGTTTCCGATGAGTTCCTCTTTGCCATGGGCGGACGCAGAACCAAATTGGTTCCTGAACCTATATTTTTGGTGGTGTCATGTTTCGACTCCAGTTTCGTCTCTAGCCCCAACTCTGACTCCGACAGTGTATATTTTCAGTGAAGTCCTGTTTCGACTCCTATTCTAACTCCGGCTCTGGCAGTGTTTGAAATGACTTGAAGTCTTGGTTGCACCCGATGTTTGTTCGATCATTTTGGTTGCTCTATCAGCTGCGATTGCTGATGGGTCTTGGATGCGTGGCACCTGGTTGAATAGTGATTGGATGGATACCAAGATAGTTATTGTGGTAGATGCATTAGTCAATGAAGGGTGGCAAGCTCAACCATTTTGGTGATGGCATTGAATGCTTGGGCAGCTCGTTGCAGGGAGATCTATCAGATCTGACCAGATGCATGATTTGAGGATGGACTTCTTTGCTCTTCTTAGTCGGTTACTTATGGATGAGAGATGTGTTATTTCAATGAAGAGAGTTTTTCATTAAGTTGAGAGGTCGAGCTGAGTCGTGAGTTGCAGAGCAAGTTGAAGTTGCATGTTCTTGAGGAGGGTTTTGAACTGTATGTTGTAAAACATTGTAATAGTCAATTTGAAACTCTCTGGGAGATTGTGAGCTAAACAAAGAAGTCTGGTTATTGTATGTAATCATTTTCATTACTCTAATACAATAGATTTGACTTTGTGTGGTGGGTTTTTTACCTGAAAAGGTTTTCCCATGTAAATACTGTGTCATCTTTGTTTGCTCATCTTTTTGGTTTCTCATTGTCATGGTTGTATGCATCTCTATAAGTTTTAGAAACTGTTAGTTTTTCATTTTTGCTTCTCTCCCCTGTAGTAAAGGTGTTAAGGGAATGTATTCCACACTGTTGGGTCAGTAGATCCAACTCACATAGTTCATAATATGTCCCCTTGACAATGATATCATGTTCCATATTAATTATGGTGATAGATATGGAATTGTCTCTATTTTTTGTGGATCTTGTAGCCAATAACCACAAAAACATATGTAACATCTAGGTTTCTAATAGGATTGATAGTTAAAGCTCTCTTATCATAATTAGAACTAATTTTTGTCCATAATCACTTCATTTTTTATGGATTTCAATATAGGAACTAGTCTTGTAGAGCATAGACCAATGACTTTTCTTATCACTTCATTATCATGTGAGGGGTATCATCCTAGATGAATTTATTGTGAATTCTACTCAAGGCTATTCTAATACACTTGGAATCATAGTAGAAATTGGGAAACCATTACCACACATCTAGTTTATTTTTTACTAGGTTTTGATATTTTTGCTTTAGGGAAAAGTCCTCACCAACTCACTCATTTGACCATATATCTCCTAACTTATTAGGATGATGCTCTTCCATTTTTCCATGAATATAAGCCCTATTTTCTTTAGTTGGTAAAACCCCAAATGGAATATGCAAAAGGCACCGAACATATCATCATTTATGGCTTTCGTAGGGTATCTTTTAAATTCTAGTTGTAGTTTCTCTATATCCTTTATAACCCTTAGTGTGGAAATATCAATATAGATTCAAACTAATTTTCCTAAAAAGTAGGGTACACAAGATTCACAAAATACCTTTTTAATTCATTCAACAAGCTATGGTTTTGATGCTCTGAATCTCAAATCACCTTATGGACTTTGAATTCTCTTCTCACTAATCTTCTTCTTTTCAAATTCTTTTGTGAAATGAATTTTTCTTAGTGAATTTTATTATAACCTTTTGATCTACCCAAATTTTGCATTAAGTGCTTCAAATAGTAAAGTTGGCAATCCCTTTTTATGTATATGTAGACAATTTTTGAAGCTCCGCAAACTTTTGTATTCCTATATTCTCTTATAAAATATTCACCAATAGATCAATCATGTTGATCTTCATCTCATATATTTGTGTTGAAGCATCAACACCTTTTCTCTGGTGGGGGACAAAGGACATCAATTAAAGCTCCCCCTAACCCAAAGCTCTTAAATTAGTTTTTGAAGGAAACATCTGCACTAGAGGATTATACAAATCCTTCATTATCTTTTGTCTCTTCCTTCTTTCTCCAAATATTTTCCATTTAATTCTTTCTTTCTAGTAGATCCACCTTTTTAACTTGTTCATTCCTCTTTACCAAATTATCCTTCCTTGTGTTTCTAATTCTAAAAAACTTATAAATATGTCCAAATCTACTACAATTTTGACATACAACATTATTTTGAATAGTTTTCCTTCCATTCATTATATATTTGCATTGATATGCTTTGTGTCTGAATCCATATCATGTATAGCAATACCCATTGAATGATTGAATCATTCTACCATTGTTATATGCATTCATCATTTGATTTTTTCATTCATTGGCTCTATGTCAAAAAAAATTGCATGTAAAGCATTCAACAATAAAGGATGGAACATTTTGATTCATTCTAATTCTACATTCCAATGCCTTATTTCCAAAATTATTGCTAGAGTAACAAAAACCATTGAAAGATGGGTAGCTTTAAGAATTTGGTTGTCTAACTAAAGGTCCTCTAGCTTCATTCCTTTAATTCAACATCGTACCATTGTTCTTCTTATCTTCAATCTTCTTTGGTTCATTGATCTTCTCTTCTGTATTAGCTGTTTGATCTTCTTTTGAGCTTTCACCTTTTTCAAACCCTAAGCCACCTTTGTCTTTGGATTTTTTATAGCCTAAAATCATCTCATCAAGAATTGTGGAACTAATCTTGAATTTTTCTTCAAGACTTTATTTCTACAAATATGACCTTAGGTTTACCGTTTCTTATTCAATCATTATGTATTCATCATCTTTTCTTTTCACCATTGCATTTAGAAATTCCTCAACTCTTTTCTTTTCTTCAACTTGCACTTTCAAACTAGTGATAGATTCATTTTATTGTTTCAATTGTTCACTAACTTCTTTATGCCTTTCTCTAAACTTTTTTATTTTCTCTCTCAATTTTTTGATGCATTCATTTTCTTCTTTCCTTTAGATCTCTTTTCTCGCCTTCAACTTTTTCTAGATCTTCAAGAGAAACTTTGAGTTCTCCATATTTTCTAAGCATGCAGTCTTGTTCTATAAATCCAATAGAAGGAATCACTTTCAAAGGAATAGGAAATATTCTACCAGCCATGTGTTCAATCTCCAAGACCTTCTTAGAGTAGTTAGGCTCCTTCCAAGGAACCAAGTTTTGATACAAATTGTTAAACACCAAAAAATATTGAGAGGGGGGTGAATAAGTATTCTCTTAAACCATACAAATATTAAACATCCAATCACTAATTCATATTCAATTTTAGTAAGGAAAGAGATCATGAAAATATTTACAACATCACATAACCCATGAACACCAAGATTTTTACATGAAAAACCCAAAATGGGAAAAACCACGGTGAAGGTTATCTCATAATATATTATAACTCATTATAGTATACTTATACAATTGCTCACTATAAGTGGACTCACTATACAAGTGGACTAAATGTAGAAAGATAAAAAGATAGAAGAGAGATGGTGGCTCAAAGCCTATTTTTGAATTTTTATAATTTTCATCTTACATATGCATGAACAGAGTTCTAGTGAAACTCTACCTCTCTCTTCATTTGTACAATTTTGATCTTTAACCTTTACTTCAAACTTTTGTGATCAAACTTGCATCACACACATCACATGTCATATCACATCACCTCAAAATACTAAGGGAAATCAAACATATATATCCACATCAATTATACCATCAATTAGGTCAGCTTGATTAGATGTAATACCCATAATATAACTTGTTAAATCCAAAATAAATCATCCACATAATGTGCCATAACTCAAAAATCAAAATACCTTAGGACAGGTCAACATGGACCTATAATAGATCCCACATAAGATAGAAATACATATTTATCCTTCACACAACATCAAACATGTTAGGTCAATATGACATAATACCTAAACCAAAAAACCTTCAACTTTGTATCTACCTCTTCGACACATGGGCATTAAAGCTTAATATGATCTGGAATCCAAGCTCTAATGACATCTAGAAACATATCTTCAACATCATAAGGCCAAAATCTCATTTCTAGAGAAGTGTAGATTCTCCCACAAAAACACATTTTACTAAAAGTAATTGTAATATGTGAGGTCAAACTCTATGACTCATGTATCTCAATCCAATTGTCCAAACATAATGAAATATTAGAACTAGATACATCTAGCATACTCCAAAATAATGTTAGAAACTTAGGGTGATATCTATATTTGTGGATTAGTGAGGACCCAAAAACTAATGAACTATTACACTAAACTAGTAGATTTTACACTTCAACAAATTTCCACACGACTGAACTTTTTGGAGCAAATACTCTTGCACAAATGAATTCCTTAATATCTCCAAAACCTATTAGAGTTGATCATAATGATTCATAATAATTTTGACATTAATGAAAACATTGTATCACATCATTGTGTACCTTCCATGGTCATCTTGCCAAATGTCATCATCAATAAAAAAATTCAACAATCTCCCAAAACTTTTAGTAGTTGTTTTGTATGTTACAGGTTTAAAGCATAATATATTAAGTTTCAATTAGATGTGTGAAAAATACTATAAGTTATATTTTAGTTCCCAAGGTTGTGAAATTAGGGAATCAAGCACTAGTGAACTAATTATGAAAGGAATAAGAACAAATAGTGATATATATCATCTATGTGAGATAAAAGGATAGATTTCTCTTTGTGAAGAGATAAGAAAGATCACTTTGAAATAAAGGTTTAAGACATATGAAATTTGATGACATTTTATAGATTATATCAAGAGGAATGTTTTAGGATATGCCAAAGATTCAGAAGCCTCAATCAACTTGGTTCAAGCCATGTCATGAATGGAAATAGACAAGAAGAAAATATCCTACTAGGTACTATTCCACATCAAAACCATTAGATCTGGTTCACACAAATCTTTATGGAGCTATGAGGACTAACAGTCTATAATTTTATATTTCATGATATTCATTGATGAGCACTAAGATGACTTGGATTACATTTCTAAAAGAGAACTCAAAATTATTGGAGAAGTTTAATGAATTCAAGGCCTCAGTAGAGAATGATACCAAAAGGACAATCAAGGTGTTGAGATCAAGCAAAGGTGGAGAATTCACTACTAAGAAGTATGAAATATTCTATGAAGAGCATGGCATCTAAAGGTATTTTTCAGCCCTTAGAACTTTGTATCAAGCTATAGTTGTAGAAAGGAATAACCATCTTGTAGAAAAAATGGTGAGAACTATGTTATGTCAAGCAAATCTACTTGATATGTATTGTAGAGAAGATATATACATTTTTGTGTACATTATGAATAGAGTTTAGATTAGATGCAAGACTAATAATACGCCATATGAGCTATGGAGAGGAAGATTAACTTAGTCAAACATCTTAGAATATTTGGAATCAAGTGCTACATTAAAAGAGATGTTTTTTTTTTGGTAAGTTTGATTGTAGATCTAATGAAGGCATTTTTCATGGTTATTATTTAAGAAGTAAAGCTTATAGATGTTATAACAAAATATTGAAGAGGATAGTAGAAAGTGTAAATGTAAGTGTTGATGAAACTATTTAGTCTACTGGTATTTTGAAAGTATAATATGATGAAGAACCAATTCGTAGTAATATTGAAGATTAAAAAGAAGTTACAAAAACAATATAAATTTATGTTTAGAAAAATCACTATAGAGACTACATTATAGGAGACAAAATAGTAGGTTTTAGACTTGGAAGAGACTTGAGAGAGAAAGTGGGAAAGTACACTTTACATTACTATCAAAGATAGAGCCTAAAACATACAAAGAATAAATTACAGAGAAAGGTTGGATAAAAGCTATGGACGAATAACTAAATTAGATCACGAAGAAGGAAACTTCGGAACTTTTCCCAAGACCTAAAGGAAATAATATGATTGGAAACAAGTGGGTTTTCAAAAGAAAGCTAAATGAAGAAGTTGAAGTGATCCAAAATAAGGAAAGGCTTGTATGTAAAGGGCATACTCAAGTTGAAGGCATAGATTTTGAAGAGACATTTTCCATGGTAGTAAGCATGGAGTAAATCTAGATTTTTTTAGCTCTTTCATCATTCAAGAACTTCAATGTATACAAGATGGATGTGAAGTCAACATTGAACAACTTGAAGAATTTGATTGTTCTAGCAATTTATATTATGTTTGTAGATTGAAGAAGGCTTTTTATGGACCCAAACAAGCTCCCAGAGCTTGGTATTAAAGGTTGGATGGATACTTGTAGTGGAAATGATTTTGAAGAGGAAGTGCAAATAGTAATTTATACATAAAAACTAGAGTTCAACTACAAATAGTTTTGGTCTATGTAGATGGCATCATTTGTGGTGGCATTAGTGATGCCATGTGCAAGGAGTTTTAGAAGGAAATGCATAATGATTTTGAAATTTCTATACCAAGAGAATTATCCTTCTTTCTTGGGTTGTATATTGTACAATTAGAAAAAGGCATTTTTTATTTCATAACACAAGTACATGAAGAGATGCTGAGTAAATTTAGGATGGAAGATTGTAAATCGGTTGGAACATCTATGGTTATAGGATACAAGTTAAGTAAAGATGATGAATCTACTCTGATAGATCACTCCTTGTACAAATCCATAATTGGTAGTTTTCTATATGTGAAAACATCCAAACTAGATATAATGCAAATAGTTCGAATGGTTGCTAGATTTCAAGCAACACCTAAAGAAACTCATGTTCAAGAAGTGAAGATGATATTTCAGTATTTGAAGGCCAATGATGATTTTGGAATTTTGTGTCCAAAGAGTGAATTTTTCACTTTATTTACATACATAGATGTAGATTGTGTAGGATGCATTGATGACTAAAAGAGCATAAGTGGAGAAGCACTATTTCTTGGTGACAGTTAGGTGTCCTAGTTGAGAAATAAACAAGAATTAGTTTCCTTATCTACAATATAAGTAGAATACATTGCTTCAACACCTTTCTACATCAAGTACTTTGGATAAAGAAAAATTTGAAGGATATGAAGATTGAATTTGATGAACCTATCTCTATTATTCATGATAACATTGGTGCCATAAACACTTCAAGCAATGTATTTATACATTCAAGGACAAACCAAATTGTAATGAAGTATCATTTCTTGAGGGAGAAGGTTATAGAGAAGGAAGTAAAGTTGGATTAAATTGAGGAAAAGGAGAAAGTAGGAGACATAATCATAAAGCTACTTCTTAAGGAGATATTTGATTTTCTCTACAAAAAGTTGGGATTTTTTCTCTCTGCTCTTAAATCAAGAAGAAGCATGGGTTGAGGAAGAGACTAGTCTCCTTGCTATAAGAAGGCTTGTTGGTCTTGCTGAGTAATTTTAGAGGTAGTGAAGCATGGATTCAGGGGGATTCTATTTCAGAAGAAATTTAATGGGTTGTGTAAGGTATCAAAAATGAGGAAAGAAGAAGAAATAAGTGATGTTGTGGTTAGGGTAGTTCAAATAAATAATTTTTATGTCTTGAAATATTTTTTACCAACATTTGGTATCAATAGGAGTGTGAAGAAAAGAGGAATGGGATTTTTGACCCTTTGGACCATTGAAGGAAAAGGGGGAGAGAGTGAACTAAAAAATGATATAGAGAAGAAATCATTCTAAGGGGGTGAAATCATCTTTATTTGTTGCCATCATTTTTTGTTTGCCATCAATGATAAAGGGGAGATTGTTGAACATAGGTTTTCATTGATGTGTAAGGTGTGTTCTTGATGAAGAAGAATGTTGTTAAAGGGTGTTAATGATTTAAAAAATGTCACTATTGCAAATGTTATCAAAGATGAAAAAGATTGAAGGAGTGCTATAATTATGATTACATTCCCATCGATTTAAGTTCTTTGGAGGTGATAATCATGAAGAAGTTATCTCATCAATCAGATCCTATATCAAGTAACATATATCAAAAGTTTTATTGATGTGACTACCTTTTCAAGAGTTGGTGTGTATAATATGATTATTAGACCATACAAAGTATGTAGTTAGGATGACTATGGTGGTTTGGAAGTTTGTGCAAGAATATCTTTCGGGTAGAGAGATTTATTTGGAAATACAAATGTGGTTGGAATTTCTTTGAGAAATGTAGCTTTTCTCTAGAAGGAGAGTATGTTTTCTCTAGTTCTATCAATTTCCTAAGTTTTCAGAGGATATGTTTAGTGTGTGGGTATGTGCAAGATCATCATGGAAAAAATAGGCCCTTAAGTGGTGATGAAAATTTAGAAAATTAGAGTTAGGCAACTTGACGTAAACATTTGAATAAGTTATCTATATTATTTCAAAAAGATATAAGTAGAGGACTCATGTCCTGATGTGATGCATATTTTTTGTAATTTTTTTCCAAGTAAATAATTAATTATTATTTTTTTATTACAACTTTAAAAAAATATAAAAACTCGTATGTCTGACCATCTTAACTTGGTCAAAACTTCATGAAATTCAATTTCTTTTAATCCTATAGTATGCAAAGTATAGAATGTGATGCATGTTTCAGATTCAAAAAATGCGATACCATTTAAAATCTATAGTTGCTTTTCAATCATCCTATCAATCAGAACTTTAGTCATAATTCAAATATAAAATGAATAATAATTATTTATTACATTCAAAGTAAAGCATAATTTAAATATGGTGGAAATTTGAGAATCTCCTTTAAAAACCCTTTTCGTTTCATCAATTTTGGGTTAAAAAAATAATCAGCCATATGGGCCATCATATCACTTACATATTGCCACTTTTTGGCCCATCATGATCCTACACATACCCGTGTGAGAATTTTTAAGTTACATAAGATTCTCTATTCCTATTTTTCAACCTATTCAAGTTCAATGTGTGTGCAACAATGACTTGTAGTGTTCAAAATTTTGAACACCCAAAATACTAAGAGGGGGCTGAATCAGTATTCTATTAAACCAATTAGTCATAATCCAACCAATTATCATAATATATTTAATTGCAGTAGTGAATGAGTACATGAATAATATCATGACTTAAAATAACACATGAACACCAAGATTTTTATGTGGAAAACCTAAGGAGGGAAAAAACATGATGAGGATTAACTCACAATATATTATAACTAATTATAAGATATTATAGGGCTCACTGCTAGGATTTTTTGTCCTTAAAAGGATCACAACCTTAAGAAAGATATAAGAAGAAATTGGCTACATATCCAAGGTGTGAATTGAAACAAAATGCACCTTCCTTGTGCTAAATTTAGTTCCAGTGAAGCTCTAAAAACAAAATATTTCTCAGC
Source organism: Sequoiadendron giganteum (assembly GCA_007115665.2). Taxonomy (NCBI): domain Eukaryota; kingdom Viridiplantae; phylum Streptophyta; class Pinopsida; order Cupressales; family Cupressaceae; genus Sequoiadendron; species Sequoiadendron giganteum. The sequence goes on along the minus strand of CM021104.1, from coordinate 174,107,049 downwards.
TTAGCAGTCATGCAACATACATAACAACTCTACCCTTATTCTGAATTGACATATATAAATTTGTAGGCTTGCACAATATCATATTTCACATTGGCACACATTCGCTACACCTTACACACTATCACCCTTTGCAACTCAAGATTGTTCCACATATATATACCTGATTGCATTCAAATATGTCAATTAGGTCAACCTAATTGGATGTAACCCCATTTCAATTCAAAAATAGTTTTTCAACTTCATACATTGAATCAAACTCCTTCATGCTAATAAAAAACATGGAAAAATTTAAATTAAGGTTGACATAGATATAAAATAGATCCTTTTAACATCCATAATACATATTAATCTCCATAGCACAACTTCAAGCATTAGACTCAACCATAAAATAAGCCAATCCATTCAATATCGATGATCCTTGTAAGCATGAAATAAATTACCATCTAAAATATATGTAGTACTGAACCCTATAAATCATTTCCCAAAATTTTAGAATCTTAAACTAAACACCAGAGGACTTCAGACTAGATAACACTTATTAATTTATACTGAATAAACTAGAATATGGTTTGGCAAACTTTTGTCATATGAAACTTTTAGCTAGATTGACCATAATTAGTGAAACCTTGAACATAGATGTATTGAGTAGTCCCAAGAAACATACCATAGTGACATAAGCCAATCTTAAAACATGAGTGAATCCAGACTAGATTATTGGATGAAGATGACACAAGAACTATTTTAGCGAATCAAGAAAAACTATCAACAACCATTATTGGCATTAATGACAACACCGCAAAGGTTTCGTTCTTCATTCTTTCAAAAATATCACCCTTTTACATTGATGGAAACATGTTCCAAAAAATAATTCCAACAATCCAACTTCAAAAAAAACTTTCCCCCAAATACAATAGCTAAACTCCAAACTTTTCCTAAAACTACTTCAACTTCTTCAAACATCACCAACACAATTTTAGCATCAAAACATCTAACGATTTCCCCCTTTGACATCAAGTACAAAGGGTGTGCCAATGAGAAACATGAATGGAAAGGAAAATGAAATGAAATGACTCTCTCCCCCTTAGTCAATTATCTCCATAATTACATCTTGTCTCATGTATAGAAAAAACTGAAAGCAACTAAAAAAATAGATACACAAGGTGAAATATGTTCATCTAGAGGAGGAATCGCCTTCAAGTTCCTTGAGAATAGCTTCCCAATAATATTTCCCTTCATCCCAATTCCTTTTAGCTATAACAAGCACCTTATGCATTGATTCCAACTCCACCAAACTCTCCTTTCGTTCTTCTAGAGTAGATGCATAAGGATAATTTATCCTTTTCAAGTTTTTTAGCTTTAGTGAGAGCACTTGCTATAAACATATTCTTCCACTTTACTAGGTATCCAAGTTATATGAATTACCTTATGACATCCTCTTTTTGTCTTTACAGAGTAGAATTTTTTTTTTGCAAGTCTGAAGTTGTCCAAGAGGCATAGTTTATGTCTTTTGTAAGGTCGTAAGTTCCAGAGGTATTACTCAACTATGACTCTATTGAGTCTATTAGGTCTGTAATGCCTTAAGTAGCATATGACCATATCATGTAGTGTAGGATTATTTTCCTATCCTCATCTTCACATTCTTTCACTTCTTCCAAATATTTCATGACCTTGTTATGTGCAGTTGTACACTTATCCTAAATTTCAAGTAATCGTTTCTCTGTAATCCTTGACTCAACTTGTTTTGTGACTGCTCCTTTAGGCTAGAAGTATATTCCCTAAATGAATCAAATAGAAACTTCAAGTTTTCAATACTTGTTAAAGAATAATCAATAGTGGTATTGGGGGTTGCTTCTTGTAAGAATTTCATGGCATTATCGATTAGCTCATTCTCCTCCTAATGAGTTTCTATTATTTATTTTCTCGATGAAGGTGCCTCTAGTCCCCAAGCTCTAAAAAGGAAGGATATTTTTCAAATCCACATAAGCTTTTTGTGATGGGAGCTAGACCAATTGGGGAGGAATGACTAGTTGAATCATTATTTTCTTTGCTAAATGACCCTTGAGAGTGTTGCTAGAGGGTTCTCTAAGTGACTTTTTTAGCTTTGTGGTCTTCAGGGATTCTTCTTCATTTCTTTCAACTATACATTCTTATTTATTCTCTTTTGTCTCTTATTCTTCTATTTTGAAGGTGTTTTACTTTTTCCTATCTTTCTTTTCTTCCTCTATTTTATCTTTATCATCCATATCATCATTATTCTTTTCATCTTTATCTTTTTCTTCTCCATTTTTTATTTTATTTGCCTTCATTTTTGGTATCTTCATTCTAGTTTTCCTCTTGGTTTTCAACATTACCATTGACATCATTCTTGTTTTGATCTTCATTATTTTCTTTGATTGTCTTCTCGATGTCATTCGAAGGAGAAAATGTATTTAAAGGGGCATATGTATCATCAATTGTATTCCCTATGACATCCAAGTGTGGAGTTACATCTACGAAATAAGTATTTACCTCTTCTACTACTTCTTGAAAGATAGGTGAATTAGATGAAGGAGGAATATTTTCCTCTTCAATATTAACAATCTTTACCAAGTTCCTGGACTTGAGCTATATCTAATGCAAGATAAGAAATCATCCCATATTGTAGTTTCATGTTTCTTACTATGTCAAAAGTTTCTTGTTTCAACTTTTCTATGTTGTCCTTCTCTATAGGCAATAGAATAGTAACTCTTTTCTTTACCCTAAATTGTTGTCGATATGCTTCTAGAAGGGTGGCCTTATCATCCTCAGAAAAAGAGGATCCAATCTTGTTCAAAGAATCAATTTTGATCTTTTTGTCAACTTTGCAAGGTCTATTTTTTCTTTTCGCCAAGGCTTCCCATAGAAAATCAGTTACTTTCTCCTTCATGTTCTCCATACTTTCATCCATAATGATCATATACTAAAAAAACATATCTAAAATATTTTTATGATTGTTCATCAACTTCATCATCTAATTTTTAGTGGTTTTTAATATGTCACCATCTTCTAACATATTATTAACTAAGGATTCTAACTTTATAGGTGGATGAGCACTTACTAGAGGAGACTTGGGCTTCTTCTTCTCAGGATTTGATGTGCATTCATCTATTTTGTTTTCCTCTTTCTTCTTGTGCATATGAATTTTGAAAGCTTCTTTATCCTTTTCCATCTCTTCTTCATCAGACGAGTCCACAATATTAACTCTATCCCCTTTTGATTCAATACTAACCTCTTGTGATGCACCTTTACCACTAGTGGAAACACCACTTCTTCTTTTTCTTTTCAATTGTTTTTCTTCCTTTCAAGTAAGTTTAATTTCTTCTTCCATGACATCACTTATGTTTTGATCTCTAGATTCTTTTTGTTTCTTTCATCTTCTAGATGTATAAGTACATGCTATCAAAGGTACATTCTACCTTTTTTAGGTTTGTTTATTAGGTTTGGAGGGTGTAGGTACATCAACTATAGTTGTAGCACTAGGTTTGGCATTGCAGAGGCAGGGGTGGAATTTGATCTTCCTAATCTACGTGGTCTGGAGTACTCAACAATAGTCTTAACTAATTTAGCTTTTCTTTTTTCTGCAACTTCCCTCAACCTGTCAACATCTTCTTTCAACAACTTATACATTCCAAGGAGTTGATCAACCTATTTGTTCACCCTTTTTGTTCTAGTAGGTGTTGAAGTTCCAAGTATACTTTTTTAGATTTCTCCTCATATGCTCCATGTCTAGGTAGAGAGGGGTCCTTAGGGCTTCTTAACAACATCTCAATGTATCTCTCAACCACTTTCTCATCAATTTCATATCCCAAAGGTTCAATCCATATTGTTATGGGTTCTACTGCCTCTATTATACATTCATCAATGGAGACAAGAAAGGTTATTTCATATCCATACTTCTCCACTAAACTATTAGGAATCCTTTCTCTATCATAAATTTTCCTTTGAAATATAGAGAAGAATGCAATAATTGCATCGACATGTGCATTGTAATTTCTAATATTGTCTAAGTAATAAAAAATTTGATGTGTAAGTAGTCTTCTTCTATCCAATGTAATGTTCTTGCTTCTAGGTAGCTCTCTCATAAAGTAGAAAAGGAAGAAAAAAATTAGTTTTCCATACTTGAAAGCATATTTATTCATTTTGTTCTACTCCAAATTCTTGAAAATTTGTTTCCAAAGAAACTAACACAAATCATAATCCTTCCCATTTACCACCATATCATGGGAAACATATATTGCAGCTACAGATACTGAGTTATCTCTATTTTGGAAATATATTTTGAGACCAATCATGATAGATACACACTTTACTATAGGATTGATGATTGACTTAGTTGTTAGTGCTCTCCTATCAAATGTGGCACCAGTTAGCTTCATAAATACACCATTCTTTACAAAATTCAAAATAGGTATAGGTTCGATATTACACAATCCAATCATAGCCAAATTGCATCTTTCGAAATTAATCTGGGAACATCGATCCACATGAATTTTTCATGCATTATGCTAAGGGAAATCTTTACATACTTTACATCCATGTCACTACTAAAGTTAGGAAACTAGTTTCAAATGTATAGCTTCTTTCACACTAGGTTTTCATATTTTGGTTTCACCAAAAAATATTCTCTAGTTAACTCATCAGACCATAAATCCTTGAGAAATTGGTGATTATATTCATTCAATTTGAAATGTATATATATTCTTTTGTCTTTATTAGGAAAAACCTTAATCAAGATCTTTGAAAATGCACCATTGGGGTCATTCTCAAACACTTTCCATGAAAACCTCTCAAAATTTGGTCTAGGTCTTTCACTAACCTCAACTATAGTTTGTGTAACCATTACAACCTCAATTCTATCTTTAAATTCTTGTAAAATTGCTTCAAATATAGACCCAAAAATAATAGATAGCAATAAACACCTTTTTCACACTTCAACAAGAACTAGGGTTTGAACCAATCTGGTTCGGATCACCTTCAATCACTGCTCAATTCACTTCTACTTTCTTTCAAAAGTGAAAAAATGATCTACAAATTGACTAGGGCTTCTCTTTATACATTATCGATCTACCCTAAATTTGCATTTAATGCCTCAAATTCCCAAAAGTTGGTAAACACTTCTTTGAAAAACTATAAACCATAAAAGGCTACACAATATATCAGATTTTGATATTTTCTACTACAATATTTTTCAAAAGCTTAAGTATATCAATCTCGACCATATATCTTTGTGTCATTGCTTGACACCTTATGCTTCCAGGGGGTTGTTATGTTTTTTTGTTACTGCTCCCCCTAATCTTTCCAAGGGCTTATTTTCTAGAATAGATATCTACGCCAAATGTAGGTATAGATGCATTTTATTCATCCTTGTTCTTAGGTTCCTCCTTTTTCTTCAAAATTTTCTCCATTTTCTTCTTGACTTTAGTAGAATCAAATTTATTCACTAGGTTATTTCTATGTTCTAGATTAGTCTATCTTCCATTCTTTCTTCTACACAATCTTGAAATGTGTCCATGCTTATTGCAGTTGTAGCTCACTATATTTCTCTAACCAAACTGACTTTTATTCATTCTTGATCTGCAGTAGTTAGCCTTATGTCCAAATACATTGCATGCATAATAGTGGCCATTGAAGGATTGAAACATTCTACTAGTATTGAATCTATTCATCATCTGAATTCTACACTTAGTAGCTCCATGTTCAAATTTCTTGCATGAAAAACATTATGTAGAAAAGGATACAAAATTATGAGTCATTCTACTTCTACATTCTATAGATTTATGTCCAAATTTATTGCATGAGAAATAAATTTCATTGAAAGATGGGTATCATTGAGCATTTGTTTGTCTGGTAGTAGGTATTCCAATATTGCCTCTTTGATTCTAGAATTGTCTACCTTTCCTTGAGTATGCAATTGATTGTCAACCTTTTTAAATGTCTGATTTTCTTTAAAATTTTTCCTTCTTCAAGTCCCAAACCACCTTTATCCTTAGAGGGTTTCTAAATGGCAATTAATTCATCAAGCAGTGTGGTGTTTGTTTTGAATTTTTCCTCATGAGCTCTTTCTTTCTCAATGTTATATCTAAGAGTTACAACCTCTTGTTCAATGTTTGTGCATTCATTAGACTTTCTTTTTATTTTAGAAGTCAAAAAATCCTCAATTCTCTTTGTTTCCACTTGCATTTTTTAGTTCAGTGATGTCTTCATTTGCCTTCTTCAATTATTCATTAACCTCTCTATGTCTCTCTTTAAACTTCTTGATTTTTTCTCTTGGATTTTTGATACATTCATTTATTTCTCCAAGGTTTTCCTTCAACATTTTGTTCTCACTATCAACTTTTTCAAGATCTTCAAGAGAAAATTTGAGTTATTTGTCAAACATGTAGTCATCTTCTTTATATTCAATTGTATAAATTTCTTCCAAAGGAATATGACACTTTTTATCAGCCATGTATTCAACCTCCAAGATCTTCCTCAAGTTGTTAGACTCTTCAAAAGGAACTAGGCTCTGATACCAATTGTTGAACACCCAGAATACTAAGAGGGGGATAAATCAATGTTCTATTAAACCAATTAGTCATAATCCAACTAATTAATTGCAACATTGAATGAGTACATGAAGAAAATCATGACATAACATAACACATGAACACCAAAATTTTTATGTGGAAAACCCAAGGAGGGAAAAGATACAATGAGGAATAACTCACAATATATTATAACATGTCATAAGATATTATAGAGCTCATTGCTAGGACACATTATCCTTAAAAGTCTCACAACTTGAAAATAGATATAAGAAAAACTTGGCTACACTGCCAAGGTGTGAACTGATACAAAAAGAACCCTCCTTGTGCCGACTTTAGTTCCTTTGAAGCTCTGAAAAAAAAATACTACTCAACTGAGTAGTTCCTAAACATGCATAGCAACATTTCCCTTATTTTTAATTCACATATATAAATTCTTAGGTTTTCACAATATTAGATTTCACACTTGCACACTTTCACTACACCTTACACACTATCACCCTTTGCAACTCAAGACTATTCCACATATATACCCTATTGTATTTGCATACATCAATTAGGTCAGCCTAATTGGATGTAGCCCCATTTCAATTCAAAAAAACTTATTCAACTTCATACATGAAAAGAAACTACTTTTTGCTAAAAAAATGGAAAAATTTGAATTAAGATCAATATAGATCCAAAATAGATCCCTTTAACATCTGAAATACATAGTAATATTCATAGCACAACTTAAGCATTAGGTCAGCCAAGGATTAGACTCAATCATAAAATAAGCCAACCCATTCAACATCGATCATCCACATAAGCATAAAATAAATCACCATCTAGAATGTGTGTATTATTGACACCTATAAATTATTTCCCAAAATTATAGAATTTGAAACTAAACATTGAAGGAATACATACTAGATAACTCTTATCAATTTGTACTCAATAAACTAGAATATGGTTTGCTAAACTTTTGTCATATGAAACTTTCAGCCAAATTGACCAAAATTGTTGAAACCTTTAACAGAAGAATTTTCAACAAACATTGTTGGCATCAATGACAACACCGCAAAGGGTTCCTTATTCATTATTTCAACACAAAATTTAAATATTGTGTGTGGCGTTAGGGTAGGTAGGGTCCCTGTGGTAGTGCATGACATTATGTTATTTTGGAGGAAAGAAAATTGGAATTAGACCAACCTAATACATATTTCATGTAAATTTAATTTAGGTCCACTTTATATCATCCTAGCTATTTATGGATCCCTTTCAAACATAAAAGAGTGTTAATGTAATGTCATGTATATATTTCAAATGATTAGATGCATGCGAAGTGACTTGAGTATGTGTATGTGAATCATAATTACACCAATTGTCTAATAGGTGTAAATTGAAGAGGAGGGAAGAAACAAGAGAGTGCCTATATCAAAATATCATTTTTTGTGAGTAAGAGTGTCAACAAGGATTTTGGCACATGTATGTGTTGTATTGGAAATATACAAGCTTTATCATTGTATTTGGAAGGACTAGTGTTCTACCTACTGTATTGTTTTATTTGGGGATTGGTGTCTCTTAGAGGTTAGTGTCTACAAGAAAATTAAGGGATTGTTGTCTCTAGTAGGTTGGTGCCTATTTCAATGTGGAATCAAATTTTCAATTTCTGCATTATGAGACTAGATTTGCGTAGTAGATCTAGTAAGCTATTCTTATTGTAGTTTTCACATCTTGGGTTTTCTATGTATATCTGGTGTTCTCTTGTGTACTTTTTATTGTTGTGTTCTGTTTGTTTATGCTTAATTACTTATGAGGGTTTTTTGTAAAGAATTAAATATTTTGGTAACTATTATAAAAGTTAAGGATTCCATAATTTTTTAGATCTACTAATTCACCATCCCATCTCTTAGTAGATTGTGTTCCATTCACTAAGGAGATGAGCATGACTCAAGGACTAGTTATGGAAAATTATAGTTTAGGGACCAATTGGGGAAACTATGGTTCAAGTAAAAAGAAATGATTTGGGGATGATGTATATGGGATAATTGGAGCTCTTTCCAAGTGAAATAAACATACAACTATATGAAAATGAGTTCAAGCACAAATAAATATTATATTCCTTATTAAAATGATTTATACAAAAAGATTAAAAAAATATTAGGAGAAAATAAGTGGCAATAAATAAACAAGAAAGGGAAAGGAAGACTTCAAGAATGGGTGACTTTCCCCCCCTGAAAAGAGAAAAATGGATGCCCCCAATAATGATTAGTGGAACATAAAATATAATAATAAAAATAATATCATGAATAATGAGTATGCAACAAGTTAAGATGGGAAGGATAAAGTAATCTATAGAAATTATTAATGGAAAAGAGAAAAATACTTTGAAATATGTAAGACAATATATAAAAAAATGAAATGATAAAAAAAATACTTATACCATATAGAAAGTCATAGAGAGTTGGTCTATATTGAAGAGCATGAAGGAAAAAGGAGTTCAATTTGAGAAGGTATCATATTTTTTGTGAAAGAGAATATATAGCAAAACATAAAATTGACATAATCTTGAACGTTGAAATTTAAAAATAACCCATAAATAACAATTTAATTTTTAAAATTAATATTTCATTTGAATAAAACTATTATTTTTAAAATGATAGAAACATGAGAATGTTTGAAAATAAGATTATTTATTAGTGATAACTACTTATGTTCCTACAAATGGACCATCTATGAGATTAGGTTTTATCAAGCCAACATGTGAGTGAGGTACATTCCAGTATCCCTTCCTATCCATTTTATATAATTTTGAGAGCTCATTTATGATTGTGCTAGGATTTTTCATATCCATCTTGAGTTTCATTGTCACAAATTCATACTCATCTAGGATTTTAATTTTAACTAAAGGGACCCAAGACCAAGAAAAGTGCATGGTTTTCCATCCTATATCTTGGTTGTAGTTGATCATGCTTGACTCAAAGTTTGAGGTCTCAAAAATACATCTATAGAATATATATTTTCAAGATTAGAGGATGTTATGGGATAAAATTGCACCCTCATGTAATTTACCATAACACCACCCTTATTTTAGCCTTATAAATTGATAATTCAAAATCTCACCATTCTAAGCCTTTTGTCTCATATGTACCTTGGAATTTTCTATTGATGGGTGAATTTTGACTAGGACATTTTTGCACCATGTGAACATCTATACATCATGTGAAAATCCATAATAGATTCTCAAGTTAGTGAATGTTGTGATGTTATATTTCCTATAACCCATGAAGTGTAACACCCCCTACAATTGCAGCCCCATTATAAAACAATTATTTTTCCTCCAAACTTCCACTTTGAGCCTGCATTCTCATTCTAATCAACTTGAATCATATTCTACTCACTTCGTTCTCATTCTTCCACTTCATTCTTTCTCACTCTTCTCTGCTTAGCACTCCCATTCTCTCTACACCATTTTTATAGCAGGTTTCAAGCTCTACAAGAATCTCACACAATTGTCTTCCATTATCAAAGCTTTCACTTTTCCTCTCTTCTTTCCCCAAGCTTGTAGAAGGGAGGGTAACTATTTGTTATTTCATTACATTATTGTCTTTATAGTTATCATATTTTTGTCTTTGTATATTGTTATTTGTACATTGTGGTCTATCTAGTTGTCCATGGAGGTGGAAACACCAAAGCAGGGGATTGATTGAGGCATGCCCCTAAAAGCATCTGCAACATAATATTGCTTGTATGTGTGTAGTCTTGTTCGTGGGGAGCTTTTGGGAGGATAGACCTATCATGAGTTGGATATATTCTCCTTATACTCATCATTTTTTTCAAAGTTTATTTGGCATTTAAATTATTTTTCTTGTTGTACACCTATTATATTTTATGTATTTCTATCATTTTGTTCTTTTATGTAAGACTGGACCAGATTCCAACATTTGGGTTATTAGCATGTCCTGAGTGTTTTAGGTCATAGATTCTACTCTTTTTCATATGAGATTCCAATGTGCCATAGAGATGTCAACATTTTGTCCTATCATCCTTGTTCTATGATCTCATCCTCTAGCCTAGAGTTTTTTAGTCTTTTTTTCGAAGCCTTTGTAGTCTATTCACCTAATTCCTAAAGTCATCCATATAGAAAAATTAGAACATAGCTTAGTATTTCCTTCATTTTCCACCCAACCACTTAATATTTGTCATTGAGGTGAGTAAGAGAAATTGAATCCCTTTATTACGTATTTTTCTTAGGACTTGGGAGTAGTGAATCTCCTCCTTCACAATTTTGTGAACCCAATGTGTACCATCCTTCTCTCTTCATCCTTATTTCAAAAAATAATTTTTTTTGAAGTGACTACGAAATTTAGATGATAATGCTTTGTGATTCTCTCCATGAGCTTTACGACTTAGTAAACTACCTCTAGCCACTTTGTTAGAGGAATTTATCAAAATTTAGATATAATATCTAGGAGGTTCATTCCTATCCGTTTCAACCTAACTTTTGATGACTTCACTATAGGAATCTCCATTGGATATACTCCTATCAATGACGTTGCAAATAATGTTCCTACTCATCTTACCTCACCCTTGACCTCTATCTCATCTATGTAAGATGAAGCTACTCTCAAGGTGCCCACAAAGAAGATTTAATCCTTGGTATCAGGGCTGAAAGAGCTCGTTGGGTTCTTGGTAGGAGATCATACGTTTACCCAAGTGGCTCCAATGGTTAAAAATATTAAATATTTCTTAACTATGGATCAAAGGAGTCTAGGGATTCTTCATGGTATTTCTAATATTGTAGAGACACATGTCCCCTCCTACACCTCTACCTTGGGAGCTACTCAAGACATAGGATCAAATATCATTGGAAGAAAACTACAAATCCTGATACCTAGGGAGTTGGTGTGCATGGCTAACATAGGTCCCTTTACTAACACAAAAACCATACTTGAGAATATTCAAACTATCAAAGTAAATAAGGTATGTTTGGGCTTTATTTATTCAATACCAAAAGTTTAGAGTATCCTTATTTCTTGTGTTGGTGTCAATTCCTCTATTGCTATTAGTTATAGGGGCTCTACTAATGTAGGCACTCACAATTTTACTAGTGGTTCTATTATTCATAACTCATCTGCAGATCCAATCCTTAATAGTATTCTACAAAACATGGGCACGCATGTAGAATTAGCTAGAAAATTTGGCCATCTATTCCTCCTATCCTATGTTTCAAACTTTTTATCATCATATTCCTCTTTATATTTCCATTCTAAACACTCATATCCCTTAGGGAGTGGAGATTCAAAAATCTGAAAAGTATAATGGTTGCGGGGATCCACAAATGCATGTATCATCCTTCAACACCATGTGTATTGATTTCTTAAATAATGATGCACTCTTGGCCAAAATATTCCCATGTTCTCTTAAGGACACCACTTTAGAATGGTATCCTAGCCTACTTGATAAAAAAATTTCTCTTTTGATCATTGTGTTCTACTAAGAGGGGGTGAATTAGTAGATGTTAAATTTTTTACCTCCCAATATATTTAGTGTAGAATAAAAATGAGACTTCATAATGTGGAGATAAGAAATTAACAATAAAAAAATTGAGAGAACATCCATGCAACCAACATATAACACCAAATGTACATGGAAAACCCAAGCTTGGGAAAAATCACAGTGAGAAATGTTGCTAGGATCTACCATCCTAATCCAACCTCATAAGCTTGAAATTCTATTAAAATAATTTAAGGGAACAAACCCTATGTAGATACCAATCCCCTGGTTTTAGGAGCTCCCACTTTCTAATCTGAGTACCTACTCAAGTATCTGATGGTACCCACCATTCATATTTACAATACAAAATATTATAATTTTTAATAATAACTCTATGTTGCAACTTATTTGAAACTGCACTTACAAGTGTGCTTCACACTTGACAACTCTTCTTTTGCTTTGAACTTCTTTATTGACTCTTTATCCGCTCATTTCTTGCTCAACATCACATCCCCTTTCTATAATACACTGGTTTGAATGAGCAAAAAGCAAACAAAAAGAACCAATACAATTAAGGGCTTTACACTGAATATAAATCCAACGTTGAATTCCTAATTTTTGTTTGGTTCATATTATTCAAGATTAGTGCATTATTTAAATAAAATCACATTTTTTGCAGTTTGAAACTTCCCCCCTCTTGTCTCTCACACTGTCGACTATATCTGACACTTCTCTCTCTTCTTCACTAACTAGTCAACTCATAGTATATCAGTACACAATTGAAAGAATATAACTTAATGCAATAATTAGGGTTTCAATTTTATCTTCATTACGAAGCATTCATTGTATTGAGCCTCACCTACATTAAATTCTATCTCCAAAATTATTATAAGATTTGTGATCTGTAATCCCAAAATTAGATTCAAATTTAATATATTCTTTTGTGCATAATATTTGAAATCAATATTTGTATGCTTATCACTTTGTGCTACCATTCTACCTCTCAAATAACCAATTAAGCCTATTGTTGGGGCAAATAGACCAATTTATTTCATTCTTTTGGTTGGATGCTAGTCAAAAATTGCTTTCATGAACTTAACCATTTGAAACCACCATATTCAAATTCTTATTGTTGATCTTCTCACTTCACACCTTGATCCAAGTTTCTTAATTTTTTATTTCTCTGTGAAACACAACTATCACATGAGTCTTCCTTTAAGTGAGCATTGTCAATCTTGGTCTATAACACATTATCATATCAGGTTGAGTCACTTTGGGGTCATGCCGATAAATGTCATTATTTTCAATAAGTTGCCTTCCATGAGAATATTCACATCATATCCATGTAATTTACAACAAGGATGTGAATTTCCAAAACAATCAATCGATCTTTGCCACTTGTTGTTAGAAATTTCCAACTAATCTTTATTACTTCCTAGATGGGTCCCACCAAAGTGATTTCCATACATTTTGTTTCCAAAGGGACATACAAGAAGTTCCCCCTGAGATTTTCCTTTCTCCTCGATGAGGTCCCCAATTGAATGTCAAAGGGATTGGGCCAAAGGTCTTTTTGAACTCCACCAGTCACTCCAATGAAGAGCCATTAGTATGTCGAGGAGACTCCAAAATACCTCTCACCGATCTAGCATTATATTATTAATACCTCCATCATTTGTAATATGATGTCACATATTTTCAACATTATCATTAAATGTCATCAATCCTCACCATATGTACATTAAATATGTCATCACCAGGACCCATGACTTCGTGCATTGTCCAATATTCTTGCTTGTAGTTGATGAAATTCCAAGGCCAAATTTCCTCCATTTATCAAACCATCATTGCCATGTTGAAGAGACACAAAGATTAATCTCTTTGAAATCAAGTTATCAGCCTAATCACTTGTTGGGAAAATGTGTCTCAAATTTTGGCTTGAACCTCTAAAAAGCCTTGGCGTAATTACCTTCTTTCTCAACCCTTACCTCTCTACTACTTAGAGCTTTTCTTAGAGGCATGATATGGTGGTTTACCACCTTACCGTAGGCCTCTGTTAGTATTTCCATGATTGGGCAATGTTACCACCATACCGTGGGGTCTCCATCTTGGACTGGTGGTAGTATGGTGGACGGGCACAGTTAGTGTGAAGGCTTACCTCCCTACTATGGAGGGTGCTCATTGGTGGCATGGTGGCCATGATGAACAATGATAGTTAGTGAAGTTTTCTTACCACCACACCATGATGGCCTCTTGGCCATGTCATGGTGGTGTGGTAAGCCTTGGTGGTCAGAGATGGCACTTACCTCCTTACCATGGAGGTCTTGTGGTTAGGACGAGGTAGCATGGTGTGTTTGTCTTTAGACTCTGGTGGTTACATCCATACTATGGGAGGCTTTGCTCAACCTCATGGTTGGGCGGTGACACCACCATACCACGGAAGTTCGATCTGAGCTCGGCAATGACATGGTGTTAAGTGATAGGCTGGCAAACAAGCCACTACCTCGATACTGTGAGGATGTTAGGAGGGACCTACGGTTGGGCAGTGGCACCACCATACCACGAAGGTCTATCAACCTTGGAGCAATAATGCGGTGGCCTCTTTGGCTGGATGAGGTAGCACAGTAAGAGGTGTTTGATAATTGTGTTGACTAGCCTGACTTGACTAAAAGCGGCGAACAAATAAAGAGGCAACACATGGAAAGTAATCAACATCTGATTGGTCAAAGTCTAGAGTGATGAAAGCAGTAATTGCAAGACATGTTTTGGTTGATGATAGAATCTGATTAAGGCAAGAAGAGTTAATGCTTGGGTGGCCTGATGCATGATTGTAGGGTAGATCGGTCAAAAGATCGAATTGCTTGATTGGTGAATGGTACATAATTAAGGCTTGCAATTGGTTGGTATGATTAATGCGATGTAAGACTTGTATAGTTGATTACATTGATATAAGTCAACTAAGGGTGATGGTGGATAGAGAGAGATAGAATAGAGAGCTGTATTCATTGTATACTAAAAAAGTATTGTAACTATGAGTGCATGAAAACTCAAGTCTACTATTGTGAGCTAACTATGAAAGAGTGAGGATTGTGAGCTTTGTTTTATAATTTATTTTACTGTAATACAAAGTGTCTTCTATTGGTGTGGTGCGTTTTTTTCCAAAAGGGTTTTCCCATGTAAATCTAGTGTTATATCTATCATTGCTGATCTCTTGTTACTCTTGTTATCATGTATTTGTTCATCTCAGTTGTTTTAAGATGTTTTAAAACTAGTCTTTACACTTCCCCTCTATAGTTTTAGTGTTAGGAATGTGTTTCTGCACATCTTCTTTTCCTTCGAAGTGGTATCAGAACCTGGCCAGTTGTGTTATTCTTGTTAGTAAGGTTGATTTTTTGTGCTAATACTATTCTAGTGAGAGTCTTGTAAAGTTAGAACCTAGTTCTGCTTGAGATGGAAAGTACATTAGGAAGAGTAGAGATTGAAAAATTCAATTGTGGAAACTTTGAGTTATGGAAACTTAAAATGGAAGACTTGGTTGTGGATAGATACCTTTGGGTTGTTGTGTCTGGAACTATGCCACAAAATATGAATCAAGAAGATTGGGACCTTGTAGATAGAAAAGTGAGAGGTTTGATATGACTTAGTCTGGCCAATTTTGTACTCCTGAACGTCCATGACGAGAAGTCTACAACTTCATTATGGAAGAAGCTTGGTCATATTTATCAGGGAAAGTATCTGGTAAACAAGTTATTCCTGAGGAAGAAGCTATACTCCTTAAAGATGGAAGAAGTTGTATCTATTATATACCATATGAACTCGTTTAATATGAGTGTTTCTTAGTTGGCATCTATGGGTGTGAAGATAGAGGAGGAGGATTATTGCATGCTCCTGTTATGTTTGTTACCTAACACTTGGGATCATCTTGTAATGGCTATTGGAAGTACAACCACTACTTTCAAGATAGAAGATTTTTTTACCTCACTGCTATCTAAAGAGATGTGGACAATGTCTTTAGAGATGGCCAAATAGGCCCTTGTTGTTCAAGGTAGATTGAAGGAGAAAGGGAAGATGAAGGACAAGAAGTCTAAATCTAAATCTGAAGGGAGATCAAAGTCTCCTAGTAAAAGGTCAAAGGTGAAATGCTAGAACTATGGGAAACCTAGTCATATCTGAAAGGATTGTAAGGAGAAGAAGAAGAAGAAGAGTAAATCTTCATAAAGTGACTCTTCTTAGAGTCATACAGATGCCTTCATTGCAGCTTTGGCAACTAAGCCATTAAATGATGTCTAGCTGGTTGACTCGGGTGCATCCTTTCACATGACATCTCATAGAGAATGGTTCACTAAGTACGAGAAGTATGATGGTGGAAAGGTTTACCTGGTGAGTGATTCAACATTAGAGATTGTTGGTTGTGGAAGAGTCAAAATATAGTTCCTTGATGGAAGAATCAAAGGGATTGGTGATGTACTACACATACCAGGTTTGGCTTGTAACTTACTTTATGTTAGTAAGCTGAATGATTTTGGTGTGGAAGTTTCTTTCTCGATTAAAGGATGTAAGATGGCCAGAGGTGCAATGGTGTTGGCTAAGGGTGTACATACTAGCACTCTATACAAGCTGGATGCATGTCCTATTTAATGCAACAATGCCTCTGTAAGCCAAGCAAAGTTGTTCCTGTAGAGGAAGATGAAGATGCTTCTCTAGGTGCAAATGCCTTGGAGGTGAAAATCCCAGTAGAGAATACCATGTTGTGGCATCATAGACTCGATCACATAGGTGAGAAAGGTTTAAAAACCTTCAAAAATAAAAATCTTGTTGAAGGGCTTGATGATTGTAACCTTGAGTTCGATTTTTGCGAACACTGTATTTATGGAAAGCAACACTGTGTTTCATTTTATTCGAGTTCTCATAAATCTTCTAGTGTACTAGATTATGTTCATTCTAATGTGTTTGGTCCAGTTAATGTTCCTTCACTATCGAAGTCTAGATATTTTTTTTCTTTTATTGATGACTATTTGAGAAAGGCATTTATATACTTTCTTAAGAGTAAATCAGTAGTGTTCAGCAGGTTTAAAGAATTTAAAACTTTGGTAGAGAATCAGACTAGAAAGAAAATCAAATGCTTGAGAACAGATAATGGCGGTGAGCTTTGTTCAATAGAATTCAAAAGGTATTGCAAAGACCATGGGATTAAAAGGCATAAAACTACACCTTATACTCCATAATAGAATGGAGTTGCTGAAAGGTTGAATAGAACGTTAATAGAGAGAGTGAGAATTATGTTGAGCAGTGTTGGTCTGGAAGGGAATTTTTGGGCTGAGGTTGTGGCTACAACATGTTACCTGGTAAATCATTCTGTAATGCCCCACCAAGTAACCTTAAAGGAAGTTGCAATTAACGTCTTAAGCAAACCAAATATATATATATTTTTTAAAGTGCAATTAACATACACATTCACTTACTAATTAACAAAAACCTCTAAGGCTACAAGGTTAGGATTACTTAACCCAAACATACATATTACATATAACCATAGCATTATATACTTTATGAAATAAACATCATACATCATGAGGATACCACATAACATAATAAGATAACCATCCAAGATACAATCTCATAAACATTTACTTAAACAAATAGTTACATCACTCATTCCTAGAATGAGGCAATAGTGCAAATGTATTACAATTACAAAATTTCACCTCATAAACAAAGAGGGATAAATAACTTATACAAGAAGAAATATTACAATGCAAGAAAATACAATAAGAATCCATGAGTTGTCCATCTGGATGTCTCGCCACCAAGTACTGAAGATCAAGGGGACCCAACGATGTATGGTGCATGTTCCACCCAACCAAGTGGTACCCGAAGGCCCACGCCCCACGCTAGGAGATAGTATCAACGTAACATGGAAAAATAATCTACAACCACTATCCAAAGGCAGACTCATACTGACATAACCAAACAAATGCAATAAACAAGTACAACTCAAGTAATACACAAGTACAACATTCACATCACAGACATAGGTCACATTGCTTCCAGACATAAAATAGATCTAGTATGTTCGGAGAACCATACACATATAACAATAAACAACAATTGTCCTAGATAGAGTGTCATCGCATAATAGTCATGAGATCTCCTCTAGGAATTCTTAATAGGCTCTGGCCCAAGTAATCCTAGTGACCTCAACTACATCCCAACCCTCATACTCACTCATGTAGAATCAACTACCTCTCGTATGGGCAAGATAGTTGATCTTGCCATTCCAAGCCTTCCCACTCATCCCAAGTCTAAAGAAGCCCTTGTGTCTATGAGTGAGGTAAGATTATCTTGATTAGTGAGAAGTTATTCCTAATCTTCTAAGTACATTACTTTAATTATCACTTGAGTAAATCACTGCTTAAGGTTACCCATCTTACCTCTTTCGGCTCTGGTGCCTAACATAAGCCACTCTTCTATTCGACAACACACACCCAAACAATCCACTAAGGGAATCACAAGTGCATACAAACTAGGCATCATAACCACTCCATCTCAAAGAGGAAACAAATAATAGAAATCACTCCAAACATCTTGGAGGAAACATAACACATAGAACACTCCTTTCACAGGAGGCACAAAACATCGCCATTCGTAGAAACCAGGTAAACACTAAAAGACACCATGCAGTACCTAGGGGAAAAACATTGGTTGACATCATAAATCGACAACCCTCATCCTCTAAGGTTCACTAGAAGACTTATACTTTTGGACTAACACATAATCCCATATCCCAAAATGTAACATGATGACATAGCTACAAAAGCATTCAGGTAATTAATCAAACCTAATATCTAGATTTCTTAAATGCATTATCAATCAATAGGTAACATTGACAAAGTCAAAGGCATGATAAAAGGTTAACTCAAATAATCTCATATACCATTTTTACATTTTCATAATAGGGAATCTTAAACAATTAAAACTCACAACCCTTTGCAAAATATAGAGAGAATAAACCATTTAAAGCAATCACGAGAAAATTACTACTTTTGGATATACTATATCCATATCTCTTTCATATTCTAATCATAATGATTTAATTTCTCTAATAGAAATAAATAAATATAAACAATTAATTGTCTCATCAAATCAAATGATTCCTTAATTTACTTTTAATATAACATAAAACCCTTGCAATAATCTTTTCATTTTTCTATCCAAAGTCTATGTCTCTTCAACTATCCATTTTTAAACATGCAATTTCATCAATGCATAAAGATATATTTTTATTTTGCTTATCAACTTGGTCATGCATTCAAATCTTATCTTTTAAAAATCTTCATGCAAAACTCAATTACATACATTTAAATAAAACAACAAAACAAATAATGAGTATACTCCCAATAAAAATTACTCATAAAATATATACATTAAATATACATCCAGGGGTTGGGGCCCTAGCTCGGTTGGCTAAATATTTCCTATTGCAGGATGTTGGTCACGAGGTCTGGTCTCCCCCACCCCCGTGGTACCGGAGGGCATGTCGCACTAGTGCCGCTGGTCACGTTAAAAATTTTACCAGGCGCACTCCAGTTTATAAGGGGTTGTGCGACCCAATTCCTACAATCTAATAAAAAAAATATACATCCATATATTTAATTATATAACCCATTATATATATTAAATATATTCCAATAAGAATTAAAAATAAATATATTGTTTTAATCCAAATTAAATATTATAAAATAATATTTAACATCAAAATCTCACATATATACAACAATCTACAAAATATCATATATATATATATATATATATATACACACACACAATTTATATATTGTAATATACATATATCATATTATAAAATCGAATTACATCTAATAAATCCGGATACCAAAATAATCTTCATTTATTTTAAATCGTGAATGCACAAGGGAACACGCGGAATTAAAAACAATGAATTAATATGCAAAAAGGGCGGACAAAATGTTCGTTGTATTCATCTAAACAAAAGGTTAATGTGGGGAGGGACAAACAAAAATTATTAAATTCCATGCAATGTACAGTTCGCACGCCATAAAATTTAAGGATTTCACATTTTTTTTTAGAACACAGGAAAGGGAGAGTGGGGGGCGCAGATGTACATTCGCCGCTCCCCAAACTCCCACGGGAAAGGCAAGGGGAGGTGTGGAGGGGGTCTCCCTCCACACAATCGCTCCCATATGGGGGTGGTTGTGGGGAGGTAGGTCCTCCCCATACCTACCCACGCCCAACAAGGGTTTCGCTCATAGCCAAAAACAGAAATCCAGCGAATGCAAAATTCACATAAACCAATGCATTACTCAATAAGTGAAAACCCCTCTTCAAAGTTCAGAATTTCGTCCATCGTACGGAAGACAAAATTGATTTTTAAACCAGTATAATTTTTAAAAAATGAAAATTAAATATATATATATATATTATGTATATATATATAAAATGAATTTCAATAATAAATAAATTGAAGAAATTATGCGAAAAAATATTCACCTAGAGGTGAAATTGTAAATTTTTTCTAGAAAATCCCAAATTTCAGGGAAGCTTTAAAACTAATTCTTTTAAACCATTTTCTCGAATTCATGAGTAATTAAAAGAATAATTAAAACCAAATGGATTTAAATTAAAATCCAGAAGCTAATCAAAACAAATTTGTTTTCCACAGAGGTTTAAATTTTCTAAAAACAATCTAATGTTTTGTTTAACCTCAAAGTTCGATTTAAACAACAAAACAATCCATTTCCTCAATTAAATTAACTTCTATAGAGAATTACACAATTTTCCCGAAGATGTTTCCACAAAAAAAATAGGTGTAAATTTAATTAATTAATTTCTTTCCTCTATTCACAAATACGTTTTCTCAATAGATTTAACAACAAATTGATAATCACTACAATTTTGAAAGCATTCAAAGAACAACACATAAACACAGAAGAAAACCTGATTCAAGTAGCTACAGGTAATGAAAATTTGATGCAGAGCTTCCTCCAAAGCATCTCCAGTTCTATCCAACAATTTAATGAATCCAACCAAGAAAGCAATCCACAAACACCACAAAGATTTCCAGAATAACTGCAAATAAATCTACAGCCAAATAATTTCCTCAAACTCTCCTCTGTGCAATTTTTCCAAAATTATCCTCTCACACCAGAAGAAGCTATTTCCTCTCAAAATTCTCTTCCGAATGAATTTTGCAACCAACTCTTAATTAATAAATTCAACTCACACATGCAGGCCTAATTGAAAATATCTTGCACAACCAAATCTGATTTTGCATGCAAATCTAAAACTTAAAATATCTAAATATCAATCAACTCTAAAAATTGAAAACCCACTTTGCTTTTAAAATCCAATTTCAATTTCTAATTAATTTCCAACTAATAAATTAATTTCCAAAATTGAAACTAATTTCAATTTAATTTCCCAATATAATTTAGTAACTTCTAATTTCATTATCACAAATTGAAATTAAATTCCAAAATTAACTTTAATTCTTTTCTTTATTTTTAATTTTCTTGCATCACATTTAATTAATTAATTTAATTATTTAATAACCAAATTCATCCTTGTGGATTAAATTTAATTAATTAAATAAATTAAATTTAATCAATTAATTTAAATAATAATTTCAATCAACAACTTATAATTTTAATTAAATAACCATCAACATGATTTAATGCCATAATTCTAAATATCAATTTCCAAATAAGAATCTTTTAGAATTAAATAACATTAAAGTAAGGTAATCAACGACTCAACACAAACGACTAACGACACACTAAGGTTAGGGTCTAGACTTGACACATGTTACCTAGCTACTATCTCCCATTCAACTTAACCGTTGGATCAACACGCTCAAACCTGTGAAACCAGGTGGAGTCAATGTCATGTACCTGCAACCTGAAAACCAAATAAACAACCTCATATAATATATCCAGCATATAATACACACCATGAAGAGGAAATCATAGAATCGCAGGGCGCTCGCAAGCGAGTGATGCGAACCTGTCATCTTCACCAATACAATCATCATAACTGACACTTTCATCTTACTCAATAATCTCATATGCACTAACCTGTTATATCAACTAACATCATCATTACACCAATCAAAGCATGTAAACTACAACATCAGATAAATCAAATCACATAATATAGTCTATCATTCACTAACTGGCGATCAAATACACACAAGATAAAATATTTGAATATCTAGAAACATAGATCAACACAAAAGAAGGACACACTATCCAGTCCAAAAAGCAAAACAGAGGGGTGTTACATTCTCCCCCCCAAGGGTTAGGCTTACTCCTGGAAGCCTGCAAAGACCCCAAGTGCAAACTCCATACAATCACACGTAACCAAGGGTTCCAAGCTGAACCACTCCATACCTCAACACATAAAAACAACAACAACTAGTGTTGTAAACACTCAACCAAGCACACTGTCAACCCATCCAAGAAAACATGGTGAAGCAACCACCTACCAAGTCTCCAAAAACACATAATCATGGATTATCATACACAATACACATATGTACCAATACACATCACCAAAAACCAACGCAAGACTACACAAGGGTCCAACTGGACACTAGAAAGTAGCATACCAATCCATGATAGAAGAATCCATGAACACGAACTACTAACCATCTCAACTAAATCTAACATCAACCTAGTGTCTTGATGGTGTTAGGTCAAACATAAAGTGAAACCATCCAAACAAGACCACCATGACCTATCTCTTGATGTATAAGGTGATCAACCTCCAAGAGATAGTCATCACACATAGGTAAGTGGTATGTCATAGCTGCATAATAGCCTCACATACCCCCATTCTCAACATTTCCTGCATCTACTTCCTCGTACACACTCACCAAGTCCGTTCCATACGTCCTTGGAGAGGAATCACAATACAACAAAAAATCAACCTTGAAAACAACAAAGATAACTAGCTTAGCCACCAAGTTCATAAAGAAGATCAAATTAAAGTTTCATTTCAACAATAAAGAAATAAATGTGCACAATTTCAACACTGAATAAAATATATAACCACTAGGGTTATAAGAAAATAAAATCACAAGTTGTGGCTAAACCTTCACAATCAATCATAAACAAAGTGTCGACCCTCACAATCAACTGAAAAAGATCATCAATAACTGAAAAGAAAGTTCACAATCTTTAAATTCCACTATAGAACAACTGTGTGACTAGATACTAGCCACCAAACGAGGAAGGAGGAAACAATGTCCAACTAGAATGATAACAACCCTCATGTGATGCGGAGTGACCATGCAATCCACATGACCCAGAGTGTATCCATGACTCTCAAACAAGATACAATTACTAGTATCTTACATTAAAAGGGGTACAACAACATACCCAATCCCAATGGAACATCCAACTCCCAAAACCCATGGGATACGTATCATAACTTTCCAATCATAACCTTTTATCAAGTTACTTTCACGCTACTCTTTTCCATAGAGTACCTCATGCTAACATAAAAGCCATGAGCACGTGATCACTAATCACTCCACTAAGAAATAACAGGAGCAACACAGTCAGCACAAATGTACCCAGAGAACCCAGTGTTTAAACCTAGGCTCTAATACCATGTGTAATGCCCCACCAAGTAACCTTAAAGGAAGTTGCAATTAACGTCTTAAGCGAACCAATTTTTTTTTTTTTTTAAAGTGCAATTAACATACACATTCACTTACTAATTAACAACAACCTCTAAGGCTACAAGGTTAGGATTACTTAACCATTCATACATATTACATATAACCATAGCATTATATACTTTATGAAATAAACATCATACATCATAAGGATACCACATAACATAATAAGATAACCATCCAAGATACAATCTCATAAACATTTACTTAAACAAATAGTTACATCACTCATTCCCAGAATGAGGCAATAGTGCAAATGTATTACAATTACAACATTTCACCTCATAAACAAAGAGGGATAAATAAATTATACAAGTAGAAATATTACAATGTAAGAAAATACAATAAGAATCCACGAGCTATCCATCTGGATGTCTCACCACCAAGTACTAAAGATCAAGGGGACCCAACGATGTATGGTGCATGTTCCACCCAACCAAGTGGTACCCGAAGGCCCACCTCCCATGCTAGGAGATAGTAACAACGTAACATGGACAAAGAATCTACAACCACTATCCAAAGGAAGACTCATACTGACATAACCAAACAAATACAATAAACAAGTACAACTCAAGTACTACACA
The DNA here is from genome assembly GCA_007115665.2 of Sequoiadendron giganteum. NCBI lineage: Eukaryota > Viridiplantae > Streptophyta > Pinopsida > Cupressales > Cupressaceae > Sequoiadendron > Sequoiadendron giganteum. Next base: position 174,082,732 of record CM021104.1, on the reverse strand, counting down.
AGTACAACATTCACATCACTAACATAGGTCACATTGCTTCTAGACATAAAATAGATCCAGTATGTTCAGAGAACCATACACATATAACAATAAACAACAGTTGTCCTAGATAGAGTGTCATCGCATAGTAGTCATGTGATCTCCTCCAGGCATTCTTCATAGGCTCTTGCCCAAGTAATCCTAGTGACTTCAACCAAATCCCAGCCCTCATACTCACTCATGCAGAATCAACTATCTCTCATATGGGCAAGATAGTTGATCTTTCCATTTAAAGCCTTCCCACTCATCCCAAGTCTAAACAAGCCCTTGTGTCTATGAGTGATGTAAGATTATCTTGATTAGTGAGAAGTTAGTCCTCATCTTCTAAGTACACTACTTTAATTATCACTTCATTAAATCACTCCTGAAGGTTACCCAGTTTACGTCTTTGGGCTCTGGCACCTAACAGAAACCACTCTTCTATTCGACAACACACACCCAAACAATCCACCAAGGGAATCACAAGTGCATACAAACTAGGCATCATAACCACTCCATCTCAAAGAGGAAACAAGTAATAGAACTCACTCCAAACATCTTGGAGGCAACATAACACATAGATCACTCCTTTCACAAGAGGCACAAAACATCCCCATTCGTAGAAACCGAGTAAACACTAAAAGACACCATGCACTACCTAAGGGAAAAACACTTGTTGATATCGTAAATCGACAACCCTCATCCTCTAAGGTTCACTGGAAGACTTATACTTTTGGACTAACACATAATCCCATATCCCAAAATGCAACATGATGACATAGCTACAAAAGCATTCAGGTCATTAATCAAACCTAATATCTGGATTTCTTAAATCCATTATCAATCAATAGGTAACATTGACAAAGTCAAAGACATGATAAAAGGTTAACTCAAATAATCTCATATACCATTTTTACATTTTCATAAAAGGGAATCTTAAATAATTAAAACTCACAACCCTTTGTAAAATATAGAGAGAATAAACCATTTAAAGCAATCATGAGAAAATTACTATTTTTGGATATAATATATCCATATCTCTTTCATATTCTAATCATAATGATTTAATTTCTCTAATAGAAATAAATAAATATAAACAATTAATTGTCTCATCAAACCAAACGATTCCGTAATTTACTTTTAATATAACATAAAACCCTTGCAATAATCTTTTCATTTTTCTATCCAAAGTCTATGTCTCTTCAACTAGCCATTTTTAAACATGCAATTTCATCAATGCATAAAAATATATTTTTATTTTGCTTATCAACTTGGTCATGCATTCAAATCTTATCTTTTTAAAATCTTCATGCAAAACTCAATTACATATGTTTAAATAAAACAACAAAACAAATAATGAGTATACTACCAATAAAAATTACTCATAAAATATATACATTAAATATACATCCATATATTTAATTATATAACCCATTATATATATATTAAATATATTCCAATAAGAATTAAAAATAAATATATTATTTTAATCCAAATTAAATATTATAAAATAATATATAACATCAAAATCTCACATATATACAACAATCTACAAAATATCATATATATATATATACACAATTTATATATTGTAATTTACATATATCATATTATAAAATAGAATTATATCTAATAAATCTGGATACCAAAATAATATTCATTTATTTTAAATCGCGAATGCAAAAGGAAACACACAGAATTAAGAACAATGAATTAATATGCAAAAAGGGTGGATGAAATGTTCGTTGTATTCATCTAAACAGAAGGTTAATGTGGGGAGGGGCAGACGAAACTTATTAAATTCTGCACAATGTACAGTTCGCACGCCATAAAATTTAAGGGTTTCACATTTTGTTTTAGAACACAGGAAAGGGAGAGTGGGGGGAGCGGCTGTACATTCGCCACCCCCCAAACTCCCATGAGAAAGACAAGGGGAAGTGTGGAGGGGGTCTCCCTCCACATAGTCGCTCCCATATGGGGGCGACTGTGGGGAGGTAGGTCCTCCCCATACCTGCCCGTGCCCAACAAGGGTTTCTTCCATAGCCGAGAACGGAAATCCAACGAATGCAAAATTCGCATAAACCAATGCATTACTCAATAAATGAAAACCCCTCTTCAAAGTTCGGAATTTCGTCCGGCATACGGATGGTGAAATTGGTTTTTAAACCAGTATAATTTAATACATGAAAATTAAATATATATATTATATATATATATATAAAATGAATTTCAACAATAAATAAATTGAAGAAATTATGTGAAAAAATATTCACCTATAGGTGAAATTGTAAAAAATTTCCAGAAAATCCCAAATTTCAGAGAAGCTTTAAAACTAATTCTTTTAAACCATTTTCTCGAATTCACGAACAATTAAAAGAATAATTAAGACCAAATGGATTTAAATTAAAATCCAGAAGCTTTTCAAAACAAATTTGTTTTCCATAGAGGTTTAGATTTTATAAAAAAAATCTAATGTTTTGTTTAACCTCAAAGTTCGATTTAAACAACAAAACAATCCATTTCCTCAATTAAATTAACTTCTATAGAGAATTACACAATTTTCCCGAAGAGGTTTCCACAAAAACAACAAAAGGTTTAAATTTAATTAATTAATTTCTTTCCTCTATTCAAAAATACATTTTCTCAATAGATTTAACAACAAATTGATAATCACTACAATTTTGAAAGCATTCAAAGAACAACACATAAACATAGAAGAAAACCTAATTCAAGTAGCTACAGGTAATGAAAATTTGATGCAGAGCTTCCTCCAAAGCATCTCCAATTCTATCCAACAATTTAATGAATCCAACCAAGAAAGCAATCCACAAACACCACAAAGATTTCCAGAATAACTCCAAATAAATCTACAGCCAAATAATTTCCTCAAACTCTCCTCTGTGCAATTTTTCCAAAATTATCCTCACACTAGAAGAAGCTATTTCCTCTCAAAATTCTCTTCCAAATTAATTTTGCAACCAACTCTTAATTAATAAATTCAACTCACACATGCAAGCGTAATTGAAAATATCTTGCACAACCAAATCTGATTTTGCATGCAAATCTAAAACTTAAAATATCTAAATATCAATTAACTCTAAAAATTGAAACCCACTTTGCTTTTAAAATCCAATTTCAATTTCTAATTAATTTCCAGCTAATAAATTAATTTCCAAAATTGAAACTAATTTCCATTTAATTTCCCTACATAATTTAGTAACTTCTAATTTCATTACCGCAAATTGAAATTAAATTCCAAAATTAACTTTAATTCTTTTCTTTCCTTTTAATTTTCTGGCATCACATTTAATTAATTAATTAAATTATTTAATAACCAAATTCATCCTTGTGGATTAAATTTAATTAATTAAATAAATTTAATTTAATCAATTAATTTAAATAATAATTTCAATCAACAACTTATAATTTTAATTAAATAACCATCAACATGATTTAATGCCATAATTCTAAATATCAATTTCCAAATAAGAATCTTTCAGAATTAAATAACATTAAAGTAAGGCAATCAACGACTCGACACAAATGAATGACGACACACTAAGGTTAGGGTGTAGACTTGACACATGTTACCTAGCTACTATCTCTCGTTCAACTTAACCATTGGATCGACACGCTCAAACCTGTGAAACCAGGTGGAGTCGATGTCATGTACCTGCAACCTGAAAACCAAATAAATAAACTCATATAATATATCTAGCATATAATACACACCGTGAAGGGGAAATCACAGAATCGCAGGGTGCTCGCAAACGAGTGATGCAAACCCGTCATCTTCACCAATACAATCATCATAACTGGTAGTTTCATCTTACTCAATAATCTCATATGCACTAACATGTTATATCAACTAACATCATCATTACACCAATCAAAGCATGTAAACTATAGCATTAGATAAATCAAATCACATAATATAGTCTATCATTCACTAACTGGCGATCAAATACACGCAAGATAAAATATTTGAATATCTAGAAACATAAATCAACGCAAAACAAGGACACATTGTCTAGTCCAGAAAGCAAAATAGAGGGGTGTTACATGTTCACCTTTTTCTACTCTTGTTGACAAGACACCTTTAGAAGCGTGGTCTAGTAAGAAGCCTTCTCTGAGACATATTCGTGTCTTTGACTATGAAGCATATGTATATGTGCCCAATGAGAAAAGATCAATGTTGGAGAACAGGGTTGTTAAATGTATCTTCATCAGCTATGGCATTGGTGTGAAAGGATACAAGGTTTGGAATCCTGATACTAAGAAGTTTTTGTATAGGAGAAGTGTAATATTTCATGAGATGAAGCCTTCAGTACCTAGTCCATAGTTAGAGATAGATAAAAGAGAAGAAGAATGATGTAGTTTAGATTCCTCAGAATCCAAAAAAAGAGGAACTACATGGTGTACCTGAAATTGAGAAAAGTTCAAGTAGCTCTGAGAGTTCTGAAGATGAAGAATCACAACCTTAGCCAGTAAGAAGCTCTACACATGAAAAATGACAACCTGATAGGTATGGTTTCTCTATGTTAGATTTGAACTATGCCTATGCTTTGATTACTAGAACTGATGAGCCTAGGACTGTAAAAGAAGCTATTAGCATGTTTGATTCAAATTCCTGGTTGGAAGCCATGAATGAAGAAATGGAATCATTGAAGAAGAATGAAACCTGGGATTTGGTACTTTTGCCTGAAGGGCAAAAGCCTGTTGGCTATAAATGGGTATTTAAGAAGACTGGTCTAGATGGTAGTGTAGAAAAGTATAAGGAAAGGTTGGTTGCAAAGGGATTTTCCTAGATAGAGGGAATTGATTATGGAGAAATTTTTTCCCCTATAGAAAAGATGACATCTATCAGATTTTTGTTGTCATTGGCAGTAGCATATGACTTAGAGATTGATTAGATGGATGTAAAGATATCATTTCTCCATGGAGATATAGAAGAAGAAATTTATATTTCCCAACTTGAGCACTTCATTGAAAAAGGTAAAGAAACTCTGGTCTACAAATTAAAGAACTCTATGTATGGTTTGAAGCAGTCTCCTAGAATGTGGTACCAAAATTTTGACACCTTTGTGTTGTCTATGGGATTTGTGAGATCAAAATCTAATCATTGTGTTTATTACAAGTTTCAAAATGATCATGTGCTTATTATTACCTTGTATGTGGATGATATGTTATTCATAGGAAATAGTAAGTCTATGATTTATGATCTTAAATCCTAGTTGTTTGCAAAGTTCAAAATGAAAGATCTGGGTGCAACAAGGTATATTTTGGGGATGGAGATAACTAGGGATAGAATGAGCAGAAAGCTCTAGGTAAGTTAGAGTAAGTATGTCAATATAGTTTTGGAGAGATTTGGTATGGATTATTGCAAGTAGCTAGTTGTTCTAGTTATGCAGGGAATGAAGCTATATGTTGAAGATTGTCCAAAATCTGCCATTGAGATGGATTAAATGACCAAGGTGCCTTATACAAGTGTTGTTGGTAGTCTAATGTATGCAATGGTTTGTACAAGGCCAAACATTTCCCAAGTAGTGGGAGTTCTCAGCCAGTTTATGGCAAGCCCAGGAAGATCACATTGGGATGCTATGAAGAGAGTGTTCACAAATTTAAAGGGGACTTCAAAATATGCTTTGTGTTACCATGGTAGTTCAGTTGCATCATAGAGAACACTCAACATTCATGGATATGTAGATTTTGATTGGTCAAGGGACATTGATAGTAGAAGATCCAATAGTGGATACACTTTCATGTTAAATGGCATTGCAGTCAGTTGGATGAGCAAGCGATAGGCTATAGTTGCTTTATCCACTATGGAGGTAGAATACATGGCAACAACACATGCCTGGAAAGAAGTAGTTTGGATGAGTCGATTGTGCTCTGATATTGGTTGTAATGCAAGCCAGATTACATTTTGTTGTTACATTCAGAGTGCCATTTGCTTGGCAAAGAACCCTACTTTCCATGCTAGGAAAAAACACATTGATGTGTAGTATCACTTCATGAGGGATATGGTGGAAGATGGAAAGAAAAAGTTGACACTTTGAAGAATGTTACAGATGCATTAATGAAGCTAGTGAGCATAGACAAGTTCAAATGGTGCACAGATTAAATGGGCCTTAGGGCCTATGATCATTAGTAATGTTGAAGTCTAGAGGAAACTAGAAAGTCTTCATCAAGTGGGAGCTTGTTGGGAACAAGTGTCTCAACTTCTAGCTTGAACCTTCGAAAAGACTTAGAAAAATTACCTTCTTTCTCATCCTTTACCTCTCTACCATTGAGAGCTTTTCTTAGAGGCACGGTATGGTGGTTTACTACCTTACTGCTGGCCTTTGTCAGTTTGTCCGTGGTTGGGCAGTGTCACTGCCATACTATGGGGTCTCCATCTTGGGCTGGTGGTAGTATGATGGATGGGTACAGTCAGTGTGAAGGATTACCTCCCTACCATGGAGGGTACTCGTTGGTGGCATGGTGGACATGCTGGATAGCGACAGTTAGCAAAGTTTTCTTACCACCACACCACGATGGCATCTTGGCCATGTCACGGTGGTATGATAAGCCTTGGAGGTCAGAGATGGTGCTTACCTCCTTACCATGGAGATATTGCAGTCAGGGCAAGGTAGTGTAGTGTGTTTGTCTGCAGACTCTAGCGGTTACCTCCATACCATGAGAGGCTTTGCTCAGCCTCATAGTTGGGTGGTGGCACCACCATACCATGGAAGGTTGATTTGAGCTTGACGGTGATGTGGTGTTAAGTGACAGATGGCAGACAAGCCACAACCTCAATATCATGAGGGTGTTAGGAGGGACATGCGGTTAGGTGGTGGCACCGCTATACCATGGAGGTCTATCAACCTTGGAGTGATACATCAATGACACCACCATACTGCAGTGGAGTCTTTGGCTCAGTGAGGTAGCATGGTAAGAGGTGTTTGATAGTTGTGTTGACTGGCCTGACTTGAATGAAAGTGGTCAAAAAATAAGGAGTCAACACATGGAAAGTATCAACATTCGATTGCTCAAAGTCTAGAGTAGTGAAAGTAGTAATTGCAAGATGTGTTTTGGATGATGATAGAATTTTATTAAGGAAAGAAGAGTTAATGCCTAGGTGGCCCAATGCGTGATTGCAGGGTAGATCGGTCAAAAGATCAAATTGCTTGATTGGTTAACAATGCATAATTAAGGCTTGTGATTGGTTGGTATTAATAATGCGATGTAAGACTTGTATAGTTGATTACATTGATATTAGTCAACTAAGGGTGATGGTGGATAGAGAGAGATAGAATAGAGAGTTGTACTCATTGTATACTAAAAAAGTATTGTAACTGTGAGTGCATGAAAACTCAAGTCTATTGTTGTGAGATTTGTTTTGTAATTTATTTTATTGTAATACAAAGTTTCTTCTCTTGGTGTGGTGGGTTCTTTCCCGAAATGGTTTTCCCACGTAAATATGGTGTTATATCTACCATTTCTTATCTCTTGTTACTCTTGTTATCTTGTATTTTTTCATCTCAATTGTTTTAAGAAGTTTTAAAACTGGTCTTTGTACTTCTCCTCTGTAGTTTTAGCATTAGGAAAGTGTTTCCACACATTTTCTTTTCCTTTCATCACTTCACAACAAGGATGTGAAGTGAGAGATCACCACATCAAAGGGACTAATAAAGTAGTCATGTTGGACATATAATGTCACCTTGATGTGATCCTTAGACCCTAACAACCACACATCGCTACATCAAAGGGACACTTGCTTAACTCCTACCGACATTTAACAATCACCCCAAAGCAAATACACAAAAACCACTAATCAGAACACTAGACACATGAGGCCAATCACTGAATGAATTAAATAGTATTAAGTTATCACTTAAGCTACCTACAACCTCAATTTCACAATAGTTCTCACCATTTTACATCAATGAAAACAATATGCCAATATGCCAATAATCTCCCCCTTTTTCATTGATGGAAAAAAATTAAGTGCTCATACAAATTGTAACAATGATGCTCTATACCAATTAGATTATTCAAACAACTCCCCATATGATATGCATCTCTTCTCTACTCAACATGCTCTTATTTTGAGAATTTTCAACTTATCTCCGCCTTTGGCATCAATCGCAAAGGGTTAATCTGCATACACTCCCCCTAAGAATGTGCTCCCATTTTGACAAATAGTACAAGGAGAAAGAGGGGTTTCTAAACACTATAACCATCAAGTTGTTGGAAATTTGTAAAAGAACATTAACTCTACTTTATCATGCTTTCCTTATCTAGGGTTAAGGAAATAATTAATGAAGCTCCCCCTAGATGTATGTTTTTTCACTAATGTTTAGTGATATGTTGTGGGAGAAATTACTCCTAGTTTCCACCTCAGATATTCAAACTACTATGTGGGAAGAGGATTGGTCAATATATCAACCACTTGCTCCTTTATAGAAACATACTCCATACTGAATTCCTTTTCTACAACCTTTTCTTTGATGAAGTGATACTTAATTGATATATTCTTGGTTCAAGAGTTCATTACTAGATTCTTTGAGATGTTTATAGCACTTAAATTACCATAAGGAATGGCAATAGGCTATTGGTAGTCCACTTTGATGTACTTTAAGGTCTGCCTCATCTGTAAAACCTGAGTACAACATGCAACTACTGCAACATATTCTACTTTTGTTGTAGAAAGAGTAACAAACTCTTGCTTCTTACTCATCCATGACACCAATTTGTTTCCTAGAAAGAAGTCTCCTCCACTAGTGCTATTTTGGTCATCTACACTTCCCTCCCAATTAAAATCAGTATATGCGGTCAAGGTAACATATTTTCTTTTCGGATACCACAGTCCATAGTCAATACTACTTTTGATGTATCTTAAGATCTTCTTTACAACATTAACATCAAACTCTTTTGGTGCAACCTAAAATATTGCAACCACACACACTAATTGCATAATGTATAGTCTTAATGTGGTTAAGTATAGAAAGCTTCCTATCATAGATCTATACAGAGTTTTATTTTCTTTAGGTGACTCATCTGATTTACTTAATTTATAGCTAGTTATCATGGGGTTACTAACTGGTCTACTATCTTCCATGCCAAACTTCTTGAGTTTTTTCATAGCATACTTAGTTTGACATATGAATATCCCATTATCAGTTTGTACAATTTCTAAACCAAGGAAGAAGGATAACTATCCTAACATAGAAATTTCAAATTCACCTTGCATATGTGTAGCAAATATTTGACACATTTTACCATTTCTACCTCCAAAAATTATATCATCTACATATAAACAACAACTATCATGTGCTCACCTTCCAATTTGAAATATAAATTATTGTCTGAACACCCCTTTTTGAAACCTTGTTGTTGTAGATACTTGTCCAACCTAGAATACCATGCTCTAGGTGCTTTTTTTAGACCATATAATGCCTTCCTCAATAAACAAACTTAATCTTCTTCTTCTAAAACCTAAAAATCTATTGGTTGTTCAATGTAGACTTCCTTTTCAAGGTTTCCACTCAAAAATGTTTATTTGACATCCATTTGATATGCCTTGAATCTCTTGTAAACTTATGCATATACTTTGCACACCAAGCTTGCCTTATTCCTAACAAGAACTCCTTCATTTAATTTATTTTAGAATACCCATATTGTGCCAATTACGTTTACTTGATTGTCTAGGAATTAACTCCCATGTCTTTTTCTTCTCAATCTAGTTGAGTTTATCTTCCATGGATTTTATCTAGCTCTCATCTTTGCTAGCTTCATTAAATTTCTTTAGTTCAATCTAAGAAAAGAGAGAAAAATTCACTTATTCCTTCCTTCTTGCTAGTCTTCTCCTTGTCTAAACACCATCATTCTTATCACCAATTATTTGTTCTATAGGATGATCATTCTTGACATATTTCATAGGGGCTCGTTCAATATCTTCCTCATCATCTTCTTCTCACTCCTCTTCTTCAACTATTGGACTGAAGTCATCATCATTTAATTCAATCTATAAATTATTTTTGCTAGACTTACCCTGGCCTATATTTTCATCAACCTTGATGTTTATACTTTCCACAATTTTGTGCAACCTTTTGCTGTAACACTTGTAAGCTTTACTCTGAGTGGAATATCCTATGAATATCCCTTCATCACATCTTGAATAAAATCTCCCCAATTCTTCATCTTCTCTTTTTATATAGCATTTTTTTCCAAACACCCTAAAGTACTTGACTGATATAGGCTTTCCATACCATAGTTCAAATGGATTCCTTCCCTTGTTTGTTCTTAGCATTTATCTATTCTAAATATATATAGCAGTATGAAATACTTCTTTCAAAAAGGTATCTAGCAAATTTTTCTCATTTAACATGGCTCTTTCTATTTCCTTCACAATCCTATTTCTTCTTTCTACTATGCCATTTTGTTGTGGTCTTCTTGGTGCTGAATATTGTCATTTGATTCCATGATTTTCATAATATTATTTGAGTTCACTTGATGTAAATTCACCACCTCTATCTGATCTAAGAATTTTTTTCTTTTGGACTCCTTTTCTACCATCTTTCTAAAAAAATTCAACTTCTCAAATACTTCAACTTTCTCATTAAAAAATGTGACCTAGGCCATTCTAGTGTAATCATCAATTAACAACATAAATTATTTTTCACCTTGCAATCCTCTTGTTCTCATAGGTCCACACGAATTAGTATGAACTATCTCCAAAGGTTTTATGGTTTAATAATCCTTCATTGGAAACTTAAACCTTGTCTTCTTTCCGTGCTAACATCCTTTGCAAATTATGTTTTCAAGCTTTTCTATCTTGGGAATGTTCCTAACTAGTCCTTTTGAACTTATCTTTTCTAAATTGTCAAATTTCACATGACTTGACCTTCTATGCCACAACCAACTCACATCTTCTTAGCTAATTAGAAAATTGTGGCCTTTTACTTCAATAATATTCTAGAGGTTACTATTAATCCTTACTCCTTATGCAATTTCCTTATCGTTATTTCTTTTCTTACAACCTTTAGAGTTTAATATAATTTTGTACCCATTATCACACATCTAACTAACACTCATAAGGTTATGTTTCAAACCCTCAATATAAAGGACATATTCTTTCCATCTAAGCTCAAGATTACTTTCCCACAAACTTTAACAACAATGTTATCTCCTAGACTCACTAACCCTTCATTGCACTTTTCAAGTTCATTGAATTTTCTTTTATCTCTAGTCATGTGCTTGGAGCAACCACTACCAATCACCCACAAGTTTTGTTTCTTTGTAAGTAGTATTTTTTGGGCAATCATAGATTGAGTGGAACTCAACCCTTTCTTCTTCCATACATTGCTATGATTGTTTTTATTCTTATTCTCCTTTATCTCAAAACCTTTGATTTCCTTTTCTTCCTTCAAGGGTGATTCTTTCTTCTTTTCATTCTGAATGTTTGGCTTTATAAACTTTGATCTACACTCTCTATCTATGTGGACAAAATTATTGCACTTATAACATACTATATTCATATCAATCAAGGGAGAGAATGACTTTTTTCTTACAAAGCTTGTATTTCTCCTTGGAATGACTCTACACTCTCTAGCTCTATGGCCGAAATGATTACATGTATAGCAATACCCATAGAAGTATGAAGAGTACTCGGTCATGATGTTCCCTTGAGCTAGAAGAGGATATATTCTTGGTCTTGACTTCCTTTGATTGTGCACCTTTGTGAATCCTTCATCATTTATTATTTTTGTGTTCTGGGTATCTGTAGGATCATGATGGGCCAAAAAGTGGTGATATGTAAGTGATATGATGGCCCATGTGGCTGACAAATTTTTTTTACCCAAAATTGATGAAAAAAAAAGGGTTTTTAAAGGAGATTCATAGCTTTCCACCAGTATAAATTATGCTTTACTTTTAATTTAATAAATAATTATTATTCATTTTCTATTTCAATTATGACTAACGTCTTGATTGATAGGCTGATTGAAAAACATCTATAACTTTCAAACAATATCACATTTTTTAAATCTAAAACATGTGTCACATTTTATACTTTGCATACTATAGGATTAAAAAAAAATGAATTTCATGAATTTTTCACCAAGTTAAGCTGGTTAGACATACAAGTTTTTATATTTTTTAAAAGTTGTAATAAAAAAATCATAATTAATTATTTACTTGGAAAAAAATTAAAAAAAATACGCATCACATTGGGACATGAGTCCTCTACTTATATCTAAAATCTTATAAAAAAATATTAGCATTTTATTGTGGTTAGGGTGGTCAAATAGACACCTACTTATTTTTCCTTAAAATTTAAGTACTACTGCATTGAAAGTTCAAATTTTCACCAAATATATATATATATATATATATAAACCTAGTAGTTTAGAAACTACATTCAATTTTCTACAAATTCTATTCTTACATATTTTTGAAATAATATAGATAACTTATTCAAATTTTTATGTCAAGTTGTCTAACTGTAATTTTCTGAATTTTCATTGCCACTAAAGGGTCTATTTTTTCCATGATGATCTTGCACATACCCTTCTGCTTCTTCTTTAGTTGAGAAGGGATAATCTTGTTGTCTTTGATGTCTTTAATCAGCTTCTTCTCTTCCTTATATTTTACTACTACTGCATATTTCTTTTTAGTTGTAGGGACATCCTTAATATCAGGGTTTTAATCCTTATGAACTACATTTTCTTCAGCCCAAAATCTTTCATAGAGCTCAGCAAATACGTATGCAAATGAGCTCTTTAATTTCTCCAGTCCTAGGCCAATTTTTTCTTTATTTTTTGGTTTTTTTGTATTTATCAAATCATTCAACATTTCTAAACCACCTTTCAATTTCAAACCCTTATTGATCTACTCATTTTCTTTCTCCAATTCCTTTCTTAAGGTGACTATTTCAGCCTCAACCTTTAAACATCTATCAACTTTAGATCCTATCTTGGACTTCATTACTTCTATTATTTTGGCTTCCTCTATTTGAAGTTTCAAGCTTACTACCAACTAATTGGATTCCTCAAGATCCTGGGTTATCTTCTCATTCTCTTTTTGAGCACATATTTTCATTTTCTTATTTTCCCTTTTTTAGGTCATCAAATTTATCTCTTAAATCATAACGGTCTTCAAGAGAACTGGTCACCTCTCCCTCTAGATCAAAAAATGCCTCCACTTCTTCATGTGAATCATTGGCTTGTTCATCCATTTTCTCCTTGGAGTCCTTGGCCATAAAAATGAATTTTTCCTCTTCTTCCTCCATTACAAGAGGTTGATCTTGTTCATCATATTAACTATGACTAGCATTAGATGAATTTCTTTCTTCCTGAATATATAGGATCTTCTTTTTCTTTCCAAGACTCCTTCATTTAGGATAATATGACTTCTTCTTTTTGCTATCTCCTTCTAGATCAGCATTATATTATTCACCATAAGGACCCTTAGATGCAAAATGACCTATTCTACCATAGTTAAAGCATTTAAAGGGAAAATTACATTTATACTTTCCAGATCCTCTCCTCAATTTTCTTATGAAGTTCACTTCTTCTTTGTCAACCTCTTCATGGTTTGACATGGTGGAAACAACTTTATCTTTCTTATTATTACTATCTTTTTCCCTTATTTCAAACTTGAATGATTCTTCTCTCCTTGATGGTTCAACATCTCCTATTCTCAACTCATATGTAGTGAATATTGCATGCAACTCATAAAGAGTAAGATTATCCACTTCTCTTCCTTATTCAACACAACCACATCTTCTTTTAATTCTTCTCTAAATCATCTGATTAAGTTTACTACATCATCAACTCTTAGAAGGTAATTTGAAATATTCTCCTCTTCAATCATCTTTAAGCCTTTAAATTTTTCTCTCAATACTTGAAGCTTTTCCAACTTCACTTTGTTGTCTCCTTCATAGAAATTTTTTAATTTTTTCTTGACATCATATGTAGTTTGACAATGCATAACCTTTTCATGCACATAATCAAATATATTAATCATAATGGAAAACCATGACTTTTCATTGTTCTCGTAGTCCTTTTTTACAAAAACATCCATAGGAAGAGTGGTGGGGAGAATATATTTAGTTTTGATTGACATCCACACATCTAGTCCTAGGGATCCCAAGTATCCATTCATTAATGAACTCCACTTAGCATAGTTTGTTCCATAAAACCTAGGTGGATTTCTTGAACCTTCTTGATTTTTCATTGTGTTCACACTACCATAATCTACCTGAGCTGATTTAACTTCATCTAGGGAACTTGAGGCTCTGATACCAATTTTTGGAGCACAAGGATCTACTAAGAGGGGAGTGAATCAGTAGATGTTAATTTTTTTACCTCTCAATATATTTTTTATGGAATAACAATGAGAATTATTAATGTGTAAGTAAATAATTAACAAGAAAACACATGAGAGAATATCCATGCAAACAACACATGACACCAAATGTACATGGAAAACCCAAGGTTGGGAAAAACCAAGGTGAGAAATGTTGCTAGGATCTACCGTCCTAATCCATCCTCACAAGCTTGAAATTCTACTACAATATTTTAAGGGAACCAACCCGATGGAGAAACCAATCCTCTGGTTTTAGGAGCACCCATTCTCTAATCTAAGAACCTACTTAGATATTTGATGGCACCCACCATTCAAATTTCTAATGCTAGATATTACAATTTTAATAATAGTTATATGTTGCAACTTATTTGTAACTACACTTATAGGGGTGTTGCATACTCTACAACTCTTCTTCTATTTTTCACTTCTTTATCCACTCTATATCCACTCCTTTTTTGTGCCACTATTCTTTATAGTCATTGCCTGCTTAGCATCACATCCCCCTTCTGTAATACACCAATTTGAATGAGCAGAACCAATCAAAAAGTACCAATATAATCAAGGGCTTTACACTGAATATAAATCCAGAGTTGAATTCTTGAATTTTTTTTGGTTCAACTTATTTAGGCTTAGTGCATTTTTTCTCTGCAATCATGTTTTCTGAACTTTGTCGCTTCCCCACTCTTGTCTCTCACACTACTGATTGTATCTCACACTTCTCTCTCTTCTTCACAAACCTATCGATTCACACTATATCTATGCACAATTGATAGAATATAACTTAATGTAACAATTAGGGTTTTCATTTTATCTTCATCAAGAAGCATTCACTACATCGAGCCTCACCCGCATTAAATTCTATCTCTAAAGGTCTTCTAATATTGGTGATCTATAATCCAAAAATTGGATTCAAATTTAATGTATTCTTCAGTGCATAAGATTTGAAACCAATATTTTTATGCTCAGTGCTCTATGCCACAATTCCACCTATCAAATCACCAATTAAATCTGTTGTTCATAAAAATTGACCAATTGATTTAATTCTTCTATTCAACTACTAGTCAGAAAATACTTTCACAAACTTAACCGTTTGAAGCCACTATCCTCAAATTTCTATTGTTGATCTTGTCACTTCGTGCCATGATCCAAGGTTCTTCATTTTTTATTGCTCTTTGAAACACAACCATTATATGATTCTTCCTTTAAATGAGCATTTTTAATCTTGGTCAGTGGCATATTACTATATCAAGTTAAGCCACATTGGGGTCATTCTAATAAATCTCATTATCTTTGATAAGCTTCCATCCATGAGAGTATCCAAATCATCTCCATCAAAATTCACAACAAGGATGTTAATTCCCAAAATAATTAATTGATCTTAACCACTTGTCATTACACATCACCAACTAACATTTGTTACTTCCAAGATGGGTCCTACCAAGTGATTGCCATACATTTTAGTGTCAAAGGTACATCCAAGAAGCTCTCACTGATATTATCCTTTATGCTCGATGAGTTCCCCAATGGAATGTTGAAGGGACTAGGCCAAGGGTCTCTTCAAACTCTACCAGTCACTCTGATGAAGAGCCATCAATATGTGGAGGAGACACCAAAATTCCTCTAACCAATCTAGCATTGTCTTATCAATAGCTCGACTATTCTTCATATTCCATCACATCTTTTCAATATCATCATGACACATCATCAATCCTTGCCATATTTACATAACAAATGTCATCACTAGAACTCATGAGTTTTTGCATCGTCCAATCTTATTGCTTGCAGCTGGAAAAATTCCAAGGCTCTATTTCCTTTTTTGATCAAACCATCATCGCCATGTCAAAGACACAAAAAGACTACTCTCTCTGAAAGAACGCTATCACCATGATTGCTTCACAACAAGGATGTGAAGCGAGAGATCACCACATCAAAGGGATTGATAAAGTAGTCATGTAGAACATACAATGTCACCTTGATTTGATCCTTGGAATCTGATAACAACACATTGCTACATCAAAGGGACACCTTCTTAACTCCCACTAAAATTTTATCATTACCCCTAAGCTAATACATGGACACCACTAATCAGAAGACTAGACACATGGGGTCGATCACTGAATGAATGGAATAGGCTTAAGTTATCACTTAAGATACCTACAACTTCCAAAAACAAGTCATCAAAAAAATATAATTATGCCAGATCACCATGAATACAAAAAACATAGGGTCTAAGTGATAAACCCTACAACCATTCTAGTGCCAAACTAATTCATTCTGAGTGTAGTTTTAAACTTCTAAATTTTCAAGGCACATTTTTGGAAAGCTCTTGAAGAGCCCATCACACATTTGACCTTGGTTTCATAATAGTTCTCACCTTTTGACATTAATGACAATAATATGCCAATATGCCAACAGTCTAGTTAATCAATTTTTCCAATAGTTCCAATCCAACATCGAGTTGAAGATCATGTTTAATGATCTCATACGATGTAAGAAGGGGACTCATGAGAAGTTAACATAGCTCAATATCTAGCTATATTTATTCAAATTTCTTATCCTTTTCCTCATTTTGATGTTCAAAAAGTGCTTATCAGGAACTTGTTGCCTATGCTAGAAGAAAAAAATATTTTAATGAAATATCCATCTTTTTTGCATTTTTTTGATGCTTTGTGAGAGTAGCATCAAATGGTTGTCCAATAAAGGGATTCATCCTCCCATTCCCATTAGGATGCATAGTCATTCATGTCAATCTCTAGTAATAAAAAGGTCATGGAAGACATGGTCTCTACTCCAATAGATAAAAATACTATAGGTGTAATAGAAAATTTACGAAATTATCAAAATCCAATAATAGCATTCTACAAAAAATTTGAAAGATAAAATAATAACCTTGTTAGAGATTCGATCAATGTATGAATTGTATCCTCAATGGTACGATGCCTAAATTTTTTATCAATACCATTAACTCTCTAGACATGACATAGGGAGATGTGTTCACTTGAATCATGTGATTCAAGACCGCATCAATGATGAGACTCTTCCTTGATGGTAGAGAATATAACCCTAATAAATCTATCTCAAATTAAGAATAGACAACTATAAATATACATAGATCATTTCCCATCATAGTTTTCTAACATTGTAACTCCTTCTTCATCATCCTAATTTTACCTCATCTTAATTTGTGAATGTATTTTCATTCACACATTCCTGCTACAAAGTGTGTGAATGATGTCCTTGACACTACATTCACTCCACATGATGTACCTCTAAACAAGGATCTCTCTCAACTTTACATTTATGCTCGCATCAATGGTAATGTCATAACAAGTTTTATGGTTGATCATTCAAGTCATGTGAACGTCATTACAAAGGAAACCTTTTTTATCAATAATTTACATAAGGATAAATATGATCAGTCACAAGAAACTATTATCACACACAATGGGTTTTATATTGTTCCTATTAGAACCATTTATTTGTAGGTCTTAGTAGGACCTAAAGCTATGGAAATCTCATATATAGTGATTCTAGATTCTAACTTATTCAATGAAAGAATATTCATTCTATTTCTTGCTTGCATGAATGAAGTTGTTTCAGTGATCCATAAATGTTTGAAGTTTCCCCATGAGGGTACTATGTATAATATCTAAGATACTAGATACAAACCACTAGTATCACATGGGGGCTTCTCCCTTGACCAATTTTTCCACACCCAATCACACCTCTCCCTTAGATGGGATATATTTTGTGTAGAGCTTATTGTAAATACAAGATTGGGGACTCATCACCAAAGGGTGATTTACCCTTGTCTCTTTATGTTTCTTCTCTGAAGGTCTTCTAGCATGCATAATAGAATGCTTCATCTTCTACTCCTCTAAAAGGGAAGGACAAGCTTTCTCTTTCCCTTAGGCCTTCCCTTTCTAGTTCTTCTACATCTTCATCCTCCCAATCCTTAGCAATATCTTTTGTTTCTACTAATGTGCATAGCATAAGAGAAGGAAAATTTCCCATGCTACGAAAGTCAAAGCCCAATATTTTCAACTTTTTATTTTACCCATGTGTCCTGAACCACCATATGTGGTAAGGGAAACTATTCCTATTGGTTTATTCCTATATTTTATCCTCTACATCCTTTTCCTATTCCTCCACTTGTTCCCAAAGAAGGGAAAGAAAAGAGGCTTGTTCTTGAGAACTGCATCTTTATTCCTTCTTTTTTCCTTCCTCCTACTCCTCCTAAGGAGACAATCCCTCTACTAGTGATGGTTGGAGAGGTTTATCTTATGGTAGAGAAATATCCCCTAGCCTCAACTCAAGCCACATGTTTTAGTGCCCATAGTTGATGTAATTAGATTGTGCATGAGCATAAGTGTCAATACAAGACTCTAGCTAAGGATCACACTACTTTGTAGAAGAATGAGGAGGAGCCTATTGTTTATGTGTCTATATTTTCTTCTTCCTTAGTTCTCATCACCTTAGTTATTCTTCTAGGTTCATTGGAAAAACCAAGAATGAATCTCACCCTAAAAGGGTGCAGGTGTTCATCTCCCCTTCAGCAGAGCCTCTCCTTCTCACCTCTCTTCCCAATATTCCTCCTTTCTAATAGCCCATGGACATGCCTCACAAAAAGGTGGTATCCTCTATGGCTCTATCTTTTTCTATTCTTTTGATTCTTCCTCATTTGTGGGTATTTTTCATCCCTTGATTAGGCACAAGTTTGAGGATGACCTTGCTTCAAGTGATGGTTGTAAGAAATTTTCATCTTGTCTTGAGTCTTGTTTTACTTTGGCCTATGATTTCCTTATGATAGAGGAAGACCCTACATCCCAAAATTTACTCACCATCCCTCTTCCCAAGGTTGATAGTGACTCTAAAGTGTCTTATGCTTCTCTCGTTAAATTTCCATATACTACTCCTAAAAATTTCATGTTCAACTCATTGGAGGATATCTTGAATTTTTCCTTGATCTTTGGAAGATTGATGAAATTTAGTCTCACAAGAGCTCTATGAAGAGAAACTTGATTAGCCCTCTTCCTTTTCCCTTGAAGGTTCTTGGATACAGGAGAGAAAAAAATTTGTAACCTTCTTCTATTTGTGTCATCATTCTTCTATATTTCAAATAGAGATGACTAAATGCTCTATGATAATGCATAAATATATGAGTTTTTGTTTCATTTTTTAGAATATTTAATTTCACTAATAAGTCATAATGTAATCAATTCCTATTAAAAAAGTGTATATAATGTGTATTATATTTCATAAAAAGGATGTGAAGTGAGCATGAGGCCATCTCTAATAGGACCATCAATAGTTGTTGAAGTTGGAGTAAATGTCTTAAGTAAAGGTGGAGGGCCTTGACAACCATTCCCTATTATAGATTCTTTCAACATTTATTCTAAGAGAGTATGAATTATATGTTCATTCTTTATATCACAAACTTGTTTATCTCAAATCATATTTCCATCAACATAGCACTTTTATAAATTAATTGGTGTACAAACAACTTTATTTTCATAGAATGGGTGAATATTTCTTGCATATATTTATCTTTATTGGAATTAAAAATGGCTTTTATACATAATGGGTGAGGAATGAATTGAAAAGGAATCTCTTTATAGGAGGAAGAAAAGAAGTATAGTGAAGGTATCATAGGTCTTGTTGATATGGCTTCATCATGCTTAGGTAGGTGAGATATGTTGTTTACAGAGATAGGATAACTTTAAGAAACCCCCCCCTTAGCGAAGGTGTAAAATCTTGGCGAATATTTCCTTTTATTTGAAAAAATTAGTAATTTTCCCTGATGAATCTTATGCACATTATTAAAAAAATTGTAAAATCCTAGTGAATCTTAATGAATAATTGGTAAAAAACAATAATCACAGTGGTGAATCCTAGTGAGTAATCACTAAAATGATTAATTATACTGGTGAATCTCTCCTTCAAAAATTTACATAGTTGGTTTGCGTAGTTCCCCCATTTTTTATTTTTTATTTTAATATTGAAGTAGGGGCCCAGGGGTGACAGCCACCAATGGGGTCAAGGGGGCAATTCCCCCTTGTGGGGTTTGGGGACAGTGGCCCTAGTGTGCTCCTATCATGATATAGGAGAGGTCAGGGGGCAGAGCCTCTTGCCACCAAGTATAAATTCACTATTGAAAATGCATTGGAGCACACACAAATGAAGTGTTTTTAAAAAAGCTCACTTGAAAAGTAAAACTAAATGAAACTTGAAAATTTTACCATCGATTAGATTTTAAATCGGATGGCTGTAAGTTCATTCCATGAGAGAATATCAGTGTGAGTGAACATCATCGGTGAGATACTTAGGGATGTCTCACTGATACAAATATGATGACGTATGTCATGAACTATTGGCAAAAGTGAATGGTGGAGATCAAGCAAAGCTTTGATTGGATGTCTTTCCAGGAGCTTGGCATGAATATTGTAGATTCCCTTCATGATTCTCTACAATTGCACAAGTGGTGTACTTGTGCCTTGGTGGACCCCAGGTGGAGTATGGAAGCCTTATCGGCGTGAGTGAACATCATTGGTGGGACACTTAGGGATGTCTCGTCGATACAACGATGATGGAATATGTGATGAACTATTGGCAATAGTGAATGGTGGAGATCAAATTTTGGGCATCAACAACCTTTTTAAAAGGCACATGCATATAAACTCACATAATTGACTTGCAACCATTCGATTAAAAAGCTAATCGATGGAAATAAATAAATAAAATATTCAAGGCTAAAATATCCCTAAAATGAAAAGGTAAATTATTATTAGTGGCGATATTTTCCAAAAATTAATTGTAGGAATATAAAATTAATGGAAAATATAATTAATATCTGTAATTACAGTATAAACTTCTGGCGATCAGTTCCAATGATGCATCATTTAAAAAATAATGCATTGCCAAATTAATCAAGACAAAATTATTTTTTTGTAATAACCTGGCGAATCAACATCCTTTCTAACTTGTATTATTCGCCATTTTTGGAGGTCCTGATTTCAAATATTTTCCAATTGGCAAAGATTCGCCACTAAATTTTTCCCTATTACAGAGTCATAAATGATCTTTTCATTTGTGTAATATGAAGAGATCATTTATGAATCCCTAAATGATTTATTTATTTTTGATACTATCTAAAGATTGTAATCTATAAATGTTTAGGTTTGATGGTAGGAAGATTTTTAGAAATGCACATAATTTACTTTTTTTGCAATATGTAAAACATAATTTTGTAACAAATTCAATAAAATTTAAATAATATAATGTAGTTCAAATATAATTTTTAGATTGTCAAATGTAGTAATCAACTAATCCTAATTTGTAAAATCAAGAAAGTGTAATTCTTCTATGTTTTTAGATGACAACAACAATGTAATTTTTCACTTTTTCAATCAATACATGAATGCATAAAAGACAATTTGAAACACTTTCATCTTCTTTTTAGACTTTATTACGACCTAATAAAAAACAATTAGTGCAATTATGAACTAGATATATCTTGTAACAACTAAAATTAACCCTTTTTATGTTTTGAATGGAAAATGCTATGCAAATTTTAACTTTTCCAATGCTTTTTTATCAAAAATATGTATGTATAAATGATAAATTCATACAACCTAAAAGTGCACTCATATTTTAAAATGATATGCTTCATAATTAAGAATATTTTAAAGTGTATAAAAGTTAGGGTTAACCAAAATTTAATATTAGAAAAAGAGATATATGGTGTAAATCACACTTTTCCCAATATGAGAAAGGGAAAAGGACTAAAATTAATCTCAAACACCAACTTGCCTACTAACCTCAATGGGAGAGAAAAAAGGGTGGATCAAGGATTATGTTGTTTGTGATATGTGTCATTTGATGTTGATTAATTGATTATCAATTGACTTAATTTGACAATGCAATGATGTTCCTAGGTTAATGAAGAAAATCTAGAAAAATGAGATGATTTCTAGAAAATAGAAAACTAATAAATAGAAACAAATTTTAGAATAGCAGATGGAAGACACATAAAAAATTATGTCATATAAATTTTTGGGATTGATTTTTCTAGATAGGGGCACTAGCTGCCCTAGATTGGAAAGCTTCTACTCAAAATCAAACATCAATCTCCTATTTCTCCCTAGTTGTGGGTTCTTCTTCTCTAAGCTCACTAATAGAACTTTTTATATCACTAATAAAATCTAATTTCCTTGATTTTATGATTTGTAGGACTTGAATTCTTGAGTGAGAAATTAGGTCCCCAATCCTCCTCCGATTCACTTTAGATCTATGACTTGCACACATTAGAGAGGGGGAAGGTTTGTGTTGTATAGGAGCTTGCCTAAGTCAACCCCTATTGTGGAGGTATTTCTACCTCCACAAAATCTATGATGATGTAAAATAAATCTTACCCTTGTTCGGATAGAGGCTAAATGATAAACAAGTGATAAATTAACAATTGTTGTAACTCACCACTTAGATCTACATTCCTGAATGGACTAAAGTCAATATACTCATCATCTTTAAGGAAATTTTGATTCTTAATATGAATCCTTGCAATTTTTATTACTAACAAAGTAAATGAACATAAAACATGACTAAAAGTGCATGAAAAAATGATGCATTCCTAAAATAATTCTTGATTGAAATAATACTACTCTAATTATATTCTCCATTGCTCTTAATTTCCTCAATAATAATCTCATTTACATTCTCAAACATGTTAGGACTAAAATGGTGAAAATGACTTGTGTTTATATGTAATTATGAAATTTCATAAAAATAAAATATCGATAGCTGATAAATAATTTTGGATTTTCAAATATTAAAATACCAACACCAAAACATTTCAATTTGAAAATAGGTTGGACAAGGGCATTGCGTACCCTAGCTCAGACCTATCCTTTGAGGACTGTTAGCAATGAGATTTTCACCCAACTGAACATGAAGGTTCAACAATCTATTGCAACATGGAATCATTCTCGAGTTGTGGGTAACTCATTTTGAGAATGAATCTTTGGAGAAGGCCAACTTCCTCATTGATGAATCACCCACTCTAATAGTTTTGCAGAGGAAAGGGTGAGAGGAAGTAACTATAATTCAAATCCTATAACCTATCATGATTAACCAACATTAGGGAGATTTTGATAATTGATTCACTCACAACACCTTTTAAACTCAATTCTCACAACCTAAAATTATATCTAACTCAATAGTGATTTGTGCAAAGGATTGAAAAAAACTCAAGGCACAACCTGACTCAAATACAGCTCCTATAAACCACCCTATAATAGTGAGACATGAGAAGGATTCACAAATGGAATCACAAAAAACATCCAATCATAATTGCAATGTATAGAACAAGAAGTAAAGAAGGAGAATTCTACTATTTTATTTAGCTAAAGGAGTGATAATTCTCAAAATCTGAGTACAAAATGGAGTTTACAAGATCTTTGAAAACATATCAGAGCAAGAAACTGATATCTAAACCCCAGAGAAATTATAATTTCTCAAACTTATAGAAATTGTGAGCTCTCAACAATACCAAGATAGAAAACGAAAGCCCACAAATTCTCCAGAAAAGCAACCCATCATGTAATTTTTGAGCTAAAAAAAAAGGCTCCAAAAGATGACACCAAGTAGCTCCAAAAATCTCCAAAAAGATAGAAATTTACCACCTCCAAATGATCCATCCAGAAAAGCCACTAAATCAAGAACACCTTGGCTTGGAAAATGAAATTAGAAACTTTGTTTTTCTCCCCCTTCTCCAACTCACCTAGAAAAAATCAAAATCAAGGAATTGGCCACCTATTTCCTTGCTTTCACTAAACTGCTCAAAATAGAAAGAGATCCAAGCAATTTATAAAACATTATTTTTGTCTCTGCTTTGCAATATCTGCAATTTTAAATTACAAATATAGGCCTATCTTATGATTTTTTCCAACTCAAGATTTCTAGGAAATCTTTGCAAAAAATGATTATATCGATGCCTATTATAAATGATTTTTTTTTTTTAAATCATAAAAATACATTGATGAATATGCACTATTGATTTCCATAAAATCAATAAAAATAATAGTAACCCAAGCATACAATTTTTTTAACTTCCTAAGGCATAGAAATTTAATTAAATGAAATACCCTAAGGTATTTAAAATTATGAAGCACCATTTAAAAGTCTAACCTAAAGAACTTATGAAAATGATATTCAAATGAGCCCTAAAAGGGTCAACCTAAGTAATATATTTTGGCCATCATGGTATTAAACTTAGGGAACAATATTTTTAAAAGACATAGTAATAATCCCTAAGTCGAATTAGGGTTAAGGGAAAACCCTAAGAACAAAACATGGAACCCGATGATTTCACATTTTTATTTCTTCCTTGGCCAACAAGGAAATGGACTTTGCAAGCTACTGCCATGGGAATAAGGGTTTAGAGCTCTTGTGACCAGCATTCAAGCTTAGGTTCTCCATCTCCAGTTGATTTTCCATTGAACTTCACTTGTAAAATCTTGTATCTCCCTTTTGATGACTCTATTTATTTATTTGATGAATGCAAATGGCCTTCAACCCATAGGCTTTCACTATATTTGATGTCTTTGTGTTTCCCTATGTGTCAAAATTCTCTATGCCATCTGATATGGCCACCATGACGGGCCAAGGCTCTGCATTTGGAAGCTTTGATCACTTCTTGTGAGTGGACTCCTTCATAGATATTTGAAGGTGGGCTCTATTTTCTTGGTTTTAAGATGCATTTCCCTCTTAAATAAAAGTTATTCAAGCTTTCTCTTTACAAAAAAGATGAATATTTTGACTTTCTAGGTCAGCCATCGCTCTAGCAGTGACCATACTTGTACATTTTCTCTTTTTTGTATCAATATTTGCTTGGGCTCGACCCATGATTGTAAATGTAAACACATTTTTTCTAATGAAAGCATTTTTAGACTCAAGGGTTTCATTTTTATGAGGTTTCCAGAGCTTCATGGCCATGGCCAATACTCATTATTTATGTCAATTTGAAGAGCTTAAAAGCTTGAAACTCTATGTTTTAATGGTATTTTGCATTTTCACTTGAAACCCCAAATGGGTTTGCTTGAAATAGAAAAATCTCCTCCATAGGCCGTAGCCATGACAAGATGCATTTCGGTTTCAATGGATTTCCATTTTCCATGTTTCTTCTGAAAAGTATGGTAACATATGAGTTTTGTTTCTTGGATTTCACAAACCTATCATGGATAAAATACTTTACTTTACTTGTAGAGCTTCCAAAAGATGGCATGAGCCCAATCCATGATCGTTTTTCCTTCTATTTCAACATTTCAATTTTAATACCCTAAATGGGTATCATCATTTTCTATAGGAAACCCTTGCATTTTCAATTTCTTTATGTGGGAATAATGGCCTAATTCGAGCTCAAACCATGAAACAATGAACACAAACCTAGAAAAATTGTAACTTTAGAATGGAAACCCTACTATAACCTCCTCTTTTATGAAGTAGAAAATGCACCTTTAGGCTATGACCAAGAAACCTGGAACTGATCATTTTCAGAATAGGTTGATGTAATAGAAATTTATATTCACTTTGTTTTCCTGTAGCTAACCTAGTAGCCATTTTCATTTTTTTTCCTTGAAGGGAAGAAAAAAAACTTGGCTAGCACTCTTCATGCATTTTTATTCTTTGAACAACAAACATTGGAATTAATTTTTTTTTATACATAAGAGATTCTAAGAAACAATATCATGATAAAATTGCTCTAAAACTACTCAAATTGATTCTTTTATAATTAATGACACAACAAACAAGGCATATGTATGCATGTTCACTATCACATTCATGACACTGCAATTCGAGCAATTGACCATCTATGATTTTCAGTCCATTGCACGTTGAATTGATGGTCCTAGATGGACACTTGTTTGAGATATTATGATATTTAGATTCACTCCTTTAGATGCACATTTCTTTTAGCGGCATTTAACAACTTTCCTTTTTGAAAATCCTCTATGAGATGTTTGAGGAATATCATTTCAGGCTCAACCCTTGTGGGAGCCCATTTTACACCACATGCTTTATGATATTTAAAACAAAACAATAGTATGGATTGTCCTATACCTATACAAAAAATAAACATTGTTAGATTAAAAACATAATTACAGTGTTTCTCATGATGTTTCATCCTTTGGCTCTACTTGCATTCATTTTTTCTTCAATTGATTTCAATGGATCAAAAACAGTATTCTACATTAGTGTTGGTAGATCATGTAGAGAGGTGTATAGTTAGATCTCTAACAAACTTTTCATCATTTGAGGGTTCACTTGGAGCACAAAGGAAAGGAAAGGTGTACCACTCTGTAGATAACTCGAAACCACCAACATGTAATGACGACTATGCTTCTTTTTACATGTTCTTTCTTCCTCCTATCTTTTGTAGTGTAGTGTAATCTCTTTTGATTCAATTTTTCAGCTATTCCTATGGCTTGTGTGGGATTCTTGATTCTTATTTTATCAAATGAATACAAAATAGAATTTGTGAAATACTTGTTCAATTCTATACTTTCTTTTGTTAACAACGTATGAAATATTGTGAATGAATATCATAATGAAAGTATTTTCCTTGTTACATTTCAAAACAATACTTAATGTTGTAAATGATAATCAACAAACTGAAACACATTGCATTTAAACAACTTAACATTTAAAATTATGCAATGGTTAAAGAATTTGTAGAAATAAAATGAAAACTCTTTACCTTGAGATGAACCTTAATCAATCAACTCTGTCAATTTAAGTTGTGTTGAAAAATTGATAACAAGGACCTTAAATAATTGCAAATGATTATTAAATATTTTATTTTATTTCCACTTCTTATTTTATGAATATTATATGACAGATAAATTAAATGCATGCATACTTGATTCTAATCATATAGGGGGGAGCTAAACCTAGTGTAATATTTTCAAGGGTGGTAATTTATGATGCTCCAACAAGACCAATAATGGTAGAATGTTGGAGATAATATGATATTAGTGTATAATATGATGATTATTGGCCCTAGATGTACAAATGATATAAGGTGGATTCTCACAAAATCTATCGAAATAAAGAAATATTTGGATTGTATTGGAGAACCCCATGGTTACCAATATTACAACTTTAAGTTTGAGTATTTCTTTAGCTCCTACTTCCTTAACTTAATTGTAGTATAATTTTTTATTATTATTGAAAACTAACCAAATATGACATAAATTATTTGATATAAATAATTATTTAAATTAAATCTACATTCAAAATTTCAAAAATTATAAGATTTAAATGTCCTTAAATTCTAGTTTGTTTTTTATAGCTTTCCAATTGTGAGAAAATTAAAAAAATTGGTTTTAGTTGTCCCAAAATGTACAAAAGTGAGAAATAATATGGTCTCAATTACCCACAAATGAATAATTAAATACTAGGACATAACAATAATTCATAAAGTTGAGTTTCATGTTTGATGAAAATAGCGACTAAAAGTTGGTGTGACTACTAATCTTGAGAAGAATAAACATTTGTTGACATGGGTGATAATTTAGGCTAATAATACCATCTAAATAGTAAATATATGGGAATATATTTAAATGATAGTATAATAATATTGAATGCATAAAAATAAATATAGATAAGGATAAAGTGGATAGGAAAATATATTAGGTTGCAAGTCAAACCTAACACATGAATATACTACTTGATGATATGCAATTATATTAAGACATTATATTGAAATAAATTTAAAATTAAATAGAAATTAGCATAGAACTACAAATTCTACCATATCACACACATAATTTTATGTATAATACATCTATATTTTATTTAAAATATAATATTATCAAATGGTGTATTTATAATAAATAAAAAATCATAAAAGTTAAATTCTTGATATTTTTCAATCAAATAACTAATTAATCCCCCTATTATTACAACTTAAATAAATACAAAGAATTGGGATCCTTATTTAATTTGTTTCTAAATTTCTCTAATAAAAGCCATAAAAAACTACCAACTTAAAAATTATAAAGTTAACTTATTTACATGGAGCTATAAATTTGGCATTTGACCTATAACTAAACAAGAATTTTATGATAGTCATCCCACGAAAATTAACCTCAAAACACTATGACAAACTTTATTATAATTTTTTTATTAAAACTCAAATATATTTAACAATCATCTTATATAAAACTATTTGTCCAAAATATCTCCTTTTATACAATAGTCTTCGTAAAATTTTGATTATATTTTACAATAGAAATATTTAAATATAATCATATGGCCATCACATTTTGACTATGATTGACATATTTAAAATTAAATAAAATGTATGAATAAATTAAAAATAGAAAATATTTGAAAGAAATGTTTGATAAACAATAATTTTATTTTTATTTCTAAAATATTTCTATATATTTTCAAACTCAATAAGTATCACACTCAGTTTACTCATGATTGTAATGAGATCATGAGTAAACAAAAGGATCATTACAAAATGAAAGTGAAATAATGATTTTGTGTATTTATGTATTATAACAAATGTAATATTGTACATATAAAAATATAATCATTATTATATAGTTTCTACCTTCTCTACTTATAAATTTCTCATAATTAGTGGGTATTATGATGACAGTGGTGGCACTCACAATTTTTTTCATCATCCAAAATATTGAGACTAGCAATCTCACTATGGACATATGGTACTCAAAGAATATGAAAAATTTGAAGAAACATTTATGAAATTCTAGCTTGGTAGCTCTATAATTTATACTCTCTCCATCATCCTCCATTCCCTTGGGAATTTGATAGAAATGTGAGAGTGGAAATTAACCAAATTTTAAAATATGTTAGATATATTCAACATTAATTATAGTATAAAAATATTGTAATTGTATTTTATTTTTTATTGAAGACTTTTTTTCAGAGTTGGGTGCGATAGTGGTGGAAATGAAATATATGGTTTTTGATAACAAAAGTAGGGGAAAGGGGCCTTGAACCTGACCAAAAAATAGAACTAGGCCTACAAGCCAATATGACTCCCAGAACAAAACAACAAGGGTAAAACACAAAACAACACCCTGCAATAGATCAACCAACTTAACCAAAAAAAATAGCAAGAACCAAACCAAAAAAAATTGACAAAAAAATAGAGCCAAGGCATGCAAGATCAAGGGAATGCAAGACCAGATAGTTCCATAGACAAGAAACCAAAAAATATATACAAAAGAGACCTAGATTACTCTCTTGGAATGCAATTAAGTTTCATTCCTCAATCAACTACTTCATCTCCTTGGTGTACCATTCCATCACCCCAGTAGTTCTCTCATCTATTTGCATCTCCTTGTCCTCAGAGTATTTCATCTTCTTGTGTCCTTTCCTAACTTTATTTTCCCCATTCATAGTATCAAAAATGGTATTCCACATGATGCATACAGTAGCAGTCATTAACTTGTTGAAAGCTATTTCAATATTGTTAACTTTATCTTGCAAATTTTAGAGTTGGGTGGGATAAAACTACAAGGGCCTATATTTCCCCTACACATACTCTTCCATGTCCATCAAGCTCTACTCTCCCACATCCTTTATAGCTTTCATCACCTCTTACTCAATTTCCTTATCCCTTTCATCATCATTGTCCTTAGAGTCCTCAACCACCTATTGGTTAGTACAATCAAACTCATCATCCTCTACACTAGTAGAAAATTCCTTCAAAAGGTCTTGACCCAAGACCACAAACAACTCCTTGTTGCTCAAATTAACTATGGCTCGATCCTTTTCTTCAAAGCTTAGTTTTTTTCCTTTGTCCAATTTGATCATGAGTTTTGCAGACCTTCTACCACCCTTTGTGCTGCTAGATTCATCATTTTTTCCACGGTCATCCTCATCTCTAATCTTAATCGTAACATTTTTGGAAATGTTGGGTTCAAAACTATCTAGACCATTTCTTTTAGCTCCCAAAGGTTTGCTTAGAGGGTTAGAGCAACACTCCTTAACTTTGGTGAGGGGTCCTTTAATATAGGATCATTTCAACATAGAGGGAATTGTGGGGGGTTTTTTGGGAGGATGTTTAGTAGAGGAAGTGCACTTGCCTTGAAAAATGGCATGAGAAGGGAGGTGGTGCAGGAGCACCTAGGAAGCACTAGGAAGCACTAGGCAATTTGAGGACCTAGGATGAAGTTTTGAGTTTTTGATACTTTAAAGGTCATGTTGACCATTGGAATTGAGTTAGAGACTTAATAAAATGCCTTGGTTAGGAGCTATCAGTAATAGAAAAGTTTGAGTTTAGACACTCACTTTTGTTAGTTTCTAGGAAATTGGCAAAAGTGGCAAATTGGGACATTTTGCACTTTTGCCACTTGGTAACTAACTTTTCTGACCAAAGGGAGGCATAACTAATTTGGGAAACCTATATATGGTGTGCCTCAACCTATAGATTGGTTGGAAGTCATTATAAGCTTTTGCATTAACTCAAATTGATGAATATAAGTGAGAACAGTGATAAGTTTCAGTAACTTTCTGTGTTTTATTTTAAGTTTGTGTGTTGCAAATGTGATCATGGAATTGTGAATACTGTAGAATGTAGTACAATTGCTTTCCAAGCTTTGTGTGGGATTGTAGATAGCTAGTGTGTGCATTTCAAGCATTCTTTTATAGTTAGTTTGGTCTTTTAGTTTATTGTTTTGACTGGCAGACTGTAGTTGATGGAGTCCTAATTACTTTCCCCACTGTACCTAAGTGTAGGCCCTTGGGAAATGTGGTTAGGCTCCATGTCTATACATAAGCTAGGGTTATGAGTGGGAAGGAGTGATGGAAGCATGAAGAAAGACTTCTCCTAGGCGAGCTTAACAGTGCCCAGCTAGGAAAGTCAAGAAGTGCAAAGAACTTGGCTTGCAAGGGGGACCTTTCCCTGATAAACCACATGGTAGAAAGTTGGATGGAAGCCTTGGTAACAAGGAGGAGACTTCACCAGTCTGTTTGAGTGAAGAACAAAATAACAGTCCATTGTGTGGTCAGGAAAACTTAAAGAAGAGGCCTATTTTGCAAAATTTGAAGGTCTGACCTGTGTACGGACAGTCAAGGGTTAAGACCTTTGAAATATTGAAGTGGTAGGCATCAAGACTAATAATCCATAGAAAAGATTCAGGGTTCTTTGGAGAACTTGGGAGAGTTACCTCATTTCCTCGGAGGAAAGACCTATTTTGGAAGCCTAGAATTAGGGAACTAAAACCCTATTTGAGGGTTTGGTGAAAGTGATGGAGAGTTGGAGTTTGGTGATTGTCCAAGAACCTTAGGAAGATTCTATGAAGCCATTGAAAACATATATACCCCCTTGCAAGGACCTAATGGAGTGGTGAGGACAGTTAGCCTTTAGGGAAGATTAAGGGCTGAGGGAGAGTTAGTGGCAAGGCACCAAGATTGGCTTGGTAGTTTGAGAGTTAGATGATAGTGGGGCTGGCTAGTAGAACCAGAGGTACCTATACATGAGATAGGACCTATAGGTTAAGGTGGGAGAGTCACCTAGGAGTTCTTGAGAACAAGGACCCAGAGCATGGAAAAATGAGTGTTCCATCCAACCCTACCCTATCAGATTGTATCAGCACAAGTTAAAGATTTAGGAGTGAATTATGTATGTCAGACTTTGAATCTAGTGGTTCCACAGCCATGGTGACCAACATTGAATTGGCAAAGAAGGTTGAAGATTAGGAGGTAGATAATAGGAGGTTGAGAGAAAGACTAGCTCAACTTGAGGAAGCATTGAACAATGTGCAAATCAAGGCCAAGGAGGTCAGTGATAGATTATAGGGCAGGGAACCAAAGAATGAAGAGGTTGCAGAGGAAGACAAGACCCTTGAACCTCACCCTGTTCTATAAGAGGAGCCTTTCTTGAAGGCATTGAAAGCTTTAAGTGGGAAGGCACTTCAAGGTATACCACTATTTAGTGGGAAATTAGAAGTTGACCTAGTCCTAGATTGGATAGAAGGCATGGAGAACCATTTTGAATGTGATGGAGTCACTAAAGCACAAAAGGTGAAGGTGGCCAAGTCTAGATTGAGAGGATCTACCTTGACATGGTGGAAATTCATTCAGACAGAGAGGGAAAAGGAAGGCAAGAGGCCTATCTCAACTTAGAAAGGTATGGTGGCCAAAGTGAGAGAAGCTTACATACTAGATGACTATGAGATTCAATTACACAAGAAGAGGCAAATCTTGAGGCAAAGAGACCAAGATGTGAATACCTACATGGAGGAGTTTCAAAAAATTTGTATGAGGTCCAATGTTTTAGAAGATGAAAGTCTCAAAGTGGCTAGGTATCTAAATGGCTTGAAGTGGAACATCCAAGAAGAGATGACTCTTCTAAGTCCTAAGACAGTACATCAATGCTATCAATTAGCTATCAAGATTGAGGAAAGAAGCAAGAGGAAACATGATCAGGCTTCTAAGAGTAGAGGCAAAGGCAGAGATCAAAGAGATCAAAGAGGACATAGAGGTGGCTACCAAGGTAGAGGAAATGAACAAAGAAACCAAGGTGAATCTAAACTCATAGAGCATGGAGGTGAAACATATTCTAGAGGAGGTTATGGAAGAGGTAGAGGTTCTCAAGGTTGCTCAAACAAAGGAAGAGGAGTAGGTAGAAGCAATTCATATTTTTCTACCATGAAATGTTACCATTATGGTCAAGTAGGCCATCCAGCTTATAGGTGCCTGGAGAAAGCATCATCTTCTAATGTTGAGAAGAGAGTGGAATATGCACAAGAGGACACCATGAGTATTAAATCACCTAAGATTAGTCATATTGAATCTGAAATGGGAGAGAATCTGATGTTTAGGAGAGTTTTGATCAGACAACCGGTCAAGGAAGAACCAAAACAAAGAAGAGCTCTATTTAGAGTGAGGTGCAAGATACTTGATAAAGTATGCAAGGTCATTGTAGATTCAGGTTCAATAGATAATATTTTCTCAGAAGAGGTAGTAAAGAAGCTCAAATTGGAGAAGGTACCCCACACTAACCCCTACAAAGTGACATGGTTAAACAAAGGGCAGAGTGTTCTTGTTAATGAGCAAGTAACGGTGGAGTTTTATATCGGAGGGTACAAGGATAAGCTAGTTTGTGATGTATTACCCATGGATGCATGTCATCTACTATTGGGCAGACCGTGGCAATATGACAGGAGTGCCATGTATGATGGAAAGGAGAATACAATTTCATTTAAGAAGGATGGGAAGACCTTTAAGTTGTAGTCACTGTCAGAAGAAGATGAAGGACAATCAAAGACACCAAGTGTTCTACTAAGTAGTGGCAAAGATTTCCTTAACAACCTACATCAAGGGAATGAAGGTTATGTAGTCTTGTTGTAGTCCAAAGAAGAAGACAAGTCTAAAAACACAGTCATACCCAGAGCAGTCCAAAATTTGCTTGTAAAGTATAAGGACATAGTAAGTGATGGTACACCTACAACTTTACCTCCTAAAAGGGCCATTAGTCATCAGATTGAATTCATACCTAGAGCATCATTGCCTAACAAAGCAGCATATAAGCTTACACCGGATTAGAATTTGGAAGTGGCTAGACAAGTGCAAGAGTTGATGGATCAAGGATTGATTAGGAAGAGCATCAGTCCATGTGCAGTACCAGTGGTCTTAACAACTAAGAAAGGAGGAAAGTGGAGGTTATGTATTGACTCTAGAGCAATAAATAGGATCACAATCAGGTATAGATTCCCTATTCCAAGGATTGAAGACTTGATGGATTGTCTTGGAGGAGCTCAGTACTTCACTAAGCTAGATCTCAAGAGTGGATACCATCAGATCATAATCAAGGATGGAGATGAATGGAAAACAACATTCAAGACAACAAATGGGTTGTATGAGTGGAGAGTTATGCCATTTGGCCTTTCTAATACCCCTAGCACATTCATGAGGCTCATGAATGAAGTGCTCAAGGATTTCATAGGGTTATTTGTGGTGGTATATCTTGATGATATACTCATCTTTAGCAAGACAACAGAAGAACACCTAAAACATGTGGAGATGGTTCCTAGAAGAGTGCAAGAGGAGAAGTTAGCCATCAACCTAGAGAAGTGTGATTTTTTTAAACAAGAACTTGTATATCTGGGTTTTGTAGTGTCTCAAGGTTCATTGAAAATGGATCCAAGCAATGTGGAAGCTATCCTAAACTAGCCTACACCAACCATAGGGACTGAGGTAAGAAGTTTCCGTGGATTGGCTCAATTCTATAGGAAATTCATAAGGAACTTTAGTGGCATATGTGCACCAGTCCTAGATACAATTAAGGGTGGTTTGAAACCTAAATTTGTGTGGAATCAAGAGGCTGAGAAAGGATTTGAGAAGCTGAAACAAGAAGTGGCAACTCAACCTATTCTCTTATTACCAAGCTTTTACAAATTGTTTACTATGGAGTGTGATGCTAGTGGAGTTACAGTAGGAGGAGTGCTTAGTCAAGAGGGCAGGCCCATAGCTTTCTTTAGTGAAAAGCTCAATGAAGCCAAGAAGAAGTATTATACCTATGATCTAGAACTTTATGCTTTGGTTCAGTCACTTAGGAAGTGGAGGCATTACCTTCTACCCAAGGAGTTTGTGGTCTTTACAGACAATCACGCACTTAGTTATATCAACACCCAAGAGAAGTTGAGCAATAGACACTTGAAGTGGATGGAGTACATCCAAGCTTTTACTTTCACCAGCAAGTACAAGAAGGGCCAAATGAATAAGGTAGCAGATGCATTGAGTAGAAGATTGCTGACAGTCCAAGAGATACAGATCAAGAGCATTGGAATAGAGAGCTTCAAGGATCTCTATGGGGAAGATGAAGATTTCTCAGAGGCCTACAAGGTATGTTCTAACTTTGAGAATCATTTTCATAGCCAATACTTAGAGTATACTTTGCAAAGTGGATTGTTGTTTAAAGGAAATCAACTATGTGTTCCAAAAGGGTAAATGAGAGAAAACCTCATTCAAGAAAATCATAATGGTAGTCTTAGTGGAAATTTTGGCATCAATAAGCCATTAGAACTAGTGCAAATGTTCTATTATTGGCCTAAGTTGGCAAGAGATGTCAGGAGGTATGTGGAGCAATGTGTTGTGTGTATGAAAGCTAAGCGAGGAGCTAGTAATGCTGGCCTATATCAACCCTTACCCATTCCTAACAGACCATGGGAGTGTGTAAGCATGGATTTTGTGGTAGGACTCCCTAAGACCAAGACTGGTTTTGACAGTGTGTATGTAGTGGTAGACAGATTTAGCAAAACGAGTCACTTTATTCCTTGAAAAACCACTCATGATGCTAGCTACATAGCTCACCTTTTCTTCAAGGACATTGTTAGGATCCATGGATTTCCTTCAAGTATTGTTTCAGACAGGGATGTCAAATTCATGAGTCACTGTTGGAAGACTCTATGGAGCAGATTGGGTACCAACCTATCCTTTGGATCAGCTTACCATCCTCAGATCGATGGTCAAATAGAGGTGGTTAATAAGGTGCTAGGTAACCTTCTTAGGTGCCTAACTAAAGAATATGGATAGACTTGGGATGTGGTAATATCACAGGCTCAGTATGCTTACAATGCTAGTGTGAACTGGACCATAGGGAAGAGTCCTTTTGAGGTTGTGTATGGCATGCACCCAAGAGGTATATGTGAGCTCAGGGATCTAGGAGCTATGGAGAATAGGAGTGGCCATGCTGAAGACTTCACTCAAACCATGAAAGAGATTCAGGAGCAGGTAAAGAAGACAGTCACCGAGGCTACTCAAAAGTTGAAAGAGAAGGTGGATTTATCTAGAAAAGAGTTACAATTTGCAATAGGAGACTTTGTCATGGTTCACCTTAAAAAATCAAGGTTGCAGAAGGGATTGTCAACCAAGTTGCAGATGAAGAGAGTGGGACCATGTAAGATATTAGCCAAGTACGGAAAGAATGCATACAAGGTGGAGTTACCTTCAGATTTGGGAATTTCACCAGTTTTTAATGTTGCTGATTTGATCAGATTCAAGGGATCAGTCACTAACTTAGCTTAGAATAGTAGGGAGATCTTCAAGGATGTCAACAACATACCCCTACCAACTCAAGACAGGCAACAAGCTGAAAGAATCTTGGAGTCAAGAGTGCAAAAGTCTACAAGGCATAAGGTGTACATGGAGCATCTTATCAAGTGGAAGAACAAGAATGAATCTGAGGCTACATGGGTACAAGAAGATCAGTTCAAGAAGCATGGCATTGATATGTCACTAATCTCTCCTTCCATTCCTTAGTGTTTGGCAGAGAGGGGGAGAATGGTGCAGGAGCACCTAGGAAGCACTAGGAAGCACTAGGCAATTTGAGGACCTAGGATGAAGTTTTGAGTTTTTGAATTGGAATTGAGTTAGAGACTTAATAAAATGCCTTGGTCAAGAGCTATCAGTAGTAGAAAATTTTATGAGTTTAGACACTCACTTTTGTTAGTTTCTAGGAAATTGGCAAAAGTGGCAAATTGGGCAATTTTGCATTTTTGCCACTTGGTAACTGACTTGTCCAACCAAAGGGAGGCATAAATACTTTGGGAAACCTATATATGGTGTGCCTCAACCTGTAGATTGGTTGGAAGTCATTAGAAGCTTTTGCATTAACTCGAATTGATGAATATAAGTGAGGACAATGATAAGTTTCAGTAACTTTCTGTGTTTTGTTTTAAGTTTGTATGTTGCAGATGTGATCATGGCATTGTGAATACTATAGAATGTAGTACAATTTATTTCCAAGCTTTGTGTGGGATTGTAGATAGCTAGTGTGTGCATTTCAAGCATTCTTTTATAGTTAGTTTGGTCTTTTAGTTTATTGTTTTGACTGGAAGACTGTAGTTGATGGATTCCTAATTACTTTCCCCACTATACCTAAGTGTGGGCCCTTGGGAAATGTGGTTAGGCTCCATCTCTGTACATAAGCTAGGGTCAGGAGTGGGCAGGAGTGATGGAAGCATGAAGAAAGACTTCTCCTAGGTGAGCTTGGCAGTGCCCGACTACGAAATTCAAGAAGTGCAAAGCACTTGGCTTGTAGGGGGGACCTTTACCTGATAAACCACATGGTAGAAAGGTGGATGGAAGCCTTGAAAAGGCTTGGTAACAAGGAGGAGGCTTCACTAGTTCGTTTGAGTGAAGAACAAAATAGCAATCCACTGTGTGGTCAGGAAAACTTAAAGAAGAGGCCTATTTTTCAAAAATTGAAGGTCTGACTTGTGTACGGATAGTCAAGGGTTAAGACCTTTCAAATATTGAAGTGGTAGGAATTAGGACTAAGAATCCATAGAAAACATTTGGGGTTCTTTGGAGAACTTGGGAAAGTTACCTCATTTCCTCAAAGGAAAGACCTATTTTGGAAGCCTAGAATTAGGGAACTAAAACCCTAGGTGAGGGTTTGGTGAAAGCGGTGGAGAGTTGGAGTTTGGTGATTGTCCAAGAACCCTAGGAAGATGTTGTGAAGCAATTGAAAACATATCTACACCCCTGCAAGGACCTAATGGAGTGGTGAGGATAGTTAGCCTTTAGTGAAGATTAAGGGCTAAGGGAGATTTAGTGGCAAGGCACCAAGATTAGCTTGGTAGTTTGAGAGTTAGATGATAGTGGGGTTGGCTAGTAGAACCAGGGGTACCTATACATGAGATAGGACCTATAGGTTAAGGTGGGAGAGTCACCTAGGAGTTCTTGAGAACAAGGACCCAGAGCATGGAACAGTGAGTGTTCCATCCAACCCTACCCTATCAGGAGGGGGTATTATTAGTTCTCATGAGCAATACTAGCATTAAGGTTATTACTAAAAGAGGGACTTGAGAAGGGAGTGATGGCCAAGACATAACTATATAAGCAAAAAATTAGTCCTTGGTGAAGGGGAGGTGAGGCTCCCTTAGCTTTACATTATTTAAGAGAAGATAATAGAAATAAAGGTATGTTCATCTTTTTATTCCTATGAATATGACAAAGAAAGGGAAAGTGGTACCCATGAATTATAGTGTACCAGCCTTCCAATCTAAAATAAATAATGATATGCACACAAGCCAACCCATAAGGGGCTAGGAGTTGTTCTCAATCTTAACCATTCTAGAACCATTCAAGCTTCTCATCCCTTTCAAGAATGCTATTGATAAACCCCTAGTAGTATCCATTGCTAATTTTGGACACCCTTAGACCACTATACTATAACCCGGTTGCCACAACAATTAACTACAGGGGGGAACCACGAACCAAATACTTCAAATCTAGACCCTATCACCACTCCATAAATTGTAGAATTTAGTAGTTATATCATCGATAAAACCTCTCATGACCATGAAGAAAGGAATCATGCATGCATCTTTGAAAAGCCTCCAATGATCCACATTCTACCTCGATGGCACACAACAAAGTGGCTTAGATTTCTTTCTAGGCCCCTCTATAGTGATACAATAATAATGCCAAAGGAATAAAATTTTACAGAGCACCACAATAGTTACAATGGGAAAAAAATAGAAGTCATAATAATATAGTCATGTCCAAAGTTTAGCGGAAAAGTAGCAACCCCAAAATCCTTTAGAGAGATGTTGAAGTTTCTAAACTTCTAGAATGGTCTATAGATGACAATAGCATAAGTCATGTTAGAAATGAGAGTCTGATAAATCCTCCTCCATATTTTACTAAACTTGTTCTAATACCCACAATCCGTGTGGATACAACCATCACATTTGGTAATAATGGATAGTAAAATCCATTTACAGCCCGAGCATCCATTGAAATGATAACTGACCATCTAGAACATAGGAAATATGTGAGTATTTATTAAAGAAGAGATCCTTAGCCTAGAAATCAATATTAAAATAACCCTAAAATACTTAGCATTAGGAGGAGAAGGAACCTCAATGATTTCAATAAAATCCCCATCATGATAATCTATGAAAGGTTAAATAATGAACCTTGAGGGAAATAAAGAAAAAAAATAAGTCCAGACGATGCCCACCTTTTCATTATTATTAAAATTATCTCATGTCATGGGAGACTTTACCTTAA
The DNA here is from genome assembly GCA_007115665.2 of Sequoiadendron giganteum. Classification (NCBI taxonomy): domain Eukaryota; kingdom Viridiplantae; phylum Streptophyta; class Pinopsida; order Cupressales; family Cupressaceae; genus Sequoiadendron; species Sequoiadendron giganteum. Next base: position 174,043,303 of record CM021104.1, on the reverse strand, counting down.
GATCTTCTATCAACATCAATAGATGATTATATCCCTGCCAACGCATAAAAATATATACGATGGAAATACAAGAGCAAGTTGACATCATACTATCCAACTTGTACTCCACATCACCATTACAATTGACACATCCCCATCTGAGTTGTATCTTGTCTTTTATTCCACATTAGCAAATAAACAATATAGTTCAAATGTGAATTCATAAAGGGGTGAGAGACAACTGGCCCATTCCTCTGATAGATACACAACTTGACAACTAGAGAGAAAATAATATCATTGTCTAATAGGGTAGGTCACTCTAAGTCATTCCTTAGCTAGTCACTCCTTAATTTGAGTCAGAATATGCTCAAATTCCAAGAACTGCCACTAGGGAAAAGATAGCCCCATATTAGGGATTGCATTCACAATATTGTTTCCTTCACAAAAAATATGAGACATAAAAAAACCTTCCAGAGTGGACAACACACATTTGGAGTCCTAAATAAGGCTATTAATTTTCCAAGGGAGCTCAACCAGGCCATTAAGGAAATCCATAAGCAATTTAGAATCTCCTTCAATTAACACTTTGTGATAGCCAAGTTATCTTAACCTCTTGATACACCTCTAGGATATTGAGGCCTCCACCTCCAGACACATAGCATGACTAATGCATTTAATATAGGATTTGATGCACCTCCTGTTATGGTCTGTTATCAAGCCTCCAAAAGCTGCCAACCCTGAGTTTCCTTTACAATAGCCATCGAAATTTAGTTTAATCCAATCTTCAGGTGGGGCCTCCAATGATTCCATTTCTTGCTGATGATTTTGGCCCACTTACTTGGTCAAGTCCTGGTTGACATCCCAAATCTATTTTACTCTAATGGCATAAAATTTGGGCATAGATTTTGAGAGATCGAAGGTTTTGAAATTCAAGTTCTCAACAATTTTCTACTTAGCACAATAGAACACGTCACCACTACTCCTCTATTTTTCCCTAAAATATTTCTTGTTTCATTCCTTTTAAAGATGCCAGCAAAGTAAGAGGGAACCTATTTCTAGATCTCCTTATTTATAGGATGAGGAAAATGACACAAGCTCCATTGATTCACTAGCCCTTTCATGTCCCTGGGAAACACTTGATCAAAAACTAGATTATTCAAGGCCAAAGACCAAACATCTCTAGTGAAAAGGTTAGTGAATTAGAAGATGGTTAATATTCTCCTTAGCAGAGAGACAAAGAACACATATGTTGACAACTTGAAAACCCCTCTTATTGAGAATATTAATGGTGAGAATTCTCCCATGGATCATGGACCACCAAAAGAAATAGACTTTTGGGATGAGACTAGCATTCTATATTAGATTCCAATTGAAACTTTGATTAGTTGAGAGGGCTCCTTCCAAACTTTTATAAGCATATTTCATCGAGAAGGCCCCCAAGGGGGAATCACACCATGTTTTATAGGCAAACAATTCACTCCTAGGAGGGAGTTAAGGGTGGAAAATGGATCCAAATGGGGCATCAAATTACTTCCTCTTCTTATTCTTAGATCAATAACATTTTGTTCAAAATATCTCCATTTAGGAGTCTCCTCAAACTAGTTAATATACATATGGATTTAATTACCATAAATACAAGAGAGGTAATGTTTAAGAGGTGGTGATTCAGCAACCAAAGATAGCTTATGACTCTTTCCCCACTCTTCTTCCCAAAAATTGATAGTTCTCCCATTACCCACCATCCTTTTGGAACCTTTCTATAGAAAATTTCTAGTTTTAAGGATATCATTCCAAAAGGTTGATCCTCTTGGTATGTCTTGGGAGAATAGCAAGCTACTAGGGGGATCATTCTCCATATATTTTACACTAAGGATTCTCAACTAGTCTTTCTTTCCTTTGACGCCATCCCATCTTTCTCATGAAGGCCTTATTGACCTCCTTTAATCTCTTAATTTTGAGCCCTACCAACTATTTTGGAGAGCACATTTTCTCCCAATTGACAAAGGAAATCCTTATTTTTTCTTTTGTCCTTGACCAAAGAAAGGTTTTAAATTTATTCAATTTTCCTTATGATAAAAGAAAAAATTATAAAAAGAGATAAATAATAGATGGGAACATTCTGGAGAGAATATTTGAGGATCTAAAGCTTACTAGCTTAGCTAAGTAATTTCTCTTTCCATTCGGCTAACTTCCTATGGATTCTTTCAAGAATACAATTTTGAAAAGAGTTAGGAGGCTTTCTTGCGCAAAGAGGAAGGCCAAGATAAATATTTAGGACATCAACCACCTAACACCCAATGATTCTCAGAATCATGTCCTTCAATTTTTGAGGAGTATTGAATTACATAGTTACATAGATAATGGTATAAATTTTAATTAAGAAATGTATACCTAATTTATATGATAAAAAAGGGTATATTTTATAGAAATTATGTTTTAGGAGGGGTATCAAAAATTTAACATGTAGTTATAGAAAAAAAATTAGGATTTTTTTTTTAATATTTCATGATCATAAGTGACAAACAATAATTTTACTAAGTGAACCTTTTTCAAGGTTGCATCATAATTTAATAAACCTTCTTTGCTAAGAGATATATGGTCTAAAATATTAGTAAGCCAAGTATGAAGGTCATGTAGTGACAACATGCTAGAATATCTTTATGCATAGAGTTTGGCTAAGTCATGGAGGAAATTTATTTTATTGTCATCTTACAAATATGTCTAGGAGCAGAAAAGCCTATCTTTTTTTTATCATGAATCTAATATGATTAAAGCTAGCCTTGTTTTTATAGAATTTTTGATCAAAGTATTTATATTCTATCTTTGCGAGATTCTATTTTGAGCACCGAGATAGTAGATATAAGAGCCAATGATCTATGCCGAAGAAATCATAAATAAAAAGTTCTTGTTTAAGTATATATATATATATACATAGAAATTTTCACAATTCAGTAGTTTAAATCTTGCTTAAAGTCTTGTTAGTTAGTCTCCTATCAAGAGTAGACTATCATTGATATTGAAAAATGTCATTTTAGTAGCCTTAAAATACACAAAAATGATACATAATATTATTTTTTACCCTTAAAAGAATATCTTTAAATACTATGACATAACACTAATTCACAAAAATGAGTGTGACTCATAATGGCTAGTGAAATGGGTGGGAATGCTAGTTTCAAAAAATAAATGAAAGTGTTGAGATGAGCACAAATATAATTTAATAAACTATATATAAATGTAAATATATGAGAATTTGTATAAATGAAGTTAAAATGAAGTCGAATGCATATAAATAAATGTAAACAAAAATAAAAGATTGGTAAAAATTACTAGATTTTTAGAAAAAATTAATACCAGAGATATATGGGATGATGCTTTATTTATTGTTATACATTATGCTTATGCTTATTTCTTATATTTTTATCATGATGTGTACTGATTATTGATTATTTCTATCTTGCAGGATTTGTGAGAGATTTTTGTGATCTCTATCGAAAAGTGGCTACAAAGATAGTGCTCCATTATTTGATGAGGAGGCCATAGACTCATACTATGTGCCCCCACCTATTGTGAATTAGGACCTAGAGTCATTCAAGCCATATGTCAGACTTTGGAAAATGTATGAGTTTGAGGAGGCACGTCCATTGAACCGATGCTACCCCAGAGGCATAGTCATCCCAGACCTTAGTAAAGTTCAAGAGACTAGAGGTAGAGGTATTCATGCTAGAAATGGAGAGAGACTAGATAGTAGGAGCACATTGGGGGGCCATTGGACAAATACAGGGATTAGAGTTTTCTCTTAGTACACTTAGTGGATCGTGATCACTATCACACTCCACCTTCTCTCGATGGACAATTACCAGATATATGCAAGCACCATATCCCAACACAAGCCTCAATAGTATTGTATATATTGATGAAAAGTACACAAAACTTTGATATATATATGAGCATTGGTTGTTTTATTACTTGTGTTTATATATTGGATGTTAAATGGAAATATGATTAATTAAATAACCTTTGTAAGATTATTTAATAAATGTTTCCATGATTTAACATGCCCTCTATGATCTAATACAAGCTATTTTAGTTTCTCCTAGAGGAAATATTTTGATTAAGTATGTTATGCTAAATTAAATGCACCTATGATCTAATTGAGGAAAATTAAATGCATATAAGGATCTAATCTAACACAACATACAATATGAGCTTAAATAATATGAAGATCCTAAAGTAATCATTTAAAAATGAATTAAATAAACAATTTAACATTCAAGACACCAAAATAACTGTTTGTCCAAAATGAAGCAATGTGAGAGTATTCAGAATATCATCCTCTAACTTTAACCTCACTGCTTTATCATTCATACTATTCAAGGAGATTAGAAATAATACCGCTGAAAATGTGCAACATTGATAGGTTCTTTGAGGGGTGTTCCATCTAATTCAGTTAATGTGTACGCAGTGAAATAAAAAAAGATATTGATTATGTAAGGTCCTAACCAATTAGGACTAAACTTCCCTTTTTCATTTGAGTCGGCATTGACATTATGTTGATTTTCAAATAAGACCAGGTAACATTTGTTGGACATGCAAGGGATAAAATTTTTATTGTAAATACATTCTCTTCTTTTATGATAAGCTTGAAGATGTTCAAGAGTGTTAATGTGTTGTTCATTGATCATTTCAAGCTGATGCAATCACTATTCTTGATAGTTCTTATCATGAATAAGCCATTGAGGAGAAATTCTTAATGTAGGAATCTCTAACTCTAAGGGTATTATTTCCTTGCTCCCATAGACAAGATTATAAGGTTTAGTTCCTATAGATGATTTAACACTTGTGTGATGGGCCCATAGCACGTATTTTAATTACGTGTGCCAATCGTTATGATGCTTGTTAATGATTTTCTTTAGAATTTGTTTGATGATCTTATTAGTTGATTCAACTTGACCGTTAGATTATGGGTAATAGGGTGTTGAGAAGAGATGTTGTATGTTAAATGTTTCTAATAACTCCTTCACATAATGTACTCCAATATGAGATGACATATCACATCCGTTGTTGTTGATATAAGGGGAATGGTTTCTACCCATTTTGTGAAGTAATTTGTCACAGTTATTATGAATGTATGTCTAGTGGAAGAGGGGGGGGGATATTTTTCCTATAATTTCCAAACATTAAAATGCAAAGGGCCATATCGGGACTTGAGCTCAAAATTCACAAGCAGGAGCATGTTTCATATTGCTATGCTCTTGAAATTTATGGAATTTTCTTACATAATGAAAAAAATATTATTCCATGCATCTCTAATAGTATGCAATATGGATGAGTTTTTGAACTAATGTTTTTCCTCTAAAATGTCTGCCACAAGCATCTACATGAGCTTGTTCAAGTACTATGGGGATTTCATATTTTTTAAGGCATCTAAGTAAGAGACCATTGAATGATCTCTGATACAACACATCAGTGATAATTATGTACTTAGATGTGAGTTTTTACAAACGATCTTGAATGTTCTTTATTGTTGGCTCAAGAAAGGTAGTTTCTTTCAAATATTTAAATATTGTATCTTACCATTCACTCGAGTCTTCCTTGGTTGTTGCTAATATTTCCTCCATTTTATCATCAATTAATGGTTTCATGATCAAGTGAATAGTAAAGGTAGAGTCCTTTGAAGTATCTTGAGGTGATATAAGAGAAGTTTCACTTGCCATTGCATCTACATGTTCATTATCTGTTCGTGGGATGTTGTCAATGGTAAATGATTCAAACTTCTCCAACAAATTCATTGTGTGCTCCTTTTATTTGGATAATTTGTAATGTTTTACTTGATATTTCCCATTTATTTGCTTGATTAGTAATTGTGAATCACCAAAGATCTTAATATTTTGTGCACCCATGATTAAAGTAACACACAATCCAACCAGCAATGCTTCATACTCAATAGTGTTGTTTGTGTTGGAAATGTGTCTTAGATTGTCATTGATGTCACCATGTTGATCTAGTACCCTGTACCGGTGTGAAGATCATGCTTATCTTATTGGGTATCTGATCCAATATTTTTGGTATGCTAGTCCGGATATCTCCTTCGATAATCTATATGGTATAAGGTTTTGAAAAAGGTTTATAATGGCTAGAAGCACATATACATGACCGATTTTAGCATTGATTCGTTAATCTTGGCTGACATGCTATTACATAACATAATAAAATTACTTTTGATATGAAGACCGGCAAGTTATCATCATGGAAATATGTTTTGCATCTATTAGGCCAACCTAACCAATGCATATGGTTACATCAGGTATATATACAAGATAGCTAGAGAATGAAAGGTGTGGCAGTGCAAAAAAGCAAAAAGGACAAGCAATGCGAATGTGAGGAGAAGAAGAAGTATGTATGAGAGAAGTGAAAATAGTGGTTGAAGATCAAAAAATATTCTAAGCATCAAAGGAACTGAATTTTCACTTGTGGTGCGACTCCATCAGTTCAACCTTAGTGGTTAGCCAAATTTTGTTTATACATTCCTGTAGATAGTGAGCCTCCATTTTTGGACAGCAAATCCTTTGTAAGTAGTGAGATTTTTGTATCTGGTAGTGAGCCAGTCCTTTTCGATATAACTATATATTGTGAGCTAATCCTCGGTGTGGTTTTTCCCTCATTGGGTTTTCCATGTAAAATATGGTGTTCATGTGTTCTAGAACTTAATGTTAAACTATTAATTTACTCTACTCTATGATGCAATAGAGTTTTAAGTGTTTGTTCAATGAGTTTGTGTGCTTAGTGATTCACCCCGCTCTTAGTATCTAGTTTGTACATAGGAAATTTAACTGATATGACAAGTGAATAGGCTTTCTTGTAGGTGGAGTTATTATAAGCCTAGCGACATAGCCCATTCTACACTGAGATCCATCAAAGTATAATTCCCATGTATTAGATTCGATTGTCAAAAAACTATCATTGGGGAAAGAGTCTTCACTAGGAAATGCCATAGGAGAAGGTGCGTTAGCCAATTGGTCGGTCAAGGCTTAACCTTTAATTTCTTTGTGTGAAATAAACTTAAGGTCAAACTCAGTCAACAACATAACCCATTTAGCTAGACGTCCTGATAGGTTTGTTTTATTGAAAAGATGTTTGAGGGGGTCACATTTTGTTATCACACATCTTTTGGCACTCAATAATTAATGTATCAACTTACTGGTAGAAAATGCAAGAGCCAAACATTGTTTTTCAATTGTTGTATAGTGTTTCTCATAATGAATTAAATTTTGGCTAATGTAATAAATAGGATCTTCTTTACCATTTTTGTCATGTTGAGCCAAAAATGTTGTGAGAGCATGGGCTAATGTGGTTGTATAGAGGATGAATGGTTTGTTTTGTATAGCAGGTTGTAAAATAGGTGGATTTGTAAGATATTCCTTCAAATTCTCAAAAGTCTATTTACAGTCCCCACTTTAATCAAATTTCACATCCTTTTTGAGGAGACATGTAAATGGTAATATTTGATCAGCCAAAGATGCCACAAAATGATGGATCACTTGAATTCTTCCTTGTAATGTGTGCAATTGAGAGATGTTCCTAGGAGGTGGCATGCTGATTATAGCATCAATCTTATTTGTGTAAACCTTGATGCCTCTATCAGATATGATAAAACCTACAAGTTTCCCACTATCTACACCAAAGACACTTTTTCGGATTCAGTCTCATGTTGTATTTTCGTATGCACTCAAAGATTTTCCTAAGGACATTCACATTGTCTTGTTTTATTAAAGATTTGGCTAAAATGTAATCAACATAGTCTTCCAAAATCTTATGTATGTAATCATGAAAGATTAATTTTATTTCTCGTTGATACGTGTCACCTTCATTCTTTAATCCAAAAGGCATTATAACTGAGTAAAATGTCCCCAAACTATTGTAAATGTTATTTTGTACTGATCTTGAGGGTTGATGAAGATTTGGTTGTATCCAAAAAATCCATCTCCAATGAATGACAACAAACCATGTCCTACAGCCGAGTCTATTATCATGTCAATGTTAGGAAGGAGAAAGTCATCTTTTAAAGATTCTCTATTTAGATCAAGAAAATCTATGCACATACTAATATGATTGTCAAGTTTTGCAATTGCAACAATGTTTGAGGTCCATGAAGAATAATCTATAGGTCTTATAAAACTAGCCTCAAGAAGTTTTACAATTTCTCCTTTAACAAGCAAGGATATCTTAGGATTCATCTTTTGTGTCTTTTGACAAATAGGCTTGGCATTTTTAGTAAGGACAATGTTGTGTGTCACTATCTTTGGGTCAATTCCTAGCATATCTAAAAATTTCCAAGCAAAAAGGTCTGGAAATTCATGGAGTAGCATTGTGTGATCTTCTTTTTCTTCATCATCAAGGTACTTCCCTATTTTAATGAATTTCTCCTTATCATTGATTTCCATTGGTATACCAATTATATCTCCTAGAGAGAGTGCATTTGGCATTGGAAATTCAAGGTTGTATTCTTCTTTCTGATTATTTTCATCTTCTGCATCTTGTTTCCTAGTGTTGATCATGGAACATATAACCTTTTTCTTTTGAGGAGTAGAAGGTAACTCTTCATAAAATCCTAACATTTGCTTCAAGGCCTCATCACTTTCAACATACTCCCATGATGGTGGTAAATCCATATCAAGTAATTCAGGATGCTTTATAGTGAGATTGATTTTTTTGTTTGTACATGATATTGTTGATGCTTAATGATAGTCTTTTGTTTGATTTTGTTGTTGTAGTAGGGTGATATCCCAAACCATTTTTTGTTTCTTGCATGTTCAGTTCCACAAGGACACAAATTCCTTGTTATTTCTTTTCACATCTCTTTCCACTATAATGTAATTGTTTCATAAGTTCATAACCTCTCCCATAAAGTTTTTACATTTCTTTTGGGTTTGGTGGTTATTGATAGTCTATCTCATCAAAAGAAAATGTATAACTTGTATCTTCTTTAGGGGTGAATGAGGTAGTCAATTGTAATTTTTCTTCAAAATTTTGAGTTGACATCACCATTGGTTGTTTTTGTTTTTCATCTTCTTTTCTTGTGATTATGTATTCTCCCATAAATGAGGGTGTGAAGTCCAAGGAACCCCAATCATCATCTAATAACTTTGACACTTTTTCCACTTCTTTCTTGTCAACCTCTATAGGTTCTATTTTGGATGTTGGAATCAATGTGGTTAAAGGACTTGTAGTTCCTTTTTCAAATTGTATGCAATTTTTAGGCTCGAGGTCTATTTCAACATGTATACCTTGTTGTATAGACATATTTCATAATATGATGAAGGGTTGAAGGCACCACATGCATCTCATGAATCCATGGTATTCCCAAAAGAAGATTGTATTAAAGGTCATGAGGCATGACATGAATAGGAGTTTGTAAGGTAGCCTTTCCAACTATAATAGGTAAAGTAATTACACCAAGTGGTTTGTTTCTTATATTTTCAAATCCTCTAATCGGTACGGAGTTAGGTTTGATGTTTGATTTGTCTACAAACAACCTATCTAAGAGTTTCACACTACACATGTTAAGGGTTGAGCCATCATCAACAAGGGTCCTCTCAATGCGTATTCTATTAAATTGGGCTATTATCATAAAGGCATTATTTTTCTTTTTGACCTCCAAAGGAGGGAGCTTAGGTTGGTGAAAAGTAATGTCTACATTAACTATATTCATTCCTTATATTAGAGTTGTCACATCATTTGTATTTGTACCAAGAGGGACCACTACTTGTTGTAAGGAAGTTTAAAGCATAATGTGATAGTTAGGTGAATTTTGAATGAGGTCCCATAGGGATATCTTTGCGGGAGTATTCTTAAGTTGTTCAACAAGATCATACTCCTTCCCACTATGCAAAGGTAAATGAGGGGCACTAGGTAATATGGGATTAGGAAAACGTAACGTTGTCGGTGTTGGTTTTTGAGGTTGCAGGTTATTCCTAGTGTTATATGTATGAGCAATGGTATTATGACTCAGTTGTTGCAAGACATTATTCTAAGGTGGATAAAGCATAAGCTCGGGTTCATTTTTAGATTATGATTTGTGCAAAGGTGGATAAAGGATGAGTTGAGGTTGAAACATGTTAACTTCTCTTGTTTTTGGTTTCTCATATCAAGCCTTAATGGATGGGCTTTGTGAGATGAAGTCCTTAAGGGCTTCATCTAACATATCAAAGTCATCACTACTAAAAGGATTGAGGGTTAAGTTAACTTCGCTTGGTTTGTGTTCTTCATTACAAGCCTTAGTGGATGATCCTAGTGAGAGGAAGTCCTCAAGGGCTTCATCTAACATGTCTAAGTCATCACTACTAAAGGGCTTGGATGATATGATTTTACTAAAACTTAAGCATTTTTTGTATTCTTTCTTTTTATTTTTTTTGTTTTCTCTTTCATTTTTTGATGAATCTAATCTAAGTGAGCTAGGAACTAATGATAAAACTGAAAATTGCAAAAATATAATGCTATTTATAATTTCCATGAATGTAAATAATGTTATTTCTAATGACTTCAATGTAATAGAAAGCAACTGAAATGAAACAAAAAAGTAACAAAGGCAAACAAAAGCTTAAAAATTGGAAATTTAACTCTGTAAATAGTAGTACAAATTTTGCACAAGGACTGATTCACCCAAGGTGGTGACTGAGTCCTAGTAGAGATATTTTTCAAAATTTTCATATTTTTTTGGTTGATTCATATGTTTTCTATGCTATATGACCTAGATCTAGGATGAAAAATTAGTTTTTCAATAACTTTTAGTGAAATTAAGTGTAAAATTTCAAGCTAAATGAGCTTTCACTAATACAAAATTTGAAACCCTAGAATGAAAATTAACTAATGCAATGTTAATGTAAGCTAAATCTAGGATGTAAATGCACTCCAAATCAGAATAATGATGCCCTAAATATAGGTTCACCAAAATGGAACCTCTAAAAATGGTAGAGGGATTTTGGGGTAATGATATATATTCACACCCAATCACCTACCAAGGGGTTCCACTCAAGGGCAACCCTGGAGATCTCAATGCAAGGGAGATTGAGATATTTCAATAGGGTTGTCCTAGAGGTTGAATGATATGCACTAAAGGGTTCACCACTAAGTGTAAACTTCAAAAAGATAATGAGTTGCAAAATATAATGTGATATGTAAAATAACCTAGAAAATTCCCTAGAAATGAAAGTAAAACAGTATAGGAAAGAAAAATATAAGTAGTGTGCACCTGGAAACCTTAAAGAGACTAGAAGAAGCTCTGAAATTTTGGAAATGATGACTTTTTGACCAACTAGGACTCATTTTCCAACCTGGGTGAAATTTCTGCATGGGAGTCTATTTCGAGGAAAAAGGTATCAAAATCTACAAAGTGATATGTTAAATAGCTGTAGTGGGACTCATTTGCCACTCTTGGTGAATTAGTCCCATTCAATTTTTTTGGGAATTGAAAACTTTGATCTACACTTCAACACCTACTCTTTCCTTCCAACTTATGTTTCAGATCCGAATCTATGAAAAACACCTATAAAATAGAATTCAACTTGATTTGAAAATGGGTAGTTTTCCTTGGTCAAACCCCTAGTTTGGTAATTAAACCTTGATAAAGATAATGAAATATGCATGAAAACCCTAGCTTTAAGTGTGTCTAAGAATAGGAAATTTGAAACATGATGCAATCCTATTCTAACTTGAAAGAATACAATGCAAGAGTTCAAATGTAGAGATGAATGATTCACTTGTGATGATCTCTAATCACCCTAAATTAATCCCAATGATGTGTGTACCTTCCTTAGGCTTAATTTAGAGTGATAATCAAGGATGGAATCACTTCAGAAACAAGTCTTTAGGCTTGGCTTGATGGCTACTCTCATCTACCCAACCTAGAATCCATCATGATTCACCATAAACAACCATGATCAACCCATCAAAATGTTATATCTTGAGTGAAAGTGGGCATGAAGACCTACAAAAACACTTTAATGTTGCTCCAAACCTTCAACCTCACTTGCTCTTGAAACTTGAATGCTCTTGTAAAAGATTCTCAATACTTGACTCTTGAAGATGCTTGATCAAAAATGCTTAAAGATTGATAAAAATGACTTAGAAGCTTCCTTTTATAGGCATCAACACCTAATTGACCATTATTTAGACCCCAAAGGCTAACATTCATCAAAAACTTGAATTAAATTAATGAATTCCTACTTAAATTTGAAAAAGACCCCAAATGGGACTCATTCACCACCCTTGGTGAATGGGCCCCACCTAAGGGGACTCATTTTCCCAAGGTAGGAAATGAGTCCCACCTAAGGTTTTTGAGGTGGGTTTTTGGATTTTTTAGGGATTTGACTAATTTTATAGGATTTTTGAGTGAAATTGACCTCGAGATCTGAAATAATGGGTCCTAGGGGCATATAAATGATTATTTAAAGGATAATTAATGCAAGGGTACCCAAGATAGGTCCAAATTAAACCAAGGATTGTACTATCTCCAAGAAGGGGGTACAATTTCGATGGTCACTATTGTATAGCCAAAGAACAGTCTCCCAAGAGGGAGTTAAGGGTGGAAAATAGATCTGGATTGGGCATCATATTACTTCCTCTACTTATTCTTAGATTAATAACATTTTTTTCAAAATATCTCCATTTAGGAGTCTCCTCAAACCAGTAATATACCCATGGATTGAATTACCATAAAGACAAGAGAGGTCATGTTTAAGGGGTAGCGATTCAACCATCGAAGATAGCTTAGGACTCTTTCCCCACTCTTCTTCCTAGAAATTGATAGTTCTCCCATTATCCACATTCCTTTTGGAACCTTTGTATAGAAAATTTCTAGTTTTAAGGATATTATTCCAAAAGGTTGATCCTCTTGGTATGTCTTGGAGGAATAGCAAGCTGCCAAGGGCATTATTCTCCATATATTTTACACTAAGGATGCTCAAATAGTCTTTCTTTCCCGGACCATGATCCATCCCATCTTGCTCAAGGCCTTATTGAAATCCTTTAATCTCCTAATTCCCACCCCTCCCAACTATTTTGGAGAGAACACTTTCTCCCAACTTACAAGGGCAATCCTTGTTTTTTCTTTTGTCCCTGAGCAAAGAAAGGTTTTTTGAATTTGTACAATCTTCTTTATTATAAAAGCAAGCATTTTAAAAAGAGATATGTAATAGATGGTTAAATTCTAGAGAGAAGATTTTAGGATCTAAAGCTTACCAAGTTGGCTAAGTAATTTCCCCTTCTGGATCCAACTAACTTCTTATGGATTCTTTCAATAATACCATTCCAAAAAGAGTTAGGAGAATTTATTGTGCAAAGAGGAAGGCCAAGATAAATATATGGGACATCGGCCACCTAAGACCCAATGATTCTCAGAATCATGTCCTTCAATTGTTCAGGAGTATTTAATTATATAGTTACATAGATAATTGTATAAATTTTAATTAAGAAATGTATACCTAAGTTATACGATAAAAATAAGGGGATATTTTATAGAAATTATGTTTTAGGAGGGGTATCAAAAATTTAAGATGTAGTTATAGAAATTAAATTAGGAATTTTTTTAATATTTAATGATCATAATTGATAAAGGATAATTTTAATAAGTGAACCTTTCAAGGTTGCATCGTAATTTAATAAACCTTCTTTGTTGACAGATATATGGTCTAAAAGATTAATAAGCCAAGTATAAAGGTCATGTAGTGATAGCATGTTAGAATATCTTTATGCATAGAGTTTGGCTAAGTCATGAGGGAAATTTATTTTACTTTAATCTTAGAAATATGTCTAGGAGCAACCTTCTTGGTCTAGGTAGAGATAGAGGAGTAGAAAAGTAAACCTACTACTATTAGCCTGCAAAAACCACTTATATTTTTTTATCATGAATCTAATATGATTAAATCCTAACCATGTTTTTATATAATTAATGATCAAAGTTTATCTTCTAGCTTTGTGAGATGTTATTTTGAGCACCGAGATAGTAGATACAAGAGACAATGATCTATGCCTAAGAAATCATTTTAAAAAATCGTGTTTAAGGTCATTGTAAAAAAGTGTTAATAAAAAGTATTAAAAAAGTATTGGAAGCTAACCAAATATGATAGAAATATTATATATATATATATATATAATATTTCTACATAGAAATTTTCTCAAGTCACTACTTTAAATCCTGATTAAATTCTTGTTAGTTAGATTGTTATAATGAGTAGATTGTAATTGATATCGAAAAATTTCATTTTAGTAGCCTTAAAATACACAAAAATGATACATAATATTATTTTTTTCCCTTCAAAGAATGTCTTTAAATACTATGACATAAGACTAATTCACAAAATTAAGTGTGACTCATAATGGCTAGTGAAATGGGTGGGAATGCTAGTTTCAAACAATAAAGAAATGTGTTGAGATGAATGTAAATGTAAAGTAATAAATTATTTATAAATGTAAATATATGAGAATTTGTGTAAATGATGCTAAAATAAGATTAAATGCATAAAAATAAATGTAAATAAAAATGAAAGATTAGTAAAAGATATTAGATTGTTGGACAAACTTAATACAAAAATATGCTACTTATTGATAAGTAATTTTAATAAAACATTCCATGAAAATAAAATATATTTATTGAATATAAATGAACATAGATATAAAATTTCATCAATACACTTAAATATAATTGAATACATAATACACTTATAATTTATTAAAAATATTATAGGTCTCCCACACATAAAAAATCACGCACTACGAACCTCTTCTCCATTTCTCACACCATGGTGGTCAATGGAATTTCAAATACAAATATAAAATGAATACTCTATTTTGCCTCCGAAGAAGTCCAATATATATGGAACCACTATGTTTTAGTGATAAAGAAAGAACAAATAGCTCGCTCATATACTAACGATGAAAACTATAAATGTAAATCGAGAACCCGAGCACAACATGCAAAATGATGAACTCCACATACATAAACTTCCTAGAGAAGATAATCTCCCTCCATTTCCTCACAGATTTGTCTTTATATAACCAGGACAAAAGCAACAAGCCAACTATAGCTGGTGGTGAGATTGCAAGAATTAACTCGTCTTTCCAAAGATTTTTATATTCGACGGAAGGCTGAATATTCTTATTATTTGTATACTTGTGGTGGTAACGAGGGGGTATTATGAAGAGAATGAGAGCGGTGACGAATGCTACTACCGTCCACAAGATTGAGACTAGCAAGGTCAGCCCAGACAAATGGCACAGTGTCGACGGTTTCGCCCTATAACTATGTCCGAACAGTTGTCGAACTATCCACGCCACGACCACTAAAGAGGAGGTGATGAAGGCCGCAGTGTCAGAGTATATGAAAATTTTGAAAACATCATTGAATGCAAGCTTGGCAGCTCCATAGTGTATACTATTTTTATTTTCAGTCTCAATTCCCCCTGGGATTTGAAAGATGGCTGCAAATGTGACGGTGGCAATCAGCGATGCCACGACCATGTGTGTATTCACTATATCTGTCTCCCAGACTTGCTTCAAATCAGAAGTATCAGATTTTGGCATGAGACTGAAGCCAATAGCTCCTACACCTTCTAGTATCTCTACAATCTCGGCACTATTGGGGTTGTCTTTAGCTGCTGCAGATGCAATGTCAAGGGCAGTCATGTTTGCATCGTTCACGGCATTCACGTTTACACCTGGAAATGAGACAAGGTAGCGTACCAACTGCACCCACCACAAAATAATGTTACATAAAGAATCAATTATCATAAATCATCAATGAATGAAGCACTAGACATGATCAAGAAATTTTACTCATGCATCATTAAACTTTCAAGGTCTGTAGTTTTAGGAATGATGATACTGAATGAATGTATTAATATATTAAAATTTATATGTTTGTTTTCTATTTCGGAATCAAATAATCTATAAAGTTTGTGAAGGGTTAAATTTAGGGTTTTGGGTCATTTTCACACATGTGAATATGATCTATTGTTCACATATATAAATTGGTATATTACTTGCTTCTATTTTGTTATTTGTGTGGTTCTTTATGCTTCATTAAATGCTAAGGACTGGTGATGTTTACAAACATCTATTGAAGATTACGAAGGTCTTGTTTTCATAGATTGAAATCTTTGAAAAAATTAAAGTAAATATTCAAATAGAAAAAGATATTGAGTCAATATTAAAATAAATTCATCTACATCTCATTGTGTAAGACTCCTTTAATATGTGTGCTCGATGGGAACCTTTAAAATAAAGGAAAATTATACACATATAGGATATATCATACATATAACAATAATCACAAATTCAAACTAAATGCTACTACAAAGGATCATGCAAAGAGAGAGGAAAGAGTAGAATTAGAGAAAATCAGCCTATATGAGATGCAGAAATGATCCGCCTAGCATGAAATTTGTGGGATCTACCATATTTGGTTTTGTCATGTAATGGTATGTAATAATGATCTATTAGGTTATGCTAATGAGTCTTTGTAGTAACCTCTACTTATTTTTAATATTAATAGTGGACTATTTGTGACAAGATTACCTCGATCCAAATGGTTTTAGATCTATTAGATGCAACATGTTGGAGGAAAGGGGGAGTTTTCTAAATATAAAATATAAATGAAAGCATGTTATTCACGTAAATTAATAACTACAATGAATTCATCATATAAAATTTAATCACATTGAATAGTAAATTTGGAAACCACATGGCTTGGAGATTATCATTAAGGTGTGTAATATTATCCCCCTCACAAGAAAATGAAGAATGGTGATGTGGCCCTCAATAGTTAGAAATGTTGATGCATATATTTATTTTCTTGTTTTTAGTTATTTACTCTACTATATTAGTGTGTTCCTAGGATAAGCTTTCTTAGGTAAGTATCTACTTAGGGAGGTATTGTTCATTATAATTTCCGAGTTTGATGATGTATACTACACAGATGAATGCATCTCCAATTATTTTATATTGGTTGTACATTGAAATCTCCTAGTAGACATCTTATATATACCCACTTTCAACTATATATTGAGCACCTAATAGAAATCACTAAACTTCTCTTGTATATCTATAATTGCATCTTTAGTCTAATGGAATAGTCGCATGTTGTATCTTTGCTTTTTTTCATTTTCATGGGTAGTCTAGATTTTGTGACTTAACTATGTCACAAAATACTGAGTTTATCATCATGTAAAAATTTAATATGCTATCAAAAAATTTCTACTATCCCTTACATGGTAGAAAAAAAATTATACTAGTTATTACATGGTACCAAAACGGTTGATGATTAAAGTCTTACTCATCTCCAGTAAGGAGAGTAAATATTTCTTAAAAACATAGTATTCTATTATATTGTATTTTCAAATTATACAAAGAACAAGAATAATTTCAAAGAGAGATTGAGATTTTGAGGCTTCCTTGCTTGGCATCATTTGCAACCTCATCTAGTAAATGGTGTGTTGTAGGTTTTGATTTAACTACACAACTTCGAGAAAATACCTAAAAAAATTTAGCCTATCATGAAAAGAAGACCAAAGCGACTAATTTTCTCAACAACCTAAGAATTATCCCTGTTTGGCATCATTTTCAAGCTCATAAATAAATGGTGGAGTAACTCCTAGAGAAAATCATTATGTCAAGATCAATATATTTTGAGGTAATATCTACAAGGGTTTCAAGGAGTAGTTTCCTATTTGGAAACCATAAATTAGTCAATGTCAAGATTTTTATTTCAAAACTACTTCTAGCATTGTATCTAGAAGGTTTTAAATGCATAGTATAATCTATTAATTAATTCTTTTGACAAGTTTCCCTAGAGCCCTCTAATGAAATTTTGATTCTTAAAACATATTACTTCAAATTTTCTCTTACTGTGTTGTACTCCTAATGAATAGGTTCTAGAGGTATATATTTTTGTAGGTTTTATAATTTTTATTAAATTATTGTATTCTAAAATAAAATTAATGATAACAAATTTGGAAGGGAAATATAAAGGATTGCAACACCTTGATCTCTCTAGTTTTTCTTAAGTTGTCTTAGCACCTTTCTAAATCATATGCAATACCTTTTATCATAGCCTTGGATGGCCCACTTCACAAGTTCACAAACTTATTCTTATAATAAAGAAAACTATATACCCATATTACAATTTATGTCTATTTAATCCCCTATCCTATGCGATTTTCATGTAATTTTAGTAATTTTTCTAGCTTATTTTACCCCTAACCATCCTTTTTCTCTTTCCAATCAATTTCCTTAGCCTTGGTTAGACATCAAAAGTTTCTCCTTTAATTCAATTTTTCCCTACCCTATGTCCTAACCCCTCATCTAAATTTTCCATTATTTTATCCCAATTTACACTCTCTTTAAGCCTTAAATTTTTGTGTCTAGCCTCATATTATGTATAAACTTCACCTTTATTCTTTCTAAACTAGGTCTTAATAAACACCTACCTAGGTGTATACCCACCCTTAGATGTCTTTATAGGGAATTAAGCTTAAATCTCATTCAAAGACCTCTCCCACAATTTTCTACCTAATATGGTCATCATTTATTTTTCTACATCCCCCATAAAGTTTAAGTCCAATGAAATTAATTTATAGGGCTTCTCCCTACTAGGATTTAATCCCAAAAATCCCAAAGGATTTTCTTTATAAATAGCCACCTTTGCATCACTATAACATAAGTAAAGTAAAAAATTACATTGGTCATAAACATTTGTTTATTTCTACTCATGCAATGTACAGTTAAACTACTCAAAAAATTATTATAATGGGATAAAATTAATCCCAATATCTCCAATAATTATATTTTACTCGTTAACACTACTATGATAGATTTCTTAGGCTTCCAACTAAATGGTAATTTTCCTTTTATTTTTTTTATCAAATTGAAAGTAGTTTTTAATGTATTTCTATATAGCTCTCTCTCAACTCTATCCCCCCCCTCCTTTAACCCTTCCAATCCTTTACATCCTTCTCCACTTCCTTATTGTGTCATTTTTCCCATAGCCCCATTACCTCCTTGTAGGCCTTTTCTATAGCGTCAATCGATTTACGGTATTTTGTTCAAATCCTTCATTAAAACTAAAAAAAAATTATAATTTAATACCTCCAAAATATCATCTAATATTCTTAATTTTCTATTTTGATGTTATTTTATAATTTGTGTGTGGTTATCATAAAATAATTTTAGGCACAACTTCCTTTCACCATGTTTTTTATGATTTTAGCCATAACCTTGCTATACCTTTATGACATTTCTTTAGGATTGAGGTTTCCAAATCCCATAAAATTAACCCTCAACAAACTAAAATCCACTTTAAGGCATCACAGGGCATGTTTCAAAAACCTTTCTCCCACCCTTGCTTGTCCTTTTCTATTCCTATGAACGTTTGAATAGGACTTACTCCATGTCATAATTTAGTAATTATGAATCAATTTTATTAAATTTATCAACTAGAATAATGATTAAAAGTAAATAAGGGGAATGAATAATTTAAACTCCTTTAATCTTTATTATTCTAGGGTTTAAATTAGCAAATTTGTTAGTGTGGGAAAAATTTTGAAGTTTTTGTAGAGTATTAAAGCATATATGAAAGGAAAACGACATTAAAATTAAGTGGTGTGTTAGATACTTATAAATTTGTATGTTCATATTTGATAATGACAAGGGTGCCTTAAATAGACACTTGACTACCTAATTAGATATTGGAAGAAAACATGGCTACTTAGTAGGCCAGTAATTATGCATTGTAGGATACAAATCATCAATCTTTTACCTTAGATGAACATCGAAGGTCCACAATAGCTTCTTGAATTCATCCATTCTTCTAGAAAATAGATAATTTTTAGATGACATTGTACTCTATTTTTTTTTACTTTATCTCACTTTTGATCAAAACTAGCAATTTTTGTTTTCAAATGGTTTTCAGGTCTCAATTACAAATCAATAATTAAATTTTGTCAGGATTCATCCTTATATTATGCAAATTGATACATTCTAGTAATACACCCCCATCACTCCATCTTCTAGTTAAAATCATTCCAACATTTAATATTTTCATTCAAGTTTATAATTAATTATGGGCCTCTATTTGTCACTTAAAGGTGGGAATCTCTAAGAACTAAGAGATATTATTGTGTACCAATTGGAAAGGCTACCCTCTAGATATTATGATGGTTGCCAAAAGTGGAAAATATATTTAAACATACCATTTTAATCATTTTAGCCATATTTTTATCTCTAAACACTTACAAATTTTAGACATAATTATAGAATATAGTTTCTTTGAAGTTTTCTATAAAATAAATCTTCATCTAGATGTATTCAACACTCAATTTTATCTATTTTCTAGATTTCATTTCTATTTTCTAAGTTCTATATGTTTTTTCTATTAAAAGAAAGGGAAAGGTCCTTGAACCCAAGCGTTTAAGAGAAAAAAATAGAGAAGAAGAGGCCAACTAGGCCTAAAAACCAAAAACTATCAAAAGGAGGCACACAAACCTCATATAAACATACCCAAAAATTAGCAAAAGGAAAGGCACATAGGCCAAAATGATGTCGAAACAACAAATATAGCAAACAAAAAAAATTACCTTTTAGATGAGCTAATGAGATCCCAATTTATCTTTAGCATGTTAATAGCCATCTTCCAGTCCTTCTCCTTAACCTTGTTAGTAACCAAAGTCCTCTAAGTCATCCCTCCTTGATCTATCCTATTTTTCCTCTTAATTTTCCTTACCTTGGTCTTACTAGACACAGTACCAAAAATTGCATGTTGCATGATCCCATCCACAATAGTAGTTATATTAACAAAAAATTACTTGAGGGTAGCAATATTATTTCTTATGCTATGACTGTAACCTTCATCCACACCATTTAGGGAGCAACAAGGCCTCTCCTTCAGTTTATCTTCCATATTTAGCTCAAGGTCATTGCATATTCCTTCTTATTTTTCCATATCCTCTAACTAATCATTAAGGTTTTCCTTACCAAATTTCTACTCCCATTCAAGTCCTTCAGAATCCTCTTCATTCTTTTCAACATAAATTTCCTGTTGAGCTAGCTTCTCCTCTTCTTCCAATGGGCTAACCATCTCAAGTCTTTCATGCATTTCTTGTATGTGTTGTTGTACTTCTTGAGAAATTTTTTCCTTCTTCAAAGGAATACCATGATTTTTTGTGGGTATAGTCTATTCTATGAACCCATATTTAGAATTCTCACCATACTATTGATGCATTCTATCCTCATAATCCCTTTGTTCTTCCACCCACCTTTCTTCTTCATCTATATGAGCATGGAATTCACTCATTTTTGGGGGATCAAGTTTGAAATGGAAAACAACATTATATCAGTTGTTTCGTTCAAGCTGAGTATGAGAGTCCCTTCATGGAGATCTTTAATCACCATGACATTTTTACCCATGTGAAGTACTATTATATATAGTGAAGTGTTGTTCTAATGTATTTTCTTGATTATTATGCTTATTGTTTTACATTTTGGTGACCTCATGTGGATTTGATGTAACTCCACCATTATAAGTAGGGTGATCCCACAATAGTGGTTTACAATTTTTGGCCAAATTGGACACTAAAATTATTATATTTAACTAAATCTTCACATTTGGGAACCTATAGCGGCTAAACCATGAGAAACTTGAAGATGATGCAAACTAGAGTCTCATCACATTTTGTCTGTAGATTCTAAAAATATTTTTTCCAATTTTTTTGGAATAATATTGCACTTATTTTTCCATCTCCCTTTAGAAAACAACATTTTTAAAAAGTGACGCTCACCGTATACAACATAAATTTTTTTGTATGAAGGATAAAATTATGATTTTTTCGAATTTAGATTTGTAACTATGATATCTAGCACTTTCAGTTCATCTCATAGTATTTTATTGAATTTTTTTTCCTTAATAGAGTTTCGAAGTCAAACCAATTGCAATTCAGACATAGGTGGATTGTATACAACATAACTTTTTCTGTATGTATCGAAATTTAATTTAATTTTTTTTAATGGATCAAGGACATCAATACCCAGCACAAAAATATTTTAAAAATAAATAAATTATAATTTTCTATTTTTCCACATGTGCAAAACAGAGAGCTTGATTTTCGATTAAAAACCTATGTTGAATAAAACTAAAAAAGCACATACATAATAAAAGAAAAAAATATTAAAATTATATTTGTGGGATATTTCATTTCAAGGAATACCATAATCATTTCAAATAAATTTTAAATGAACTCATTTTATCCCCCAAAAGGTAAATCAAAAGTGATTTTTTATCAGCATTTTGATAGGTGTAAAGGAGACTCATTTATAGGTATGGTTTAAAACTAGCAGGGTTCTATCAAAGTGGTTTTGATCTAAGGTGGTTTGATCAAACCCTCTTCAATTGGAATCCTTAAAATGGAACCTTTAAATGCTTAAATCATTATATTTTCTAAAAATATGTGATTTCAGTAAAAATCAGTTCCTCTCAGAAATTTTAAACCAGCTTTGTGGGATCACCCAGTAGTGGCCTTTGAAATTGCGGGGGGTTTCTTGTCATTCCATTTTTATCATCTTTCTTTGGACTTACCTTATGTAAGAAACTTCTACCATCCATCCTAGGTGAGACTGTGATACTTTGATGCCTAAAAGCTAATCTTTATGATCTAATACTCAATTTATCACTTATACACAATGTGTCAAATATTTTTTTATAGAGTCGCCACCTCTCTTAGATAGGAATTACTTTATCCTAGGTCTTCTCCATAAACCAAGTTATAATTCTCAATTTATAACTCTATTTTAAGATTCTCCTCTACTAGATTTGTTAGGCTATCCCTAATAGACTCACCAAACTATTGGTTGTGTGACTCGGATGGGGAGCTACAAATTACACAATTATGAATATCTGGTTGAAGATCAGCCTCAAAACTTTATTGACTCTTTAACTGGATAAGATGGAACAAAATTTATTTCTACGTTTGTCCTAGTGGAGTCACTAATCTATTGGTTCCCAAAATTGCAAATTGCAAACCCTAAGAGTATGCCAGGCTCTATGGTCGGGTTTCACAATATTTTGGCCAACGAACAGGATTAACCAATGTGGTTAGAATTCCTTACTCTTCAGGTTCTGCTAGACCTAGGCGGGTGTACCTTTGATAATTAAGCAAAATATGGATTTAGAGGTTTCGTGTATTTTCTAATTTTTCAATTAAATCATCCTCTGGAAATCTATTCCACAATGACATGTAAATATGAAATAGGGACTAGACTAATAGCTACTCCTATTCCTAACATTTGAAACTAAGGTGTATAAATCAGGTTTTGATGGAGTATTATTTAATAACTAAAGTGGATCAGTGCCTTCTATTGGGAAATGGTGTGAAGATTTATATGATATATGACATATTTCTTGCTTAACTCTAATTTTTTTGGCACTTTCAGATGTTTATACTTTGTATAAACATGCAAGGTTGTAAGTTACTAGGATCTTCTTACTAATCCCAATGATATCTCCCTAGCTTATTGTGATTATTTGAGAGGATTTTAATTAGATTGCTTGAAGGAAACCAATTAAGATGACTTATTTGAAAGGATTTTAATTCTTGTAGAAACTAATTAAAATGAATCACATAAATTGATTTTTAATTATTTCTTGTAGAAACCAATCAACCTGAATCACATAGAGGCATCGAATGTTACTTGATAAATCAGGTATATCCTTGATCTAGTGATTTAAATAACCAAGAAATATAACTCTAGATATAGCAAGATAACATTTGTCAATTAATATCAAAAGACAATTAAACACCAAAATTTTGGTCACTAGATTAAATTTTCTTCTCCATTAAATTGTTTCAAAGGATTTTTTATTTCATTCCAAAAAATTTTCTTCAAATAATTTTTCTATTATATTCTTCTATTTCTATCTACCTACTCATTGATGGTTCAAAATTTGGTCTTGGTTTCCTTCTTTATAGATGAAGGAAGCAACAAGCTTCAAACCATTACAATATGTGTTTTCGATTAGTAAAAACTAGAGACTTAACTATTATTGTTTAAGAGTGATTACATAAAGAAATAAGAAACAAATGAAAATTATCAGGTAGTGAAATCCAAAGTGTTGGTAAGACACTAGAGTCCATTAATCACCATAAGGTACTTGTGATCATTTAGATCTGGCAAGGTCCTTTCTTTATAATAATATCTCCAATGTTTGGTACTTCATAACCCCTGATATAAGGTTTATTCATTAGCAGGAGCCAAACATGTTTTCTCCCATGTAAACACTATATAGTCATTGGGCCATTTAAACTCCCAAATCTCTTTCATGTTGGCCAAGTGACTCTTCCATCTATCATTCATCAATTGTCTGACTTCTGCAATGAATTTTGAATATCCATAATCTAATACAATCATTTGTTTTAGACGAGCAATGCAATTGGTGACTACTTGGTTGAGCTCATTTTTCTAGCTAGCACAATCATTTACTTGATGATATTCACTGAGCATTTTTTGTACAAACCACTACTTGATTGTGTGAAAGGACTCTATCCATGCATTAATCTTCCAAATTTCCCCTGACACATACATAGAATCATCGCTTACCATCTTCACAATCATTTTTGTTGGTTTCAATGTTGTAGGTGCATCCACACTTCTCTGTAAAACCTTGCACAATGTGCTAAATCTATGATGGATGGTATGTCACTTCTTGAATAAAGGATCTAAGGTAAGAGCATGAATCTTCATTTTTTCCATTGCTTTGAATAAGGAGATATAAAATTCATGTATATTTTCTATCTTGTCCATCTCTATCTTGATCCTATTCTCTAAGAACTTATCTAATGTACCATAAATTTGTTCATTTACTTCCTTATTGTCCTCTTCATTGCATCTCTTGAAGTTTCATATTTCCTATTTTAAGGGTTCTACTTGCTCAGTGGAAACATCATCAACCTTTTGGTACACTATCATTTTAGTACTCTGAGAGGAGCCTTCTTCTTTCAACTACTACTTCAACTTTACATTTTCTATATACAATTTGTTTACTTCATCATTCATACTTGTTTGAGTCTTCTCATACTCTATGAGTTTATTTTCCAAAATTTTGACAGCTACTCTTGTGAATATAGCAAAGCACATAGTGATGGTGGTTGCTTCGAAAGCTGAGGTGTCCACTATAAAGTAATACATATTCTATAAATAGCTACCAAGTAGGAAAACTAGAAGCTACTACCAAATGAGACAAGTTGTAGCCACCACTAAACTTGAGATAGCAACTTTATGCTACATTATAGGATACACATTTTTCTTGAATACATCCCACCCTATCTATAGATGTGATTAATAGTTAAATTATAATGGAATGACTAAGTGTTGAGTATCTACAAGAAAAAATAGAGATTCGCCAGAAGTTACTTTAATGGTTAGAACTCAACTCTATTAAATTTGGCAGTGCACTTCCCTATCATCCTATAGAATTTTGTTCATTTTTATTGATGGTATTTAGTTAGAAAAGTAACTTGATAGTTCAATTGACCTTAAAGTAGAATTGTTAGCAATTTAGTGATGAAATCTAATAGAATCTAATCTTATGATTTATAATTATAGACAGTAGTGGTTATATTTTTCGATTATTTACTCAAATTTCTAAATAAATCATGAATTGTTGTACCTTAGTATGTTTTTAGATACAAGGTATAAATTATATCAATGAATAGATTATCCTATAGGTTGGCTTAGTAGGGGACTATAAATTTTAATGGGAGAAGGATGATCTCCATATTATTATTCTATATCAAGAAAATGATAAAAAAATATTTTGGAGGACTAACTTTAATTTCTCAATAATTATATAATGTATGTAATTAACTAATTATTATAATTTTTGTGTTAATTTATTGCATTTAATCATGCATTTAGTTGTGTGGTTTCTTGTAATATGTTAGAGATATAGTTAGTTGCTAAAATACTTCAACCCTAATATGTGATGTAATTAATTGAAGGACCATATGATACTTATTAAAAGGTTAAGTGATCTTATGTTTGTTTGTTTATGGTAAAAAATTATTATTACTTTTGTGATAACTTAGGGTATGCCCACGTCTCAGCCCAACATCCCTAAGTTCTCTCTCTTAAGGTCAACTCAAAGGTACACTCTTGGAATGGGGAAATCTAGGGTGAGACTAATCTCCAGGGATGCACCAAAATTCTTATCAGTCCAAATGCATCGAGTAAATATCGAGCCTTAGAGTCAAACCCAAGACTCAAGCCAACTCTGCTGCCCATTCAGACTAAAAAAGCTAATAATTAATCTATATTAAGGTTCTATTTATTTCCTATTGAGGTACTAATGTTTATATGGATCTAAGGTGGTTTGGTCAAACCCTCTTCAATTGGAATCGTTTAAATGGTACTTTTAAAGGCTTAAACCTTTATATTTTCTCAAAATATGTGATTTAAACAAAAATCAGGATGTCCCAAAAAGTGTAAACCACTATTGTGGGATCACCCTCAAGTGAAATTCATAATTAAAGGCCAATATAAATCACATTTCATAAAATAGTTGTTTCCATAAGAATCCTTAGATTATATCTTAAGTTGAAGTTTGAAATGATGAAAAAGTGGGATGGATGCTATCATTTGGTTTAGAACATAGAGCATATCGACTTTTCCAATTTTATTCAAGGGTAACCCTAGAGATCTCAATGCAAAAGAAAAAGAGATCTTGCAATAGGGTTTTCATAGGGGTTGTTTATGAATTAATAAGGGATTCAACACCAAGTAAGAACTTGGATAAACAAATGAAATGATTAACCCTAATTTCATGCAATGACCTACAAAATGTCCTAAAAAAGTGTGTAGAAAAAAGTAAAAAGCTGAAAAATAGAATGTGTGCACCTGGAAACTTGTAGAGACTTGAATGGAGACTGTAAATTCTATAAATACTAAAATTTTGACCTATTGGGATTCATTCACCAATGTGGGCGAATCAATCCTAGATTAGGGTTTCTACATAGGAACAGGTTTCTGGAAAATGAGTATCCAAATCTGCAAAAATCTAAAAAAAACACCTATAGTGGGACTCATTCACCACTTGTGGTGAATAAGTCCCATTTTGATTTTTTAGGAATTCAAATTTTCAATATGTTCTTCTTAGTCTATTCAATCTACTTCTCCAGGTTTTCAAATCTAAAACTTTGATTTTGGGGTTGTAGATAACCTTTTAGTGAAGATTATGGCCTTGCAAATGGGGAGACAATTTCAACAAGCTTGTAACCTAATCTTCAATTATCCTTCAAGTCTTAAAAGCACCTCGATTTGCAATCACACATGTAAAGAGGAGAAAACTTGTTGATTGTTAGTGAATAGGGGTTTTCCTTGGTCAAACACTTTGTAGGTAATTAAACCAAATGGTGAGATAATGAAATGGATATGAAACATGAATAATGATACCTTTAATGATTTCTTATAAATTATGTCTTATATATTTGCAACTCCACATGAAATGATCATGAAGGATGTAGATCTTCATCTTGACAATAGGTGTAGAACAATAATTGATCTTGGATGTTCAATGCTACATCATAACACTAGTTCAATAACATGCTTGATTCTTCACACACTTGACATGATGATTGATCTTGAATTTCTGCAATAATTGATGGAGAATTATTCCCTTAAATGCCTTAGAGATGATCTTGAATGCTCTATTGATGTTCTTGTGAAGTCTTGGAATGCTCAAGTCTTGCTTGCTTGACTTGATATCATGAATTCTTATATGAAATAATGATTTGAGAGCTTTTTTATATATTCAATGCACTCAAATGACCATTTATTTGATCCTAAAGGCTAACATAGAAGAAATTTGAACTTAAAACCTAATTTTCTCACTTAAAACCTCAAAAATAGGTGAAATGGGACTCATTCACCAAGCTACGTGAATGGGTCCCACATGGATGGGAATCATTCACCCAAAGTGGTGAGTGGGCCTCACAAGGCCTATTTTACTTACTAAAATGTTGAGGAGTGTGTAAATTAAGTTTATATGCTGATTTTGTTGGTTTTTTTAATTAAAATATGCCTTGGGATGCATAGTATGGGGTAATAGGGGCTTATTAATGATGATATAAAGGTAATAAATGCAAGAGGGCCCAAAATCCAATGTGAAAGTATAAATAAACTCAATTTACAAAATTAAATTAAGGCAAAATTGGGTCTATTTAGCTTAGAAGGGCCCTAAATCCCATGTGAATGTGTAAAACATATTACAAAACTATATTACATCCACTTAGTTTACAAGCCTCCTAAATTTAATGTGAAGGTGTAAATAAATATACTTTACAACACTAAATTAAGGAAAAGTTATGTTAATTTATCTTTAAAAGGGCCCAAGACCTAATGTGGATGTGTAAAACACATCACAACACTAGATCAAGGCAATATCAAGTCCCATTCATCATTAATTATTCCCAAATCAAGAAATGAAAAGGGGGACTCTTTTTCATCATTTCAAATTCTAGAATTAAACCACCAAATAAATTAGTATACATAGATACTCACATCTACATGAGTGTATTAATCATGCCCAATACAACCATGCAAAGGACCAAGACACAAGTCCAACTGAAGTTAGTTGCACGTCCTCTTTATGAGGATCAATGAATATGATGACTATTTTTTTAGAATGTCACTTCAAATTGATTAAGTTATAGAAATTTTGGACTTAACTAAGAATGTTAGGTATCATCAATAAATGTATCTTGATATTTAGTGGACAACTCAAATTACTAAGAATTTGTGATAGATATCTATCATTAATAGATGCATGTATCTAGTTAAAGAAACTATTTGATATGTGCATGCTTTTTAGGATACTAAGCTAGTTTTCCCAAAAGGAGCCTCATCAACTAATAATGGTGAAATTTTAAAGCTCTCTCATGCTTCAATCCAACTTATCAAAATAAGAATTTAAGTGTTTTCAACTAAAAATTAAGTTTAGTCAAGCATATCATCTAGACGGATTCATTTTAGCTAAATTAGATCTAGATCATTAACTTTTCAAACAAAAGTGTCCAGTAGATCTATGTGTAGCACCACATTGGAGAAAAGTTATATAAAATAAAATTATTTGAAAAAAATATATTCTCATAACTCCTACTCATGTAAATAATATTAAAAAAAAAACATTTTATAGATCTATAAATGTATTCTTTATAGCTATATATTTTAAATAGTTTAGTTATTTATTACACCACCTTCTTAATTTTCACTAAAAATAGTCTAACAACACAACATAAAGTTAATTTTCTTATAAAAAATACTAAAGTTTATTTAAAAATTTATTTTTAAAATTTTGAAAAAATGTCATGCACTAAAAAGAGATTTCATGTCAAGATGATATAGATTTATTTATTTATTTTAGATAAAAAGTTAAAACAAAAAATGATGTCCCATCAACAAAATTATGTTTTTTAGTACATGTAAATTTTAATATGTATGTATGTATGTATGTATGTATGTATGTACACATGTATATTTGTATATATGTATATAGTACATATGTACATGTATATACATATATATACATATATATGGAGAAAAACTTAATCCATATACTAAAATTTTATGTTATAGATATAAAAAAGTGAAAGGAAAAATAATTAAGTTTACTATATAAAGAGTGTCATCCCAATTAACCTTATTATTTAGAATTTTATTACCAACTCAAATATGGTGTCAATTCTACACAAAAATATATTCAGATATTTTTATTTTCTTAAATACCATCCGAAAATACACTAAAAAAAAATCACTAGTTAATATAATTAAAAATTAAAAATATATATGCCACTTTCTAATGTTTCAAGTTAAAAATTTAAATCAATGTTGGTCATTTTCTTCATAAAAGTGTGGCACAAATTTAAATTTTCACCTTTGAATTACATTATTTATCAAGTTAGAATATGTAGAACTTTGAAGTAAAAGTACATGTTTTACTCAATCTTTTGTTAGCATAGACGTATTTTCTCTTCCACCATGTATATTTCTCTTTTGGACCTTGTATATTTCTCTTCTCAAACTATCATGGTCCATAAAAAAAATTATAAAAATCTATTGACATGATATAACATAAAATTTTATCCTCATATGTACTCTATTTTTAAATATCACTAGATATTGAACATCACTAACCAAAATTTCATAGTTTTTTTCAAACCATGATATTCAGTATGAGTAGGATTGTATAAATTTTTTTGATCCAATTTCTCCACCACTTCACAATCCAAATAAATTATCAATAATACCACAATCAATATTCACCTTACAACATTTACCTATATATCGACATACAAGTCTAAAACATTTTTTATTTGTCCTAGTTCACTCAATAGTTTTAGGGAGATTCAATAAATTTGTTTTGAACAATAATGAATCACCTCATTTTGGAATATGTATTTACTCATTATTTGAAGAAACTTCCTCATTCAATTGCGTTCCTCTTTTGATTAGTTTATATGACTACTTACACTCATTTGATTTATGCCCTTCAAATCTACATTTAAAATATTCTTCTTTTTTTCTAAATGAACTTCCACCACCTCTTCCATAACTAGTTCAACCTCTTTGATAATTATTAAATATACTATTGTAGTTAACTTTTTTTTTAAATTGCTTCACCAACATCATTACAATTCACTCCTCCACTCCCTTGATTTTTACATGTAATAACTCTATTGGATTTAGATTACTCTCCCATTATTTTTGGTTTGAAATATATTTATTAAATTTTTTAAGATATTAGGGTAAACTGGTATGATTCACAAATAAACTAAAAAATTAACATAATCAGATCATCTTCGAGTTGTATATTTAAACCATTGATGCATCTAGGTCCTTTTCTTAATTATCTTTATGATACACCTCTCTAAAAGACAACTTATAATATTCATTAGTATACTCTTTCACACTTCAATATTTTTTCTTAACCACCCTTGAAGAGTAGAACTAGTACATGAATTTATTAGCTCTTTAACTAAACCAATATTTCTATAGGTTCTCAAGATGAGACTTCTTGTTAATTATAGAACTAAATAAAATTATATCAAAATTTAATTTTTTATTTGCATCTATTGAACCATTTGCAAAAAATCCATATGGGATATGAAATTGGAAGGCTAGGATAAATTAGAGTTCATAAATTTTTGAATGTGTAGGAATCCCTTAACTATATCTTATGGTTAAACCTAGAAAAGGAGCATAAAATAAAGAAATACTCATAAAATCATTCCATGCACATGACTTTATGTTTATTAAGTCAAAGATGCTCAATAATTTGACAAATGATGGATCAATCTAAAAGGAATTGGTCACATTCCCTCTTCACAAGGCTTGAATACTTTCACACCTAAAGTTTCTAGAACCCATACCTTCAAGATGATTGAACTATAGAAATGTCAAAGTAAACCTAAGAATGAAAAATGTCAACACTACAGCAATAAAGGATTTGATTTAATCCTGGTGGCATTTGTAGTGATAAAAGAATGACTCTTTTGGATTACATTGAAGTATTGATAAATAAAATTCATTAATAGAAGCCTATTTAGTTAGAGAAATTATGCAAAATCGATTTATTTTCTTGGTAATTAAATTAGCTTTCCTAGAAAGAGTCCCATCTATTAAGTCAAAGTGCATAAGTGTGTTAAGTTTGCAAGGTTCTTCGAGCATGGTTTCTTAGGTAGTTTCAAATCTAAGAGGTCAAGTAAACTTTTTAGAATGAATTCATTTAGGTTTGAATAAAAATGTGTTAGTATCTTGCATTATTTTGAGTAATTTGCGCTTTATCTGTTAAGATGATTACTTATTAAAAAAAGCAATCTAAAATTTAGTAACCATTGAGATGTTCTTGTTAGTGTATTGGACTCTAGGCTAAGGTAAGTTTAGTCAGGTGTTGGAGTGATTCATATCCTTGAGGAGAGAAACTCATCACCACTATAGGATGAGGAGCCCTCTCGATCCAGGGCATGGGTTCTAATGAGGGTGCAACCCGAGACACAAGAAAATCACACAGAAAAACCAGAGATTCTTATTATTTTCAAAATAGAAATTCTTACATGTAGAGGATCTCCAATCCTCGAGTTCTGCAATACATGCAAATTATAGAAAAGAAATTAGAGAAATTCCCCTATTCGTAACAAGTGATCTTCTTTCCCCAAAACTACCCCATAAATAGCCCAATTCTCTGTTTGGAGCCAAAAACAACATTCTAATTATGCACAAACTTCCGGAAGCCCTAACTCAAGATCTAACTATCGGATCCTCAATGATAATACCTTTTCGGAAAGGTCTTGCGAAAATGAAGTGCCAAAAAGTGGAGCCTAAAGGCTAACCACTTTTGTTTTCCGCCAATTTTCGGGCCCATCCGGAGCCTTTAAGTCCCTGAAAATTAGCTCCGAAGATTTTGTAGGGCAAAAAGCAGAAACTAAAACTCGAATAACTTTTGAACCAGGAATGATCTTCGCCTGATTCTTTCACCAAATTGTTTATTATTTTGTCCTGAAGCTTCCCTTAAATTTTTATCTCCTCACGCCTTCAAAATCATACCTGCTAAAAATAGCAGTCAAGCAGAAAAAGCAGAAAAACAGTTCTGAAAGTTGGGAATTCTTCTTCGATGAAAAGGGTATCCAGAAATGAAAAACATCTACAAAAAAATAAAAATCTAAATGAAAGTAAATATATTTTTGGGTGATGTAAGATTTCCCTTACACCACTAGATGCTCTTGCATCAAGTTCTCTCATCCTCATTTAGTTATCTCCTTCATCCTTGCCCTTAATTTTATCATCCTCATCCTTTCTTCTGAGGGTTTGAGCTCATTGTAAAAACCAAGATGAATACAATCATTGCATTATGAAATCATTAGTGTTTTTTGTTAATTCTTTACCTTTGTCAAACTTTTATTCTAGATGCTTACCTAGTGTGCATACTTAGGAAATCCCTATATGGCCTCAAACAAGCTCCTAGAGCTTGGCCAAGATGGATTCCTTCTTGCTTGCTTCAGGTTTCACTAGGTGTCATTTTGATCCTAATGTGTATCTATTCCATCAAGATGATTCACGATTGATACTGGTTTTATATGTTGATGATCTCTTGATCACAGTTAATTCTTCATATGTTATTGCAACAATGAAGTCAACTTTGCATGATAGATTTGATATGACAGAGTTTGGTATTTTGCATTATTTCCTTGGAATTGAGATTGCATAATCTAATTCAGGAATCACTCTTGCACAACCCAAGTATACTCTTGATTTGTTGGCACGATTTCACCTAACTTCTTGTAAGCCATCTCCAACTCCTTTTTTTATCAAAGGTCAAGTTTGAGACTTGTTATACTTCATAATTGGTTGATGCCACTTTGTATCACCAAATTGTTAGGAATCTTATATACTTAACTCATACTAGGCCAAATATTTCATATGTCATTGGCATGGTTTCTAGGTTTATGCAAGAACCTCATGAGTTGCATTGGAAAGTAGCCAAGAGGATTCTTCACTACCTACAGGGGTCACTTGGATTTGGGATTCACTATAGATTAGGTACTAATATTGATCTTATTGGCTACACAGATTTAGATTGGGCTGGTGATTCAGAGAATCACAAGTCTACTTCAGGATATAGTTTCACTCTTGGTTCAGGTCCTATCAGTTGGTCAAGCAAGAAGCAATCATCTATTGATTTATCATCTACAGAGGCAAAGTAAAGGGGAGTTGTCAATGCAGATGTAGAGGCTATTTGGCTATAGGGTATTCTTATAGGGTTTGGTATTCCTTTCAGGAAACCAATTGTCATTCATTGTGACAATCAAAGTACTATTCACATATGCGAGAATCCAATTCAGCATCAGTGAACCAAACACATTGAGATTCACATGCATTACATTAGAGAGCTCATTCATAGTTAGGTCATTGACTTAGTATTTTTCTAGTCTTCAACATAGGTTGCCAACATCTTCACCAAACCTTTCACTGAGAGCAAGTTCATTCATCTACGATCTCTTTTTGGGTTGCGGTCTACATCTACAGCTGGATCATCTTTAGGGGGGCCTTTCTAGTCTTCTATTCTATTTTCTGTCTTTTTGGAGGATAGTTTTTTCCCACTGGGTTTTCTATCTTACTCCAATTTTTAGAGGGATTTTTGTGTACATATGTACCTCTTTTGGCTTGTAGTTGGGACCCATTTCTTCTACCCACCTAAGCTATGCTTAAGGGGGGGGGTGGGTGTTAGTGTATTCTACTCTAGGCTAACTCAAGCCTAGTTAGGTGTTGGAGTGATTCCTATCCTTGAGGAGAGCAACTTGCCACCACTATAGGATGAGGAGCCCTCTCCTCAATCCATGACATGAGTTCTCTCATCCTCATTTAGTCATCTCCTTCATCCTTGGCCTTAATTTTCTCATCATCATCCTTTATTATGAGGGTTTGAGCTCATTGTAAACACCAAGCTGAATACAATCATTGCATTCTAAAATCATCAATGTTTGTTGTTAATACTTTGTTCTTGCAAGTTTTTTCAGTTATATTAAGCAAGAAAAATATAAATACGTGTACCTATTAATTATTCAACAATATCCTTAATTTCTATTATTCATTAATTGATCTTATATATATTTCATTAAATTAATATATATTAAATTGATGAAAACTTTCTTTTTCTTTATAATATACATATTTTTAAATATTTATTTTTTATAATTTCAATCCCCTTAAATATTTTACAGACATCACATAGATTTTTTATTTCTAAATAAAATAAAGTAAAATATATTGTAATTGAAATAGATCAAATTATTTATGATGTCATTTTAATAATAAATATTATAAAAATAGTACTATCTTCAAATGATCTAATTTATCTGTCTCGAAAGAATAAAAAATAAATATTAGAGTTTGAAACAGAACATTTTGAAAAGTACAAAAATATCTTCGTATCATAAAAGATGTGAGGAGAACAAGAGAAAAATGCAGTCTAGGGAACATTTCCATCGGGAAGTATTAGGTTCCTAATATCACTACCTAAATCTTGCTTTAGATTCCAACATTCTAGATATGTATATCAATGACTTTCATGAAAACATGGATGAAAGCCTAAATGATAAATAGCCATGTGTTTAAAAGTGTAAGACTAAGCAGAAGAAAATGAATAATCAAAACAAAAAATTAGAGAAAGTTAAGGTTGTCAAACCTCGGGATTCCCTCCTTTTTGTGCTCCCAAATGTAATGCTGTATTGTGAGAATGGTCATGGTCGCGGCTCACTAATTCTACAATTTTTTGAGGCGATTTGTCTAATAGCAAATTCTCCACTATCTTAATTTGATTATATTCCACAGCAAAATGTAGAACAGATTTATGATCTGAACTCCGGATTTCGATACAATCTGGCATTCTAGACATAAACTCATTCATTATGTCCAAATACCCCTTCATGACTGCTACATGTATTGGACACCTTCCACACTCATCCTCTTTTCTCATTAAGCGGTCCTTCCATGCAGGGGAATTTAGTATTGCTTCTACAACTTGACAATGTCCTCCACTGACAGCTACAGGGAGATATGGATTTGCCCCTCCATTTTCATCATCTTGGAGAAAATCGCGCACGCAATCCAGTCTGGCTCTCGTTTTATCTGCCTCACATTCAAATTGCCAAAGATCAATTTACTTCATGCAGTGTGCAAACATAATATTTAATTAACTTGATCAAATAATGTGTAAATTTACCTAAATAGCGCGCAAGGAAAACAACTAATGGGTAATGGAACAGAAACAATCGGTGTTTGAATGGGTGGCCAACTATCGCCTCCACTATATCTGTCTCACATTCACATTACCTAAAGTCAATAAATTGGAGGTAATCTAAAACCTAATATTTACTTCAACTTGAATAATTAATGTGCAAATTTACATTGATGTCCCCCGTAAGCTGCAACTCTAAGACAATGCTGTTTTTCGTTTGCATTATTATATTTCTTGGCTTCGCACAAAAGATTGACTGTTCCCAGGTGGCCATACTTGGAAGCTATTATCAAAGCTGTCTCTCCAAATTTATTGTAATAGTAGACAGAACTCTTTTTGTGCCCAAGTAGAATTCTGACTAGATCTAGATTGCCGTATTTAGCAGCTTCGTGCAACGGCAAATTCCAATCCTTGTTTAAAGCTCCAGCCAAACAGGGTTTCAGTTGAAGAATCCGCTCAACAATAGGCAGATGGCCTTCCCTTGCAGCAATATGCAGAGGACTATCTTTCTCGAAAGTAACGCCAAGCAGAACTTGCGAGTCCTGCTTATGTAAACTTTGAATACAGTCGACATCACCAATTTCCAAAGCACGGAAGAGTTTCTCATTCATCCTATTCTTGTTTTTCATGCTTGCTTATAATTTAATCCCCACAAAATGAAATTTTGTTATCTATTCTGAGGGATGAACAACGAGGGTTAAATTCAATGAAGCAAAGTCGAAACACCGTCCGTTTCGGTCAAAAGCTGCTATTTGGGAATATTTTACAGCCACGAAACGGTTAAACGGAATACCCCCGAGTTTGAAGATCTTTGCTATGGTCGCCGACAGCTCTAGTGCTTTTTTTATTAAAGGAGTTAAAAGCTCGTGAGTGTAGGGCCCTGTCGTTGTCTGGAAACACGTTAAAACAAAAATAAAACACCCTTGGAGTAAAAGAGTTTGGGTAAACCAATGAATAGCACCCAACATTTGTAATCTATCGTGAATTTAAAAAGGAAATGTAGACATTGGTTAAGCTAATCCAAAGAAATAGGGATCTAATATAGGGCAGACATTCAAAACTAAATCCCAACCGACACAAAGTTTTATAAATATATAAAATATTATTTTCCAATAACATAATACCACCACGCATTCCAACTAAAACAACCTATTTCCATAAATTATTTTTGCCCCTACATATGGTCTTACTCGGGATTGTTTATCTAATTATTCAAGCATATGTAGAGCGGGTCTTCCGTCATCAATTATTTTCGAAATTTGACACTTTTTCTTAGCAGGACAACTATTAGTCCTTGTTATTCCAAAAGCGTATATTAGATTTAATAATGAAAAATAATTGGACAAGTTAATTATTTTTAAATCCAAAATTGAATTATAAGTACATAAATTTAATAATATTCAAAAGATAAAATCATAGAATTTTAATATCTATATTTCTAAATAGTAAAATAAAGAAAATGACTACATATATATATATATATATATATATATATATATAAGTTTTAAGATACATCAGTCAAGATGATAAGTTTTCTAGAAAGTATTAGTGATATGGAAGTAGTGATACTAAGAGAACTTATCATCATGAAGGAGAGGTCACACCTAACTCTATCAAATGAATGAGGTAGATGAGGTATGTGCTCCAATCAATCAAAGAGATGCACGTGTGCTCAACTATTTTCTAATTCACACACATAAATAT
Source organism: Sequoiadendron giganteum (assembly GCA_007115665.2). NCBI lineage: Eukaryota > Viridiplantae > Streptophyta > Pinopsida > Cupressales > Cupressaceae > Sequoiadendron > Sequoiadendron giganteum. Next base: position 174,005,793 of record CM021104.1, on the reverse strand, counting down.
AAATTAATAGCTTTAATAAACTTAATATAAGATGCAATAAATAAATAATTACACCAACACATCCTTCACTACAACTTAGAGAGAAAAATAAACCAAAGAATACAAATCATATTAGATACTCGTATATAATATAATGGAATCCACAAGTAGAAAAAGAAAGAGTGTACCCTCTATTAGAAGAGAATGAGAAAACTCATAGAAAAAATTTCATCCCAAAAGTATTAGATATCCCCTTATAAATAATAGTATCTCACACATGTAGATGAGCTCAAATATGGACATATATGCTCTCTAGGAAGGGTTTAGTGAAAAAAAATAGAATTTACTTTAATGTAGGATAATCCTAAAGATCAATCATCTTCTCCTATATAATATTTTATATGTAGTGCATGTGGATTTAAATATGTTTAGTTCATTAATGGTAAAAAATACTTTCTTGAGATTGCAATAGAACTTTAGTTGACTTGGTGGATGTGCAATGTCCTAAAATAGGTGAAGTTCAAGATAATATTACTTTAGCTCATTTTCCATATTTTCAATGAGCTAAGGTGTTGTTAGGATATATTTTATTTAATATTTATTGGTTTCATTCTAATCTATATTTTATGGTAATTTCGCATATTAAATATCAAACAATATTCAAATTATCCAAAATGGGGGCACTGAATTTCCCATGAGGCCATTAGAGGATACTTCTTGAAAATTCTTTGTGGTTATGTTGAGTTGTGCGTGAGATTGATGTCATTTAACACTAACGAATGGTGGAGGTTTCAATGCAATTTTTTAATTTGTTGTTCCCTTTAAATGAGGTGTTGAACTTCTTAGGCACCCATTCGAGTGTATTTTTGTATATTATTTAAGATAAAGTCTTATGGGAGGTCCTTTCCCAATTTACCTTCTCAATTCTTGCATTATATGAATGTTTTATTTTGTATCATCTCTGACGGTTGAAAAGATATACAAGATTATAACTTGTGGATGTGTAGCATCAAAAATTATCACCCATGATAATTTCACATTAGGTTTAGCTCATCCGTATGTGCTTGGACCTAGTTATGTATTTAATTACCCATTTTTCAAATATCATTCGAAAACCAAACAAAGGGAAATAAAAATAAGCATGCAATATTTTCCCCTGACACTTTGAGCCCTAAAAAAAATGCATATAGTCTACAGTGTACCATGTCCTATACCATCTCTTTTTGACTCCTTTATCAATATGTCAATGTCAGTATTTGATTATTTGACTTTCCAATTTCAATTATCAACTATCAAAATTTGAGTTTTGGGAAATTAGAAGAATTGCATATAAATGCTAGTCATTTTCATCATTTAAAATACTAAAAAAAAATATTGATCAAATTGAGCACCCTAAAAAGAATTCATGAGGTGTCAAGAGTAGAATTATTAGCATTTTGCAGCATTTATTCATGTCAAACATCATGTCAAGCATCAACCATGTTTTCATGTAAGTTTGTTCATGTTTTGTGATCATTTATTTTGTGAGCACTAGCTTAAAACAAGATATCAAATTATCCTTGAAGGTGATGTGTACATGACTTTAGTCCATCAAGGAATAAATATCTAATTGATGAATTTCATCAATTTTTTAATCTATTAATTTTTATCATTTATCCTTTGCATGATCGAGGGTAAGTTCTCTTTATACATCATCATAGATGTTGTGGAGTTAGAAATAACAAAACAGGGTTTGAATTATGCAAGCCCCTATATGACACAACCCTTTCCCATTTGTCATGTGTGTAGGGTTTTAGATATTAAGATATTTGGAGGAAGATGAAGGACTAATTGCTCCTTCATGCATTCAAGCCTATAATTTGCTAAGATACAAAAACTAGATATTCTCATCAATAGAAGAAGCTTCGATAGTGACCCCAAGAGGAAAGGAGTTATAGGCTAGGGACCTCCGACCTATGTTTTCAAATCTTACAAAAAATAGGATAGTTCAAGGCATGTCATGCCCTAGACCAGCTAAATCTATACCAAATTTATACCCCATGTTCCTCTATATCCTTGTATTTCTTGATTCTATTTATCTTGTTGCATTCAATTTCTCATAAATCATAACATATTATTGCATTTTCATAGTTTACCTAGAAAAATCATTACATATTCAATTTTATTCAATTTATTAATCATCAAGTCAATCGCCACACTATCAAACAAAAAAACACAAACCCCTTAACAAGGATTAGAATCTCAATCCAACATTCTGACTCTTCCTACTAGGATTGTGGTTGAGAGGCTTTGAGATCATTTGTAATCCTCAAAAAATTGGTTAAGTGTGATTTAGGACCTAGATCCATTTTTCCAATCAAATATTTTAGTGAACCTGACTATTTTAGGTATTTTAAAACTTTAAAAATCTGAACTAGATCTTATATTTTTTGCGTTCACCATTAGTGCATACATAATTGTCATAAAAACCATTCAGAAAGGGAAAATTTGTATTGCATTTTGCATCCAAAATATATCTAGAGTTAACTTTAGACATTACGGAGTAGATCTAGTTCAATATTGCATTGATAAATCAGCATTATGTCATATAAAATATAAAATTCAATCTAAAAGTGTTAAAAACATTCATTTAGGTATTTACAGAGTGAAAAAAAGGAAAAAGTACATTGTTATTGTTGCAAAAACATAAAAGATTTAAATTTCTAGATTTTTCAAGTAAGGATAACTAAATTTCTATACTTTACAATCTACAAATTGCATTTCCAGTTATATTCATTGCTTGAGAATTTTGAAAATTACTTGCATAGTTTTCTCTCATAATGTAAATTCATAATTTTGTTAGTTTGTGGAAATTTATTTACTATCTTTCTTGAATATTCATAGAATAGGATACTTCAACATCGTAGAACACATCCAAAATTTGAATTGATTAAAAATACCTCTCCAGTCTAGGGTACATCATGCCCTAGACCTATCAAATTTCACCTAGATTTAGATCTAATGTATGTATTTATATTTCCTATGTGATTCCACTTTTTGATTTTGCACTCAATTTGAAATTCTATGGATTTCCTCTAGTTTTCATTTAGAGTAGGCTTATCTAAGTGTTTTGAATCTCATATGAGATTTACAACCTAGTGTCCTACTACTAATACCCTTGTGAGACATAGTTTCATACTCATGGCATCTCAAGCTCTAATTACATCCATCATAGAGCCTACATCCCATGAATATTTTACACAAGGTATTGCCTCCACCCAATCCATTTTGGATTCCATCCCTCACCCCACATTACCTATGAATTCCTCACAACCTAATATTTATGTGGACAAAGAGGCTAATATTTCCCATGTTCTTGAAGAGTAACTAACATAATTGGATAAGGATTTATAATGTCTTCAATAATTTTTAAGCACTAAACCTTTAGCTGGAGAGTTAATGCCTATCGTGGAGAACCTTAGGAAGTTTATAAATAATTCTCAAGGAATAGAAATTTTGTGTAGTCTAACCCACATAATATATTATAACATCCCTACAACATCTAGTTACACTCAAAAATTCACAAACACTCAAAACCAATAAGGAAAACAAGTTTCTTCTCTGACAATCATACCTTGTATTCACATATTTACACCTCTAATTGTTGTAGTAGCCTTACAATACACTAATGGCATATATCCAAGCTTACGGTTTCTTAACTTGAATCATTATAGTTTTATGACCTCATCCATAAAAATTCCATGTTCATCACCTTTCATAAACATGCAACATAGTAACCCATTGGTCACTCACACTAGTTCACAATACACAACAAACTCTCAAAACTTGTTGTGCCCAATTATCCATTCATAAACCAAATTTTGTAAAATTTCACATCACTTTAACAATAAATATCAACCTTAAAAATAAAAATAAAAATTGTAAATCTCCACAATTCCTCACACAAAATCCTTTATTTTTTTCCATTCTCATATCACCAATACCTCCAAACATTGAAATACAATGATTTGAAAAACATAGCGGTAAATGAGATTTCAACAACCATGTGTCATCTTTTACCACATTATGTAGTGATTTAATTTTTTAAGATGTGATCTTGGAAAAAAATATCAAAAAATTGAAGGATATGGCCTTGTAAACAAGTACCTAATGAAAAGATAACAAATTTCATAGGATGATACCAGTCATGTTACTCATAAATTTCCTATACTCTTCCTCATGTTGACATCTAAAGAGTGTTTATAAGAAACTTGAAACCTAGTATTTGAGTTAATATTTTATTGATTAAGTATCCATACTTCACAAACTTATGTATGACCCTTTATGATTGTCAAATTTAAATTATTCAATATGAGGTAACACTTTCATCGATTCCTACTACTAAATCAAAATTTGTACCACAAAATAATTACACATCATTCAAAAAGAAAAGAAATATTCATTAAGATAAACACTCATCAAACTAACAATAACATCGAAATGCATGTTGTTACTATAAATAAAAATCCATATCAACTTAGATCAAGAGATAGATAATTTTCACAATTACCCAATTCTCTTCATGTGATAATGTTACAGTTATTAAGAACCTAATTCAACTCCCTCTGACTAGGATAGTTGACAAAAGTAAATCATTACCACCAAATTTTAATGAAAAGGTATTTTTTTAGTATCATTGTACACCTAGAGATGATACATAATGATGTATTCATCTTAAAATCCATGTGCAAGAGCTCATCAATTCTAATCAAATCTAGTTGGCTGGTGTTAATGACAAAGGAAATAAATTAGTCTCTCCTCCTAACCAAACTTACAAATATTCACCAACCCATTACAAAGTATTTCATCCAACTTTGTACAATTTAATGATAATGATTAAGATAATGATATGTATGACATGATAAACATAATAGAATTTCAACCTTGTAAGTTCTTGTACTACATAGAAAAATGTATCCCTTTACATTTTCACACTTGTTTGGGCCCTCCTAATTTAAATTGACTTAATTATGCCTTAATTTATTGTTGATAAATGTATCCCTTTATATTTTCACACTTATTTTTTCCCTCTTGATTAAATTGAGCTTAATTAGGCCTTAATAAGTCATTTTATACATTTACAAGTGTAATAAATTATATTTTCTGAAGGGGAAACTTAACAATAATTAATGCCAATACATAACACTTTACATTGAGAAATATGTGTTCTAATAATAGGGACCTAGGACCCATTCACCCATGCGCAAATGGATCCTCCCTAGACCTTTGGACCTAAATTTAAATTATATTTTTGGTTGTATTTTAATGTCACCTTATAATATTTGAATTTTGGGAAATTAAGAATACATACCTATAAATGCAAGGTTATTTCACTAAGTTTCACCTAGCATTTCATGACCATTCTTCAAGAATTTCAAGAGTAACTAAGGGCATTCAAGAGCAGATATATCAAAGATTTATTATAGCATTCAAGATCTATTCATTATGTCAAAGTCTTCTTGCATCATGCATGTTTTTGGAGCTAACATTGTGATGTAGGTTTCAAGATCAAGTTCAAGGATTCAAAGCATTACTCAAGTATCAAGATCCACATCCGTTGAAGCCATTTCATGCATGTTGAAGGCATTATAATATGTCCATTATCAAGGTTTCTACAAGGTTTTGTTAATTGGTAACATAGCTTTGTTCATTCTTCATTCCCTCTTTCCTATTTCATTTCAATTGAAGGTTTGATTACCAAAACGGGGTTTGACCAAGGCAAACCACCATTCAACAAAAATTAAAAAAATTCTCTCTTGTGTGTGTGATTGAAGATTTATGTTGAAGAAGGATTGAAGAACTTTTGAGGAGCAATATTAGAAAAGGTTTTAAAGTTACAAAAGTTGTCAAAGTTGTAGTCAAATCACAAAATCTAACCAACAAATCTAATTTCTGACTTTTCAACATTAAAACCTAGACAAATCAAAAGCTATAGATCAGCATTAGAGGCTCCAAAAGTTACAAGAAAACTATGACAAAAGACCCATTCGCCCATAGGTGAATGAGTCCCAGTCGGCCTTTAGAAACTTCCTTTTGGTGATAGGTAAACACATTTCTACCCTTCTCAAGTATGTAATTTTTTTTCTATTTCTACTAATATGGAGTTTAATATTTTTGTTTCAAGTGTTAGATTGCATTTTGGAGCTGATTTTCTATTTTTACTTTTTCTCCCCAAAGTGTTCTTTAACCTTAACCCTCATCCTTCAGTCATAAGGAAATTCGATGATTCTCACATCAAGAGTTGATTCACTTCAAATTTTTTAGTCAAATCATTGTGGCGATCTCATTTCATAATGAAATTAGGAAGATAGGTCCATCATAACCCTATTTTTATATGTTCCATATTGGTGAACCTATTTTTCTTCATTTGATTTTTGTGAATCTGACTTTTGAGCATCATAACTTGCTAATTTTGGAGTCCATTTCCAGCCCTAGATCTAGGATTTCATAAATTTGCACTGCATTTCATTGATTTGCATCTCATTTAGGGTTCTTAAATTGCATTATTTTACATTTCATTTAGGGTTTTAGGTTTACATTTTTGCATTCTTTAAAATCTAGAAAATTTAAATTTTTTGATTATTTTGAATAGTGTTTACATAACATTGCATCATAATTCATATACATAAAAAAATTGAATTTAAATTGTATCTCAAATTACATCTTCTTGCTTGTCATTTAACGTCATTTTTCAATGGAATTTAGACCTCATTTTTCAAAATTTTGAAACTATAACCTCCTATCCAAAACTAGAATCTGAAAACCATAGAAATTAACTCAAAAACCTATAAACCAATTTTTAAAAACCTTGAAGTGAGACCCATTCACCCATGGTAGAATGATTCCTTGATCAAGGCTTTTTCTAAATTTTTGAGCGTTAGAAATACCATTTTTTGCATTTTATGTTTCTGCATCTAGTTTGTTGTTTGAGTTTCTATCATTTTTGTTATCTAAATATTAAGCTTAATTTTTCAAATTCAGTGCATTGGTTGAGTTCAAAATTACATCTAAAAGACATCATTTTCAATCTTTTACATAGCATAATAAAAAATTTGTCTTGTTTTAAATCTAAAAATTGCTTTTACATAGTTGCATTGCACTTTACATTCTAGGATATTTCATTGCATTTTACCTATTATCCATTTTGGGTGCACCTTGGGTTTATGAAACTTGTATGAGCTTCAAAAATTGGTGTTCTATTGCTAATATTATTGTGAGATGTAGTTTGAGACTCATATCATCCTGTGATACATCACTCACCGTGGATCTTGGGTTTTCTAACTCTTTCACTCATAGTGTTGACACTAGTCAAACCACTATGGACCATATAATTAACACTTCATTTTCCATGAATTCCCTACCCACAACCAATGTGACTGATTTTGATACAATGATTGCTAATGTCCCTCATCAGAACCTTAGGAGAATGGATAAAGAACTTGAAAAATTACAAGACTTTATGAGTATTGAATACATTGTTGGTAGTGCCATTCTTGTCATAGATAACATGAGGACAATGATTGAAAATGAACAAGGAACAAAGATTTTTCATAGCTTAGCTCACATTATTGATACCAAAATTTGTTTTAGGATTTTTTCCCAAAATTTGTTTGAAACTTTACATACTTGTAACTTTTTCAATTTACTGTCTTTGTTAGGTCTGCATTTTCATTTGTTGAAGTAAAGTTAGCCAAATTTCCACATGTTTCACAGAGTGCTTTTATGCATTTTATTTGAAGTCCATTTTCATGATCACATAATAGATCCTTTATGAACAAACTTACTTGTTTAGGAGGTGCCTTTTTAAAACCATATCTTTCTTCTCCCATCTTTCGAAACACCTGATAGTAGAGATCAAATTTAATGTGATAACGACAACAACAAGTTTCAAAAAACTTGTTTATCCTCACATAGTATGGCTTTAACCTTTCAAACATTGTTTGCCCAATCTTTATATGAGGATACATATTACAAAAGTTCATATACATCTCAAGTTGTGTTATGTCTAGCCAATTTTTAATATGTTCTTCATAAATACTAGATCCAATCCTGCACCTCATAACATCTCTAGTATTTGATGACAAATGGGTCTAATCATTCCAAAAACTTGAGATCAAGTTCCTAACAACATCTTCAATCCTATCAGAATGGGGAGCTCTACACATAATTTCTGAATTGCCTTCAAAACTATCATCTAAAACCTTTCTCTTTTTCTCATATTTTATTAGTGTGGTTATACTATAACCAAATTCAGTGGAAAGTGCTGACATTTTTCTTTTTCTGGATATTTTTGTATTTAAAATAGATGTCAAAATCACCTTTCTTGCAATGGTTCTATCCACTATTCGAGATCCTTTCCCAATGGAATCTAAACCTTTTTTCACATTTTCAACAATATCTTTTTGCAGTCTCATGTGTTTCCTCTTATTCGATGTAGAATGTACACCCAACAATTGTAATGACTCTTTCGGCTCATCACAAAGAAGTAAACGTGATAACAATTGGGTTTTTTCAAGTGTTTCAAGATGATTGAAATGATCATGGATTATTCTATTTACAGATTTATTCATTGACCTCTTACTTGTATATTTAGGTTGGTCGGCATAACATTTCAGTTTCTCCATATCCATTTCAAGTAAATGATCTAAATTATTATAAGAAATTTGTTTCCCCACTATTTCAGCTACTTTTATATGCTCATCCATTGGTGTAGAAGGAATTGATCCCAACCCCTCTCCAACATGCATTGTTTGAACTTGGGCCTCCTCCCTATCTTCAAGGTCCATGTGTTCTTCAACTGATTCATTTGGTCCAATATCTAGATTGGGCTCGACTTCTGCTTGAGAACTTCATGCTTGTTGAGCCATTTGTACATGTCACAAAATATTGTACAAAGTAAGTGAGAGATGATGATATATAAGTGGAGTTGAACATATGAAATCAAATGAAATCAAAGACTCTTGAACTTAAGATTTCCATGGAAAAAATGCATTTGAAAAGGATATGATTCAAAGATGGGATATATCAAAATGGTATGATATATGATGTGATAAGCTAAGAATGTAACTCTAGGTCCAAATTTGGTTACGATGCAAGGCTTGACTTGTGTTATGATGGATAAACACAATGGACCAATGATCAAGAGAGCGTATGCAAGAGATGATGGACTCCAAAAGGATTTCCCTAGACAAGCAAGGATAATGGTATTTTCCCTAACTTGAAAGTCCATGATAAACCTTAAGTGATGTGGATGATAGATAAAAAATGGATTGGTTTTGAGACCTATGAAGAGTAGTGGAACTCGTGCAAGAGCTAAGGGTTCTATTTGATCAATGATGAATACGCAAAGGACTAAATTCATGGAAAGTATGCAACTTCGAACTTAGGCACGATATGATCTTGATAAATGCAAGAGGTTGTACATGCAAGAACTAGGTGATATGATATATATGTATACAAGGACTATGTGATATGATCTATGTATGCAAGAGTAGGAATATTTAAGGACTGGGATGCAATTAAAAGGATATGATTCTAAGATGGGATATATGAAAATGGTATGATATGATGTGATAAGTTAAGAATACAAGAGGTCAAAATTCAACTCTAGGTCCAAATTTGGTTACGATGCAAGGCTTGACTTGTGTTATGATGGATAAACACAAGGGACCAATGATCAAGAGAGGGTATGCAGGAGATGATGGACTCCAAAAGGATTTCCCTAGACAAGCAAGAATAATGGTATTTTCCCTAACTTGAAAGTCCATGATAAACCTTAAGTGATGTGGGCGATAGATAAAAAAATGGATTGGTTTTGAGACCTATGAAGAGTAGTGGAACTCGTGCAAGAGCTAAGGGTTCTATTTGATCAATGATGAATATGCAAAGGATAAATTCATGGAATGTATGCAACTTGGAACTTAGGCACGATATGATCTTGATATATGTAAGGGGTTGTACATGCAAGAACTAGGTGAAATGATATATATGTATACAAGGACTATGTGATATGATCTATGTATACCAGAGTAGGAATATTTAAGGACTAGGATGCAATGAAAAGGATATGATTCTAAGATGGAATATATGAAAATGGTATGATATGATGTGATAAGTTAAGAATGCAAGAGGTCAAATGCAACTCTAGGTCCAAATTTGGTTACGATGCAAGGCTTGACTTGTGTTATGATGGATAAACACAAGGGACCAATGATCAAGAGAGGGTATGCAGGAGATGATGGACTCCAAAAGGATTTCCCTAGACAAGAAAGGATAATGGTATTTTCCCTAACTTGAAATTCCATGATAAACCTTAAGTGATTTGGGTGATAGATAAAAAATGGATTGGTTTTGAGACCTATGAAGAGTAGTGGAACTTGTGCAAGAGCTAAGGGTTATATTTGATCAATGATGAATACGCAAAGGACTAAATTCATGGAATGTATGCAACTTGGAACTTAGGCACGATATGATCTTGATATATGCAAGGGGTTGTACATGCAAGAACTAGGTGAAATGATATATATGTATACAAGGACTATGTGATATGATCTATGTATGCAAGAGTAGGAATATGTAAGGACTAAGATGAAATGAAAAGGATATGATTCTAATATGGGATATATGAAAATGGTATGATATGATGTGATAAGTTAAGAATGCAAGAGGTCAAATGCAACTCTAGCTCCAAATTTGGCTACGATGCAAGGATATGACGTGGATGGAGGACTAGGATATGACATGGATGGAGGATTAGGATATGATATGATTGGATGACTATGATATGACATGAATGAAGGACGAGGATATGATGTGGATGGTTGGTTTCCCTTGTCAAGGTTAGGGTGGGTAGGACTAATGGAAGGTTTTTGTGACTTAGTGTCATGGGTGGTGATAGGCGACTCTTGATAGTAGATGGATAGAGGACTAGGACTCCTAGATTTTTGGTAAGATGGATAGATGTATGGAGGGCTAGGGGTTGTAAATTTGGACTTGGATTGGATGTATAGTGTTTAGAAGTCCCTAGCCAGTTGTGCTTGACCATTACTAATAAATTGGCATTCAATTTGACTAGAAAGTATGTCATAGTGACTTGAAGACATGGTGGTGGATGAAATGAGACTAAGACTATGCAAAGTGGTAATGAGGATAAAAGGAATGTCAAATGTGAAGTGGTAAAATGAAAAATGAGAGCCTTATGTCAAATGATTCCTAGGAAAGGCTTACTAACCAATCAAGGTTTGGCGAATGTCTCAATTTGGATTGTCAAAAGACTAGTTTGAAGGACAAGATGACAGAATGACAAGGTGTGATTTCTAGACTAGAATTATGAGTTGGAAATAGCTCACAAGAGGATAATTACTAGGGACTTGTTTGATTTGGTCCAATGACAATTTAATTTTTGAGACAATGGTTTGACAAAGCAAGGAAATTTTTCCTATCCCAAAGTGTGCAAAATTGAGGACTCGATTCGACAAATGCGGTTCATGATGGAAAATGCATTGTAGGAAGTGATTTGACAAAATTTCAAGCAGATTGCAAGGAATTTATTTCAGTTTGACTGTGTTGATTCAAATTTGTTCATGTTGTCTGAAAATAATTGGAAAACACGTGGTGTTGTAAAGAATGAAAATCAACCACATAGAAGACATTTACAAAAAACAAATCCTAAGGCTGCAAGGACTATATTCTTATGGATCCCACGAACCGCATATCCTTAGCGAATGAATTTCAGAAGCTCAGCCCCATGGGCTCCCCCTTACATTGTACTCACTTCTTAGGGAAACCAACCTTCCAATCTCCATGAAACTCCCATGGTAGATTGATCATTTCTACTAAGAACTATGCAGGTGTGGGTCCCTTGGCAACGACCGTTGCTACACCAAAGAATAAAAGGTTTGTGGTTTTCTAAAACAAAGGATTTATTTCGGACACCCGTTCAGAAGGCCACGCGAGAGGCATTATCATCCCAGCCTGCAGAGGTTAGGCTTTGCAAGTTTTGACACACCACAAGGGTACTGGGGAGTCAATTGCTTGTCCACGGGAAGTTTTATAATGCTAAGCTTTCCTTAACATTCAAATTTATATACCGGTTGGGCGTCGCTTGGCTTTAGTGCATTCCTGGTTTGAGTTGCTTTGGGGTGAGTACTTTTTCCCACCAAAGCAGGCCCAAGATCTAAGGCTTAACAAAAGTGAACCAAAATATTCATAGTTCAATTGATCTTTGTTTAAAAAAAAAGAGAGAACACATTAATATTTCAGATCACACTCGCATGGTGTTCTTTTTAAACCATAATAAAAATGTGAACAAACAAAGAATGCACATGGTTCATTTTATCCATTTGTAGTGTTTGTCAAGCAAAGGGGTTAATTTTAACCATTTTTAGTGTTTTCTATCTAAGAGTTAATTTTAAACCCAATGAAAACAAAGTGTGTTGTTCTCTTTTAACCAATGCGTGTAAAATGCAAGTTGTAAATAAAAATAATAATTAAAATAAAATTTAGCTAATTCCAACTGGACACATGCTAAAACAAATATATTAGTAGCACAAACAAAAAAGAAAAATTAATCTAGAAATAAAGAATACAGGAAAAAAAAACTGAAAAAAAAGATAGAAAACTGGGACAAAAATCTTAGATAGTGTGGTAAGTCTATGAGCCTCTTTGTACCTAAGTAGATAGTCAAGATCTAGTAAATTTAAATATTTTATTTCTCTTCTAGATAAGGTATCCCATTATGAGAGATCATTAGGATTTGTGTCTCAACCTTCAATCCCTATCTATTAATACTCAACAAAATCTAATTTTCAAGTTATCAAACAACAAATATATATAAATTTCAACACTCATAATTTAATTTTTGGCTTGGAACATGTTAGAATAGACATTAATTCTAAGAACATGATAATTACAAAAAAATGCATCTCTTTCATGTATCTTAATATTTTTAAATGGGCACAATCATATAGAACTCATTTTTATGGATGAAAAATATATTAATAAACTTGGGAGTAGATGTTAAAATTATTCTTAAAATAAATTGGGAGGAGCTTGGGAAACCAAATTTACATGATACTCCCTATGATATAGTACTAGATGAGGGAGAAGATCCAAAAATTTCATTAGCACATGGTATCTAATATAAAGGTCAACCTATTGGGTTTAAAGGAAAAATAAATTTTACAGTGTTTGAGATTCAAAATGACTCTTTGGTGCTTTTAAAATTTTGTTTAATCTCAAATTGGTTCATGTAGAATGTAATGAAATCTTTGACTCCCAAAAAGAAGAATTGACATTTTATACATGGAGGGCTAGATAGTGCATATATCTTTGAATATGAATATAGATTAAGATTATGATAAGAAGATAGCAAAAGAAAGAGATGTAAAAGAAGATGACATATTTAGATGGCTATATTCATTGAGGAAGCTACCTAAGAAAATATCATAATCACAAATTTTCATATTTCTTCTTGTAGATTCATATCTCTCTTGGAAATGCTTGTTGATCCATCTTCTCAAATTTTCTTTTTTCATATATCTAAGGGATACACTTATTGCTATAGATTATATTCTTTTTTTATGTTGTACTCATCTTAGTTCTAGATGCACATAGGATAAGAGCGCAACCATATTAATCTAATGTATTTTTATTTGATTATTTGTGGAGGTAAAAATACCAAATTAGGGATTTGACAATAGTGGTAAGATAACCAAAATTCACCCCTTTCCCTTTGTGGCACTAGCTAAATGTATTCTTGGAAATCTCTTCATATGAAGGTTTTGTGTCTTTTCCAATCTATCATAATTATATTATCTTAGAGCTTAGTTTAAATAACATTATGACCATTTTATATCATTTAATTTATTTTACAAAATTTATGTGTTATTCTACTATTTAGTTTATTGTTATTGGTTGTGTATTTTATTCTTATTTTATAGACTTTCAATTTTTTTTGTATAAACTAGTATCTTTTATGTACTTGAAAAAAATCTATGTAGTCATATAGACCTTAATGTAGTCATGCTACCATCTAGGAAACATGATTTAATTTTTATTATCTTCTATTGATTTATATTCTAGATTCCTATCACATGATTCAAGATATATATTTCTCAACTCTCATTCTAGGTTTTTCTTTGTTTATAATTAAATCCCATTTTTAATAGTTTATTTAATAAAAACAAAGTACTTTTTTTTTCTAGGAAAAATAATCTTGCATAGTTTATATAGGTAAAAACAATTTAGATAAGACCATTTACACTTGTTGATTTATCTATTCTAGATAGGATTTTTGTGTTATTAATCTTATCTAGGAATAAAGTTAGTTAAAAGTTTCAACTTTTTATTTAGGTAATCAAATTCAATACATTATTCTTTTTACTATCAATATGTTTATTTATTTATAAATTATTTCATTGTTATGAAGAATATTCTAATTCTATGTTAGATTATGTGTTAGAAAATTTAAAAATATTATTTTAGATACATACTTCTACATTATATGTTCCTCGCATATAAAATTATTTAGTTAATGTATGTTTTATGTGTATATTCATCGTACTTGTTGTTAAATATATCCTAATCCAAAAATAGTTATTGTTGACTAATATGATTCTATTTATTATTTAATACTTATAAATTTTACCAATTTTTGTGTGTTTGTGGGGTGTTTGAGCTATCCCCACCTTCTCAACTAATTATCACTATTTAGGTTTTTTAGATGAGTTTAGAAATTCTCTTTTTGTTGAATTATCTTGTGTCATCTTCTTTTATCCAATTTGGTTATACATAATGATTTCCCTACTATTCATTTTCATGTATTGATACAAAGGGAGATACCAAGATAGAGGAGGAAATACTAGTGAAAGATGGTGTTTCTACCATATCTATATAATTGATGATGCACAATTGGATGGAATAAATATAATAATTTAAAGGACATAAACATAGATAGATGCAAAATTGGGTGCCACAAAAAAATACAAATAAACAGAATATATTTTAGATAAAAAATAGTACAATATTTAGTATAAGGATTCATCAAATCTAGTGATAAATTGTAGATTTTAGTTTTATAGAACTCATTGATGATGTGCATTTGAGTTTTCATTTCCAAAAAATTGAAATGAGGAACCTTCAATTTTCTTATATATCAATTATTTGATGCATTTTTCCTTGTTACCAGATAAAACATATGATAAACCCACTAAATTGTAAATAAATAAATTTACCCATATTTGACAAGAAAGAGAAGAAATAAATGCGTACCTTGTTTCCTTCTATGATAATTTGTCAAGTTTTGTTGGCATCTATTTTCTTCTTTATCTTTTGAAAAATTTCGTTGAGCTTTGTTTTTGCTTTTTGCTTTTTGTCCCATTTTCTTCTTCAAAATACAAATGATTGATTTAAACTAACAACAAATTTTCCTCCAAAATGCATAAAATTTATCTCAAAAACTTGAAAAAACTTACAACAGTAAAAATAAATGCAACAATAACAAACATTAGCAAAATATTAATCATTTTTTTACTTGTGAAATGTCTTTTTCAGCTGACAGGCTTGGAAGCACGAGGGTCGCCATTGTTTACACAAGAGATCAAAAAAACACAAACAAACCCTGGAAAAGTTGTTTGACTTTCGGATGTACACTGAGGGGGTTTGGATGAACCAATTTTGGGTGGTTCAAACGAATCTCTTTAAAATAATTTTGTTTATTATTTTAAAGAGGTTCGGCCGAACATAGGTTCGGTCGAACCTATGTTTGGTCGAACACCCTTTTTCCCCTATCTCCCCAAAAAAATGATTTTTTTGTAAAAAATTGTCTTTCAAAGCTCAATTTGAAAATGAAAATGTAGAAAACTTCAGAAACCCAACTAGATAATAATAGTCCTCGGAATGAGCTATCCATTGAATATAATTTTAATATGGTTTTCTTTTATTATGTATTTTATTTTTTAGTTTTATTAAACATAGGTTTTTCACTGAAAATTAAAATCTCTGGTCTGCACATGTGGAAAAATAGCAAATTATCAAAATAAAAAATTTGAAAATACATTGAGGTTGGATATTGATCTCCTTGATCCATTAAAAAAAAAAATTGAATTTCGATTCATACAAAAAAAGTTATGTTGTATACAATCTGCCTATGTCTGAATTGCAATTGGTTTGACTTTGAAACTTGATTAAGGAAAAAATATTCAATAAAAAACTATGAGACCAAATTAAAGTGCTAGATATCATAGTTACAAATCTAAATTCGAAAAAATTAGAATTTTATCCTTCATACAAAAAAATTTATGTTGTATATGGTGAGCGTCACTTTTTAAAAATGTTGTTTTCTGAAAAAAACCAGTTTTTGTGGGAGATGGAAAAAAAAGTGTAATCTGATTCCAATTTTTTTGAAAAGTACATTTTTAGAATCTACAGAGAAAATGTGATGAGACTCTAGTTTGCATCATCTTCAAATTCCTCATAGTTTAGTCGCTATAGGTGCCCAAATATGAAGATTTAGTTAAAAATAATAATTGCAGTGTCTAGTTTGGCCAAAAATGGTAAACCACTATTGTGGGATCACCCTTGTCCTCGGTAGGAAGATTGCTAATGGTCAAGACAGTTCTCTCAACCATTCCAGTATACTCAATGTCCTACCTAAATATACCTAAAGTAGTGGAAGATGACCTCAACCAGATCTTTAGGAGATTCCTCAAGTCGAGGACAAGAGATCACAATAAATTTCCCCTATTGGCCTGGGACAAGGTCTATAGACCCCAAGATGTTGGGGAGCAGGACTAAGGTAGTTGGCTATAATGAACCAGGCCATGGGAGCCAAATTGGCTTGGGATATCCATGCTAAAGAGGATCATAAATAGGTCAAAATACTAAGAAGAAAGTACATAGACTCTGATGCCCCAACCAAAATTCTCAGCAGAGACATAATGTCTCAGCATGTGACTTGGGAAATTAAAAGTGGTGAAAGTGCATCCTTCTGGAATGACTCCTGGGGTGGGAAACCCCCCATAAGCAACTCCCCCAGTCTAGAGGCAATAAAGGAGGAAACTACTAGACTATGGGGGAACAAAGTGGCAGATTTTGGCAAAAAAATATATAATCAAGGTGCCAGCACATGGTGCTAGAAAGAATTCCAGACCCTCAATGCCCCACAGGTTCAGAAGGATTGCCTACTAAAAATTATTAAAGATGGATTTTTGATCCCTTCTACAGGTCCAGACACAATCTATTGGTGTGGATCTCCTACTGGATCATACAAGGTTAAACTTGGCTACAAGATGAAGGAATTAGAATTAAAAAACCAAGAATGGACATATAAATTATTTTGGGGCAGTAAATGCCTACCTAAGGCAAGGGTTTTTTCTTGGTTGGTAGTCCAAGGGATAATCTCCTCCTGCATTGCCCTATGTCGTATGAATGTTGGAACATAGTAAAGAAAAAACTTGCCTTTCAATCCCCCATTCCTGCAGATTTGTCCTCATGGTTCAAAATGTGGCCACAAAAAAATAGCAAATCAGTGTTTGGAGGAATCTGGTAGGCCATCCCATCATTGGTAATCTGGGAAATCTAGAAGGAGAGAAACAGGAGAATCTTTCAAAACAAGTAACTAAACAAAGAAAGGCTTTGGGACAAAATTGAAAAGGCAATAGTAGAAGTAGTAAATGAAGATGCCTGGGCCAACACAACTAAATAGAGAATCTTCACAAACTGGGATGATTGTCTAATCAAAAAATTTAGTGGCCTAAAACCACCGCTTTTGATCAGGAACAAGCTAAACAAGACAAAAAAAATCAAAAGGGTGGAAGTAACTTGGCAGGCACCAAAGCCAGGATGGATCAAACTAAATTTCAATGGGGCGGCTCATGATAACTCAGGTCCAGGAGGTGTGGGTTGTGTTGCAAGGGACTCCAAAGGCAATCGTCTAGCAAAATCATTCATACAACTAGGCTTCTACACCAATAATGAAGCAAAGTTCAGGGCAGCATCTCAAGTTCTTCAATTGGGAATTGATTTGGGGGTCTGAAAAGTACATTTGGAAGGGGATTCATTAATAACAATCAACGCAATCAGCCATGGCACCACTCCAAACTAGAAATTAAACCACCTCCTTCAACACATTAAAGAATTAACCATCAAATTTGAAGCCTTCAAAATCAGCCATGTCTACAGAGAAGGGAACAACATGGCAAATGAGTTAGAAAAATTAGCAGCCGAGTCAACCACGTAGGCTCCATCAAGACATGGTGCCAGGAAAAAGTTTGGCACTGCAAAATCCAAAGGAAGATAATGAAAAACACATGTAGGCATAACAACGAGCAACGAGTCCTTTCAGATGTGACTAATCCATCAAGTGGCTAGCATACTGCAAGCTACCCAAGCATGTCGCAAGGCTTCAGGCAGATTGTGCAGATCTAAAACTTGCTAAAACTTTAAACCGTGATCAATACCCCGACGTTATGCCAACAAGCTCACACGAGTCTTTTGATGCATGTTCAAGTTAAAAAATCATGAAGATTTATGATCACCCGTCGTTTAATATAACACCCAGTGTTAAGCATTCTCAAAAAAGCAAGCTCGGTTCCACTAGAAGAGTTAAGAAATTGTCTTGTAAGTAATGGAGATACAGCTGGCTCTGGATACCGAGAAGCAGCAATAGGCGTTTCGAGGGGCAATAACAGACAAAAGAATCAGTGGGATAATGTCTTGCTCTCATCTGGTTGTGCTTTGGGCAACCAAGAAGGTGTTGGGCCCTGAATTCCTCAAAGCATACCACAGGTTTAGGACAAACGCAGAAATCCTAGCCATGTTTCTTGTGGTCAACCTTCACATGGGAGTCCCGAAATCTTTAGCGAAGAAGCTGACCCAAATGGTGTTTATCCAGGCTTGGCTGGGTGACATCGATGGGGCCCTTGATAATGTTGATGAAAACAATCTCATTCCTATGCCCCAACATTACAATGTGCTAAGCATTTGGGGCCGCGAGGTGATTAAATTCCAATTGATCAGGGCTTTTAACCCAATAGGTTTCGAAAGAATCTGGGATGTTCGTGATCGAGCATCATTTTTCTTCTCAGGGCGGCGAAGCTCACCACCAACTTACCACGTGGTTGGGCCCTAAGGTATGTAAAGAATGAAGGTTTTGACACAGTCCTTCCATTTGGAGATGACACTGACTGGGGTTTCGGCACTAGAGAAGAATGGATTCCAATGGATGATTGAGACCTAGAGGAAAAGGCTCTTGGACCAACACACCAGAAGTACAAAGCCGACTGCCCGAAGGTCGCAAATTACATAGCATATAAAAAATGGGTGGCGTCGGAGGATTCCGAGGAAGATGCTCCTAGGGAGTTAGAAGAAGATTGAAGTAGCCTTCTTCTCTGGTTCTAGTATAGTATAGTTAGTCTCGGATGATTACCAGTATAGTCTATAGGTTTTTAGGCTCTTTGTCTATGCAGTTAGGTACCTTCATATAGTTAGTTGCTTCAGTAGTAATGAAGCTTTTTGCCATTTTCAAATTGGCTTCAGTGGATAACTGTCACAAACTACAATCATGTATTTTGTTTTGATAATCAATATAGGGCGTTGCCCCTCTACAACAGTTTAACTAGTAAAATAAAATAATTAACCATTAAAAATTATGAAAAGACTATTATATAAAATATGTATTCATTAAAAATAATAAAATATATAAGAAATTTGTTAATAACAAAAACTAAATATATAGTCACTAAATTTAAGTAAAAATATATAAATATATATAAATTATTTTGAAAATTTTAATAATATATAAAAATTAGAAAAAACATAATATAAAATAATAGATTGTTATTCATCAATATTCTACTTTTTTAAAATTGAACTATTATACTGAAAATTAATTAATTACAAAATTATCATGCATTAGTTTTAAATAAATAATAATCTATTTTTATTTCTAAATAATTAAAAATATTGTGTTAAATGACTTTAGATTTTATAAATTTATTCTTATTAAATGAATTTAGATTTATTTTTCATAAGAATTACATTCATTAATCTCTTTATCAAATTCATTTACTGGAAAAATTTTAAAAATAATAATTCTATTTAAAAGAAAAAAAGTCCATAAAGTAATAAATGCCACTCTCATCTATTACTTTATATAAAAACGTTATACTTAAAAAAAAAATTGATATAAAATTTAAATGAATATGATGAGATCAGATTATCCTTCTTTATGTAAATGGTAAGACTGATTTAATGGACAAAACCTAAAGCTAACACAGTTGCCAATATCATTTATTCCTTTCACTTTTGTTTTTTTTGAACAATAAATTCCCCTTCCATTAAATTTAAAGAAATATTTATTTTCATTTTACTTTTAGATAATTAAAACTATCATATTTCTAAAAGTATTATTTCTATTCATTCATTTACCACATGAATAACTAAGAATCTCTTTTCAAGAGAATTTTTTTTTTGGAATAAGTGCAACTTTCATCCATTAATTTCATTTAAAATCTTAATTTTAAATAAATTATGCAGAAAATAATAATTGGCATACTATTTAGAAAAAGGAAAAGTGATACGTGAAGTTGACAGGTGAATATGGTTGTTGTTCTTTCCTAAGCAAATGCAAATAATAAGAATAACGATTTAATGGACAAAACCATCACTCATTACGAAAGCATAATAAAATTGGTTCCAAATATCAAAGTTAAAGGACAAAAGCATATTAATGGAGTTCCCACGAGGATTGCATGGAATAAATAAAAGTAAACACCATATACTAAATCTCATGAAGTTTCCAAACGTCCAACCATCAGTTTTAAAGAAAGAGAATAATTAAACAGCGAGCAGGAGAGAAGATATTTTCTATTTTCCTTTTCGGCTGCCATTTTGATGTGTTAGCGAATCCCCAGAGTATTGGCAAAGAGAAGAATTTATTATTAATGACAAGTATTAACTATACTTGCAATAAAAGTTGTCAACTCTTTTGAGTCATCAAGATTGGGTAGTATATTGATCATGTTAATTGGAATAATTTTCAACCACCATGCATGCAATTTTCAATGAGACCATAATCTCTCATGCGAGTCTTAACAACAGCATTAAATTTTTCTAATGTGTACAAAATGATATTCACACATGTATGTATAGGTTTCACATATCATCATTTTGAATATGGGCTGTATATATGTATATGTATATGGTATTTAATGACTTTTGTATCATAGAATATGATCATTAAATTGAAAAATATGCACATGATACATGACAACATCTATGTCACATATCTCTACAATACAAATAGAAATCTATAAGTTTGATAATTATCATTATCTTGTCCATACAATCAATACACCATACCCACATGACAATTGACATCATAGTTATAGAACCTAGCGAATGTCTATTTTAATATCATATATTTTGTAAAATAGCAGGATCATACCAAAATTTTCATTTTTCCTCTCTATACATTCATCATATTTATTCTAAATAAAAGTGACAACATGTGCCATAAACCTTTTGCATTTCATAGGTTTTGGTTTGTAGATTTGTGTTTTCTATAGTTCACATTACATAAATTTGTTGCATTACTGCTTAATCTATAAGATTGTCACTTGGTTAACCTTGCAAATCAGACTACCGTTTGATTATCACCTCTTACTAGCATGGTTGTGAGCCACTAGTTTGATCAAAAGAGATTTAATTGAATCTCTCCTGTAAATGAACTATGCATGAATGGACTATGCATGTTTGTGTGCCATATGTTTCACATCTTTGCTTGTGACCCAAGAGGGGGATACACTACTATGCTTTAACTCTATTAATAATTTCATTTTTAGTTTATGTGTAATAATTCATAGGTTGGTGTTTTTTCTTTGATGATATGATTGACTTGACACTTGTTGTAAATTGGGAACAAAGAGTACACATGCTAGATCTAATTTATCAAAATCAAAATTTCTTGATTATTTGATTCTTTCAATTTTACTTTGGCATATATGTTCATTTATATTTTCATAATTTTACTTTGGCATACATGCTCATTTAGATTTTCATGCACATCAAAGTGGGAGAAAATATAAGGAATAAAAATGCATATCTTCCACTATTACTCTTTTATTTTATGTCACTTTACATAGATGCCGTGAATACAAAATTTTAACACACAATTTGATTCATTTAACACACTAAATAGCAATTACCAAATTGAAGACATCTACAAAATACCACTCTTAACCACTACACATTAAACATATATAATCCACTTTCTTTTATTAATATATTATATTAGACTATAATGCATAGCATAGTTCAGTCTTTGACACTATTTGTGAATTGAAACATAATAATATGCCTTGATTTTATGCAAAATAATAAACTTTAATCATAAAACATGAAGAAATGTATTTATTGTTAATGACAATTTTGACATATATATATGTATATATATGTTCCAAGTTCATTGTATATTCTGCTTTAAAAAATAATAATCGACATACAATTAGATAAATATGATAAGTTCACATTTGCCCCTTTTTCTGCTTACTTTTGAAGGAAATAGTGCACTGCACATCGCTGCAAGAGAAGGGCATGCGGAGGTTGTCAAAGTGCTGCTTTGCTCGAGCTCGGAATTCTGATAAAAACACACCACTACATGAAGCTACAAAGAACGGTAATCTAGCGTTAGTGAGAATTCCACTAAAGTATAAAAGGTGCTGCATTGTCAGAGCAGGGTCACATTGATATTGAACAAGAAGTCTTCTTGTTTTAAGATAATATGAGGATAACTATGGCCAGACACATTAGATTTCAAAAAGCTAGGATTTTTTATTGATACATTAAGTATAAAAAGATTTAAAATTTATTTATATATATGTATTTTTATTCAAAAAAATTTAAAAAAATTGAACTTTAATATCTTATATATAAAGGATAATATAAAAAGTTTTAGAAATTTTATAAATTAAGATATTTCAAAATCCTTAACAATTATGAATAAAGTAATAAAGTAATTTTCAAATCATTTAAATAAAATTTGTCATCTCTCTACAAAAATATTAAGTTGTTTTTTCTTCTTCAAAATCTTATTTCTCTCAACATTTTAAATCTATTAATTTTTATTTTTTTCTATTTATATATTCTCTTTAATAAGTGATCTCATTCTTCTTTTTATATCTTTACAAAGGGGTAAGAGGTGAGTTGAAGTTTAATCAACCTTTTTCTCACTAATTAGATTTTCTCTTCATTAATCTTTTTGTTAATTATGGGTAGCTTGGACAACTGTTCGTCCTTACCCAGAAATAACAACTGTTAATTATGGGTAGCTTGGACAACTATTCGTCCTTACCCAGAAATAACAACATTAGTTATGGGTAGTTTTGGACAGCTGTTCGTCCTGACCTAGAATTAGAAAATGATTGTTTTTGTCAAACAAGTACTGTAAGGATAAAAACAATTGTTATTTAATAATGGCTCTTTTTAAGTGACACCTCATAGCCAAAATTAGTTAATTGGTTGTTGAGTTGTTTTAATCTCAACCGTTGGTTTGAATTAATCTCGGTTGTTGGTTTTCCAATGAGAGTAGTATATAAAGGGGTCATGGGTCATTTGGAGTTGGATAAGTTTTGAGAAGAATTTGCAGTGTTAGCAAACAGTCTTGCAGTGTTAGCAAGAGGCACAGAGATAGCATTGGTATAGCAGTGGAGGATATCAACGGGAGATATTAGGAGTTTGTCAGAGTTCTGCCAGTAAGAGGCAAGGAATTCTTTTGTAACTCTTATATTGCTGAAGATTAATATATTTTTCATCTGTAGAACTGGTTTTCCCTTAGGGGTTATCCAAGGATGATTGTCCAAAAATATTGTGTCCTTGTGTTGCTTATTTCTTTCTGTATTTTAGTGAAGTTGCAGTTGTGTTATTTTTCAATATTCAGTTGTAAATTTATTTTCAGCAGTTAAATAATCTTTATGAGATAGGAGATTAATAATCAGTGACTGCAATAGGAATTTTCACATGGTATCAGAGCTAAGTTAAGGGTAGAAAAGGTTTTCCCTAGGAAAGAAATTGAGGGTTTCTATAACCTAGTTTGATCTCTTTAAATTATTATTGCTTTTATCCTTTGAGATGGCTTCAGCTGGTTTGAGAGATCAGGACAAATTAGATGGTGCCTCGAATTTTGGTGTATGGAAGGCTAGACTTTCTTTATTGTTGGAAGAGAATGGTATCAAGGATTATGTTACCACTATTGTAGTTGTACCTACAGATGCAACACAACTTGCAGCATACAAGAAAGAGGATGCCAAGGCGAGGAGGATAATCCTTGATGGTGTCAAGGATCATATTGTTCTACATATCGCTGAGTTGGATACAATGAATAAGATGTGGGATGCCATTCTGAAACTGTACCAGAATGCTACCACTAATAGGAAGCTGATTCTCAGAAAAACATTGATGAATACCCAAATGAACAAGGGAGAAGACGTTACAAGTTACCTCACCAGACTTAGACTTGTCAAGGATGAGTTAGCAGCTATTGGAGATAAGCCAGAAGATGATGAGCTAGTAAGGATAGCCTTAAATGGGTTTACTAAGCAGTGGGATGTCTTTGTTCAAGTTATTAATTGATGAGACACCCTACGGAGTTGGGATCGACTGTGGAGTGATTTCACTCAGGAGGAGCTTAGACTAAGTCTTGTCAATGGAGCCAACAACAAGAGTCAGAAAAGTGAGGTAGAACAAGAAAATGTTGCCCTAGCGGGAAAAGGGAAAGCAAAGAAGGGATCTAGAAAAGGATCAAATTCTCATAGTGAGAAGAAGAAGAAGGACCTATCTAGGGTCAAGTGCTTTGGATGTCATGAATTTGGGCACTATGTCAGTGATTGCCCGGAAAGGAAGAAGGGTAAGAAGCAGGTGGCAGCTTCAGCAAGTGCAGAAGAACTCTCTAGTAGATTGGAGGATGAGTTTGCACTCATAGCTTGTATGAATAGCTCAACCTCATAGAGTGTCTGGTATATAGACAGTGGAGCGTCATTTCATATGACAAGAGTTAGAGAATACTTCTCTAGCTACAAGAAGGAGAACACCAATATCCATATTTCTATGGGAAACTTGTCCAAGCTCAACTTAGCTGGGAAAGGGACTGTTCAGTTTTAGAGGGAGAATGGAAAGGTAATTCCTCTTCATGATGTGTTGCATGTGCCAGGCTTAGGTATGAATTTGGTTTCTGTATCTGTCCTTCAGGATAAAGGGTATAATGTTTTCTTTAGAGGGATGCATGTTTTGATTAAGCATAAAGATTGGAAATCACCCGTATCTATTGGAGTTAGGAGTGGTTGCCTTTATAGGTTGCAGGTTGATACTCCTAAGGCACTCATGAGCAGTAGTAACCCTAGAGATCTTGGAGAGCTATGGCATAGGAGGATGGGCCATATTCATGAT
The DNA here is from genome assembly GCA_007115665.2 of Sequoiadendron giganteum. Classification (NCBI taxonomy): domain Eukaryota; kingdom Viridiplantae; phylum Streptophyta; class Pinopsida; order Cupressales; family Cupressaceae; genus Sequoiadendron; species Sequoiadendron giganteum. Next base: position 173,980,335 of record CM021104.1, on the reverse strand, counting down.
GGAGCACTTAGATTGCTTCGTGAGAAAGTGACAGGTGTTCTAGAGGTGAGCACAGAGCATGATGATGTATATAAGGGATGTGTGTTGGGAAAGTTTGCGAAATCATCTTTTCCAAGGAGTGACACCAGATCTATGGGTGTTCTTGATCTAGTACATTTAGATGTATGTGGACCAATGTCGACAAAGTCTCTCAGAGGATATGAGTATTATGTTACCTTTATTGATGATTTCTCCAAAAAGACCTGGAAATACTTCTTGAAGACCAAGGATGAGGTTTTAAGTCGCTTCCAAGAGTTCAAGGCTCTTGTGGAGAACTCGATAGGAAGGATAAAGGTTCTTCGGTCAGACAATGGAGGTGAGTACAAAGGAAATGACTTCCAGGATTTTTGTACCAGAGAAGGAATCAAGAGAGAGTGGACTGTTCCTTACAATCCATAGCAGAATGGAGTTGCTGAGAGGAAGAACCGTTCTATATCGGAGGCAGCAAGGGCTATGCTACATGACTAGGACATGCCCCGCTACTTATGGGCAGAAGCGTGTAGTACAACAGTCTACATTCAGAATAGGGTTCCACACAAGGTACTAGGGAAAATGACACCAGAAGAGGCTTTCACGGGGAAGAAGCCAGATGTTGGTCACTTCAAGATATTTGGGAGTTTGGCATATTGTCTTATTCCTGGAGACACATGTACCAAGTTAGAACAGACTGTAGAGAAGGGGTACTTTGTTGGGTATAGTGAAACTTCAAAGGCATATAGGATGTTCATTCTAGGGACCAGAAGAATTATTGTCAGACGTGATGTCAAGTTCATGGAAGATAAGGTGTTTAGAAGGTCCGGAGATTTTCCAGTAGATGATCGGAGTGAGCAGCCAACGAAAGCTCCAAGTCCAAGTCAAGGACAACAAAGATCAAATACAGTTACTAGTACAAGCATAGACTCGGGTGGTGAAGATTCACAAAGTATGGAGCAACTGGTGCAGTAGGATATGCATCTAGATGATATAGAGGTTGATATTTCATCCTCTACAGTTGGCAGCAGGAACCATGAGGTTTAAGACACACAAAGGGATACTCAGGAGTCTGTGGGAGCTCCTAGGAAGAGTACAAGACAAAGGAGACAACCAGCCAAGTTCAATGACTATGTGGCATTAGTCAGCTAGTTGGTAGATAGTGAACCTTCCAGCTATCAGGAAGCTACAAAGCATCAGGTATGGCGAGATGCTATGGTTGAGGAATATAACTCAATAATGTAGAATGATGTATGGGAGGTAGTGCCTAGACCAACTGATAGAGCAGTAGTTGGATCGCGCTGGATCTTCAAGATAAAGCATGGTGCAGATGGTAGAATCGAGAAATACAAGGCAAGGTTTGTGGCCAAAGGGTTCTCTCAGAATGAGGGAATAGACTATGAGGAGACATTTGCTCTTGTGGCCAGGTATACTTCTATACGAGATGTAATCTCATTTGCAGTGCAGATGGGATGGCAGATCCATCAAATGGATGTCAAGACAACATTCCTTAATGGAGAATTGAAGGAGGAGGTATACATAGAACAACCAAAAGGCTTTATAGCACATAGCAAAGAGACTCACGTGTGCAGATTAAAGAAAGCCTTATACGGACTCAAGCAGGCTCCCAGAGCATGGTATGAGCAGATTGATACATACTTGCAAGAAATGGGCTTTGTGAAGAGTGAGGCTGATGCGAACCTCTACTACTTGGTGGTTGGGGGTGAGGTTCTCATTCTTGTTCTATATGTGGATGACTTGTTTCTTACAGGTGCACTAGGGCTCATAGAGGATTGCAAGAGGGACCTTGCAGAAGAGTTCGAGATGAAGGATTTGGGACTTATGCACTACTTTCTAGGCATGGAGGTGTGGCAAACTGATGGAGAGATTTTCCTTGGTCAAGGGAAATATTGCATTGAAATCTTGAAGAGATTCAAGATGGAAGATTGCAAAGCCATGTCTACACCCATGATCACTAATTGGAGGAAGGTAGATGCATCCAAGGAAAAGGATGTTGATCCCACCTTATACAGATAGCTGATTGGTTCGCTCATGTATTTGGTCAACACTAGGCCAGATATAGCCTTTGCAGTAAACTCTCTTAGTCAATTCATGGTGGAGGCAAAGAGAGTGCATTGGATGGCGGCTAAGCATGTGCTATGTTATCTTCATGGTACAGTTGAGTACGGGATCAGATATGTTTGAGGTGAAGGTATCAAGTTGATAGGCTATACTGACGCAGATTGGGCAAGCAGTACAATGGAAAAAAGGAGTACTTCAGGATGTTGTTTCAGCTTGGGATCAGGAGTTGTTTCTTGGTTCAATAGGAAGCAAAAATTTGTGGCCTTGAGTTCATCAGAAGTAGAATACATAGCAGCTAGCATGGCAACATGTGAAGCTATATGGCTTCGGAAGTTGCTAGTGGCCTTGTTTGGTCAGAAGGTTGAGACTTCTATGATTTATTGTGATAATCAGAGTTGCATCAAGTTGTCTGAGAATCCAATGTTTCATGATAGGTCTAAACTTATAGATCATATCAGGTATCACTTCATCAGAGATTGTGTACAGAGCGGTATTTTTTAGCTACAATACATACCTATAGAGGAGCAGGTAGTAGACATTCTGAATAAGGTATTGGGGAAGGTGAAATTCATCTTCTTCAGAGATAAGATGGGTGTCGTGCAGAACAACTTCCTCGCTAAGAGGGAGTGTTAATTATGGGTAGCTTGGCCAACTGTTCGTTCTTACCCAAAAATAACACCATTAGTTATGGGTAGTTTTGGATAGCTGTTCGTCCTGACCTAGAATTAGAAAATGATTGTTTTTGTCAAACAAGTATTGTTAGGATAAAAACAATTGTTATTTAATAGTGGCTCTTTTTAGGTGACACCTCATAGCCAAAATTAGTTAATTGGTTGTTGAGTTGTTTTAATCTCAACCATTGGTTTGAATTAATCTCGGTCGTTGGTTTTCCAACAAGAGTAGTATATAAAGGGTTCATGGGTCATTTGGAGTTGGATAAGTTTTGAGAAGAATTTACAGTGATAGCAAACAGTCTTGCAGTGTTAGCAAGAGGCGCAGAGATAGCATTGGTATAGTAGTGGAGGATATCAGTGAGAGATATTAGGAGTTTGTCAGAGTTCTGCCAGTAAGAGGCAAGGAATTCTTTTGTAACTCTTATATTGCTGAAGATTAATATATTTTCCATCTGTAGAACTAGTTTTCCCTTAGGAGTTTTTCCAGGGACAATTGTCCAAAAATATTGTGTCCTTGTGTTGCTTATTTATTTCCGTATTTTAGTGAAGTTGCAGTTGTGTTATTTTTTGATATTCAGCTGTAAATTTATTTCCAGCAATTAAATAATCTTTATGAGATAGGAGATTAATAATCAGTGACTGCAATAGGAATTTTCACACTTTTTTCTCATCTTTTTTCCTTTTTTTAATTTTCTTTCTAGAATCTTGTGCAACCTTCTCCCTTCCTCCTCCTTTTATCCCATCTTAGTCTACATTCACTCATTTTGTTCTTACAACTCTTGTTTCATCCGAATGATGGATCACATAGAGTATTTTGAAAGGTTGATGCAAACAAACTACACGTAGTTAAATCTAGAAAAAATACTCTTATGATAATTATGGTGTTACTCCACTACATGTTACAATTCATGGAGGACATCTAGATATTGTGCATGAGATTTTAAATATTCCATTAAAATAGATCTGTGTGAGCTATTAAGAAAAGTTAATAACAAGGTTTGGTAATCAAGGAAGATGTGCAATTCACATATCAGTAATGGAAGGCTTCATCAATATTTTTTATGAATTCATATCATTAATGTAAGACTATCTTGAAATTAGAAGCAACTTTCTTGAAACTATTGTGCACTTTACAGTGAAATATAATTAACTTGAAATAGTGAATAGTCTTTCTTTTGAGAATGAGGATGAAAGAAATATAAAAGTATTTGAGTTATGACTATGACATATGCATGTCAATACAACTTTGCATTTGGTAAACATCAATGCAGTCAACCCCGATGTTAGCTTTATCTATGTTTTATTCCCTTCATTATTTAGTATATTTCAAAGGTAGTTTTGTTACTTGTTTGTAATCTCATTTTCAATAGTTTGGAAAGGTTAATAAATAGATGTTAAGAGTGTTATTGTATAAATTTAGGATCTAAATTTGATGATTTTATGATTATATTTAGGTTTTTTATTGTAAAACAGATTTAAATTTTTGAGAATATTATATTAAACAAAAGGAGAGATTTTAGATAGAATGATTTTTTCTTAATAGAGAATGTTTATCTCAAATTTCAGCATTAAATGCAATGGAATCTTATATTTTTCAGTAAAAAATCACAAAGCTAGAATCCAATCAATTAGAAAGACGCATTAGCAAAAGAAAATTTTTAAGTGTCATTTAATTCAATGACTAAAAACATATTTTAGAAATTATATATAGGATAACCTTTTACCAATTTTCAGTAAAATTTCTATTGACTAATTGTTCATTGAATCAAGTGATGTTTAAACAATATGCCCATAAGAAACTCACCACTAATAATTTCACACCATAAAATATTTTAATTTAATAAATACATACTTTAGTATTTTATTCATACTATTTATTTTATTCCCTTGAGATATTCTATTGAATCTTTATTTACATAATTAAGTTCCATTCCCACTAATTTATAATATAAACTCATTATCATAACTTGACATGTTAAATAATTTATACATGTTGCTAATCAAAAATATTATTATTATTGTGTTTCAATGAAATATAAAATTATCATTTATTGAAAGATCATTAAATTATTTGATTTTTAAATAGAACGAATTTACTTAAGATATTAATATTTAAAGTATTTTTTTAATATATTACAAATTTGTGCAATTTAATATAATATTTTATTTAGCATAAGTCAATTTATAATTTTTTTACTTCAACCTTTTTATTTTTGAAATCTTCACTTAAATGGTATTTGTAATATATTAAGGGTAAATTATGTCATTTTTTAGATATATTTGATGTTGTTTTCTTTTGAACATCAACTATATTGAAAAATTAGCATTCAAAGATATTTTTTTATGTTTGAGCATAAAAAATTTCAAAGGAAGACATAATTTATACTGATCAAGGTGGTTATTGTTTATTTTTGTGGAAATTGTGGAATATATATTGTCAATTCCAAATGTAAATTTGAATATTATAAATCATGAAGGAAAAATTCCACATGATACATAAAACAAAGAGCATCCCAAAATAAGATAGATTTGAATAAGATTATAAAAATTCTAAGAGATGCTCATGCCACTCAAATTTTAATTCGACAATCTAGATCTAAGCTACTAGCTTGGAAAAGTTCACAAGAGATTCCTAATCAAGGTAATGCCAATGAGGAGAACAAAATATTAGATGTGGACATATTTGTGGCATCACTTTTTGTCACGGTGCTATTTGCATCTATATTTTAGGTACCTGGTGGTACCATTAAGAAAGATGATAAGGAAGGTTTTGGTAAGAGGTCATTAAATACGATTTTTTAATGTTTTTTTATTCTTTGACTTTGTTGTCTTCTTTGCATCTATAACCATGGTGATTTCTTGAGTTTTCTAAAATTGGTTTCAAACATATATTATTACAAATTGATCAACTCTAACCAAATTATCCATGCTAGGCTTCCAAAATTTCATAGTCTCTATGTGCCTTGCATTCTTAAGTGCAACCATTTTGACACAATACCTCATCATTTAGAAAAATTATACAAGGAAAATTCCATGTAACCTAAATAATATCAATTAATCTTTGTTTCTAAGATATTGATAATATATTTAGCACCGTAACTTACAATTATATTCTGATCATTAGCATAACTAATTTAAATTGAATATAACTTCAGTGCAATTAACAAACAACAAACTCAACTTAAGAAGCAACTCAAACAAGTTCTTATTTCCACACATCCAATCACAAAATTTATTCTCACTATCACTATTATTGTAATGTAGAAAAAGTTGAACCTTAGGTTTAGTGTGTAAAATTGGGGTTTCTTTTATGTACCTTTTCCCAAGTTACATTGTGAAATGAAGGTAAAATGGGAAGAGAAAGGGGGTACATTTTCCTCCTATTCTATCTTATTCATTCAAATATCTCCTAAGAACCCTAATAGGATTGACTATCAACCTCTCAAGGTGAGCTATTACACAATTAGGAGGACTTAGGAGGGTGTGTTCTTTTGGATTTAAGGGGTTCACCACCAATCAAATGCTTGGAAAAGACAATGTTTGAAAATACACTATGATATGCAATATACCTAAAATGAGCCAAATGAAGCCTACAAATACTGAAAATGAGCAACTCCAAGTTAGGATATGTGTACCTAGGAATCTTAGAGATGCAATAAGGAGTCTAGTAGTGTAAACAGTTTTCCAAAATATGCCTTGGAGGACTAAGATTCCCAAGACGGTGTTTTAGTCCCACTGATTTTTTCGGGGAAAACACAAAATCTTTGGATGCAGCAACAGAATCTCGAAGAATCTTTGAAAAATATGTTGTGGAGGACTAAGATGCCAGGATGGCATTTTAGTCCCACTCTGCATTTTTAAAAATTGTGAATGTGGTCCTAAGCTCCCAGATCTACAATTGCTTCCTCTCGGATCTCAGGTTCTAAAACAACCCCCACTTTACTACACTACATTTAGCCCACACTTTAGTGAGAGGATGAAATGGCTTCAAACTCACACTAAAGTATCCAACCATGAAATCAAGATGAACTCAAATGTACAAATGTTAATAAGATAGGATGACACCAATCAAGAGGGTGGCCAAACCCCCAAGATCATGATCCTATGCAAACCAACATAGGCACAAAGGAACACACTTGTAGATGATATATGAAGCTAAAATCATATCGCAAACATACACTATCAAAGACAAGAAAAAGGAAAAAGGAAAATAACTAGAACATATCAAACTTTGATTAGCCATCCAATGTGGTGGACCGAATCTAGGCTTGAAGAGGGTTTACAAGTGGAATGTGTTGTCCACTATAAAAACAAAACACATGCTCATGAGGGCTAGTGGGAGATAGTCATCCACTAGGTGAGCCCCAAGAGGTCCATATCAACATCATACCCCCGTGACTATGAAAAGCATAAAAATAAAATCCATGCACAGATGGGCTAGTAAAGCTAGTTGTTCACTAGGTGAGCCCCGAGAAGTCCATATTAAAGCCATGCCTCCATGACTCTAATAGGGAAAAAATGGAAAATACATGCAACAAGAAAGAAATATGTCCAAAGGGATTTTACTTAGTTCATGTGAGGTCTTACTCTTAGTGGTCTTAGTGGACATCATTCCTAATTTGTCTCCAAGAAAGGACCAATCAAAGGGATAAAAGAGTCACCACTTAGGGGATGTAGTGTGTCACACCACCACTAAGGGGAATATAATTTGCTAAGATAGGTCACACTCTTCAAGGACATTACTCCCAATGTCATGACAAAGAGGAAAACACATCGTATGAAGAAAGAAAATCGCATCAAGGAACATGGAAAAGAAAATGCAAATGAAATCATGCCAAAATAATGCCAATTTATTCCCCCACTTTATTTTCAATGTTTTTCTTGTTATTCATCTTTCAAGCAATACCACGATGCCTATGCCTATGCTTTTGAGCATTGTGATTTCTTTTATTATTATTTTCATTTTGTGTAGGAGTGGGTGGGTCAACCATAGGTTCCTTTTCTTCTTGTGAGGGAAGAACGAAAGAAACCATGGAAGGTTGTTTGACCGCTTTCTCTTTGGCTTTATAAATTTTCTTAGGCAGTAGATTAAAAGACTTGTTTGGTTTTCTCTAGGTCTCTTGTAGGAAATAGGTAAGGTTGTGTTTATGGATGGGTCTTGGTTTGTTGGAAGAGCTTTAGGCTCAAAATTATCTTGTTTAGGTGGTGGAGGTTCAAGCATGGTTGGATGAAATTTTTCAAGGGATAGTCTAGTTATGCATTTTTCTTTGAACTTTTGGTAGGATAGGAAAAGGAAGTCTTCACACTATCTTATAGGCTCCATGGGCTCAAGCTAGAAATAGTCTAAGGAGAAATTTCCATAGGAAGATGGGGTTCTAAAGCCACTATGGTTCGTGGTGAATATTTTATTACTGACTAGAAACTTTAAGCACTTATGGACAATAGATGGGACTGCATTCATGGATTGAAGCCATTTGTAGCCTAACTTCACACAAAATTGGTCTAAATTAGAGATGATAGATAATGATACATTTTATTTCTTTGTTCCTACTTGTAAAGGGAGTGTGATTGAGCCCATCATAGCATGAGAAAAACCATCATGCATTTTGATCCATGTTTTTGGTTTATCATATCTATCTTGTTTGAGTTCATGCACATATAAGAGTTCTTCTATGATCACATTTTCTGCACATACGAGATCAATTAATATCCTAAGAGTGGGCTTGTTATTTATTTTTTCAGCTATATAAGGAGGACCATCAGGTGTATGTTTTATTATTTCTTCTTAAGAGAAAGTAATGTCAATGGTTTTCTATTTACGAGGCTCGATGTCAACCACTCTTATCATTGTATCAATAGGAATTTGTTCATCAGTATCCATAGGGTTTTGTTCAACATCATCCATAGGATTTTTTTCTTGAGTGCTCATATGTTCATCATCTGTGTCAACATTCATCATGTCAGGATTAGTTTCGCTAGCCTTAACAAATGAAATATTATGATTGGGAATGGGATTGGTAAATATTTTCAAGTTTTGGTTGGGAGGAGCTACAAACTTGTTACCTTTCTCATTCACACATCCAATTAGGATGCAATTGGAATCAATGAGGTCTTGCACAAGATGTTTAAGATTCTTGCATTGTTTTGTATCATGTCCTTTTTGTTGGTGATAAGTACAATAGGCATCATGTCTAAAGCTTGGAGGTAATGGTTTGCTAGGGTCAAGGGGTCAGACAGGAGGTAAGGTAAGCATATTTTTGTTTAAGATTTGGTTCATGATGTTTTGAAGGGTTTCGGGTAAAGGAGTAAATTGTCTTTGTGGATCCCCGAATATATAAGGTTTACTCTTCTTTATAGTGGCTACTTGGGTATCAATGGTTTGGTAGGTTGAGAGGTTGAATTTAGTTGAAGTAAACTCTTATGTTTTCTTTTCAAAGGGTGATCAGTGTTTTGGTTGGAAGTTTTTGGCTTTTTAGGACGATTAGGGGTAGCTTTTGGTTCACTAGAACTTATAGCATTTTGATAATCTCTAAGGGCAGTGCATAGGTGCATGAAGGAAGGAAATTTCATCATGGTGAGTTTCTCCCTTATTTTGGTGTGTAATTTTTCTATAAACATCTTTTGGAGGTGAGAATCAGGAACCTTCACACCAATTTTGGAATTAAGCGAATGATAGCATGAAATAAAGTCAATGCCTTTTTCACCTTCATTCTACTTGCATATCATCAAATAAGCCAATGTCATCTCAGGAACCATGTGCACTTGGAAATGGTTAATAAAGGCCTCAACAAGTTCATTGAATGAACAAATTTAGTTATTCGGTAATGCAAAAAACCAATCCAAGGCCATGTCTTTCAAGGATCGGGGAAAAAATTTAGCCAAAATTTTGTCCTCAAGGATAAATTCACTACACAAAGTAGTGAACGCATTAACATGATTAGTATGATCTCCCTTTCCTCCATATTTCTCAAATCTAGGGATCTCTATACCTTGTGGCACTAGAGTTCTCAATATCTCCAAGGATAGTAGATTACTCATGACATAGTATGAAGGTGTCCAAACGATTTTGATTAATGATAGAAACTTGGCATTGAAGGGATGAAAATATTTGTAAAAAGTGGTTAATGATAGGATCATTTCTTGTGGTGTGAGATGGAGGTGAGTATGGTGGTGGTGTGTATGTGTTGGAAATGAATGGATTGCTTGTGGGAGGAGGTATGAGATTAGATACCACATAGGTATAAGGAGCACTAGTGGAAATGTGTGAAGTGGGAAGGATATTACTAGTTGGTCACATCATTGTGGTCACTTGAGGAGTTGTGTAGGTGGGAATGGATTATATGGTTGAAGAGGGAGGAGTTTGATTTCCTCCTTGCACATAGTTTGAAATTTGAGTACCATTAGTGTTGGAAGGAATATTTTTTCCAAAGATATGGGCTATGTTACGCACAAATTCTAGTCCTTCATCACTTTCCATCATGCGGTGAATACTATCTATGGAAGGTATAACAGTGTTGGAAATGTTTTTAGTACTCACACTATCTTGTAAATGGGCTAGGTCTTCATGCATTTTCATTATATTTTCTCAAGGAATATGATCAACCATTGTTTGAACACTTGGCATAACTCTTGTAGGTAGGGTAGGCATGGAAAAGGAGGTGTCAAAGGTATGGTCCATACCTAAGTGAACTAGTGCCAATACCAGAAGTAAGAGAGCTTGATAACCCAAGATCCACAATGAGTGTATTATCACGGGATGCCATGAATCTCACACTTCATCTAACCATAGTATTAGCAATAGGAAACCAAGTACTAAAAATCATACAAGGGATAAACCACATAAAATTCAATGAACACAATCTCATTTTCTTGGAATTACAATTGAAATGAAAGAAATTGGAATAACAGTAATTCTGGAAACTAAAATAGAAAACTAAAAGTAGCCAACAAAAACACAAAAAAGTAATTTCAGATCTTGGAAACTAGAGAATCAAGCTCAACAGGGACTAAGACACCAATAAGGGTGTTTTAGTCCTCTTGATGAGATTCTAAAGTTCCAGAGGCTAAAATAGGTAGCAAATAGTAGAGAGATGATTCTGAGTGAAAAAACCTGAGAGGGACTAAGATGCCAGGAAGGGAATTTTAGTCCTAGCAGAGATTTTTCTATCAAAATCAACAAACTTCAGCTTGATAACAAATTTCCCAGGTTGCCTACCTAGGGACTTGACGTTTGGAAATAAAAAATTATGCAAATGGATGCAAAGAAAATAAATGACTGAAAAACAATTGAATGCAAGATTGAAATGCAATTTATCAATTGTTAATCCAATAATAATGCAATTAAGAGAATGAACAATGCACTTTTTCAGTTTTTCAATGAAATTTGATGATGTAAGAAAGGAAAAATGCAACCTATATGCACTTTCACTAATGCAAAAATAGGAAACCCTAAATGCAATTTCACTAATGCAAGATGCGAGAAACCCTAGATGCACAATGCAATGAATGCAATCTAGTTATAGGACTCTAAAGAACTCCAAATCAGAAAAAGAATAATATTCAAACAAATTTGGGTTCACCAAAATGAAACAAAGCTAAAATGGGAAGAGAAAGGGGGTACCTTTTCCTCCTATTCTATCTTGCTCATTTAAATATGTCCTAAGAACCCTAATAGGATTGACTATCAGCCTCTCAAGGTGAGCCAATACACAATTAGGAGGACTTAGGAGGGTGTGTTCTTTTGGATTTAAGGGGTTCACCACCAAGAAAATACTTGGAAAAGACAATATTTGAAAATACACTATGATATGCAATATACCTAAAATGAGCTAAATGAAGCCTACAAATACTGAAAATGAGCAACTCCAAGTTAGGATATGTGTACCTGGGAAGCCTGGAGATGCAATGAGGATTCTAGAAGTGTAAATAGTCTGCCAAAATATGCCTTGGAAGACAAATACGCCCAAGATGGTTTTTTAGTTTCACTCTTGTTTTCTAGGGAAAACATAGAATCTTTAGATGCCAGAATAGAATCCTCAAGAATCTCTGAAAAATATGTTGTGGAGGACTAAGATTCCCAAATATGGTGTTTTAGTCCCACTTTGAATTTATGAAAAGTCTTAATGTGGTCCTGAACTCCTAGATCTGCAATTGCTTCCTCGCAAATCTCAAGTTCTGAAGTAGTCGGATCTGACCTATAGGTGAGTTTCCATTAAGATGACAAATTTGCAATGCAATTTTGCAACTTTGAAAACTTTTCACTCCAAGTGATCTTCAAGTCTTAAACCTAGATCTGCAAACACAAATGGACAAGATAGGAAAAACTTATTGATTGTTAGTGAATGGTGGTTTTCCTTGGTCAAACCCCTTGTTGGTAATTAAACCTTGAAATATAATAGAAATGATTCAAAGGAAATGGTGAATGAATAACATGCAATGCTACAACTCACCAAACCCTTGTAAAGTATACAAACTTGTGTGTAATGGATATGGATCTTGAAATGGTTGATAGATCTTGAATTACTTGCTTGCTTAGATCAAAACCCTACATCACAAATGTTAGCAAAACAACACACATGATGCAATAATAACCTTTGACATGATGTTTGAATCTTTATGATGGCTCCAAATGCTTGATGAATTGCTCTTGAATGATCTTGATCTCATAAATTTTCCTTAGGAATAAATACTTGAATGCTTAGGATGAAAATGAATGAATTAACCTTGTATTTATACTTGCCTATGCTTAATATATGGAAATTGTATCACACCAAGACAACATATGAATTCATTAAATGAAGGAGGTTAAATCCTACCAAGATTTGAAATTAAATATCGAAAATGACTCAATGAGGACTAAGACGCACTAGGTGTTGTCTTAGTCCCAAGTGATGAAACTTGGAGCATATACACCAAAAAGGGGCCCAAATAAGATACCTCAAAATTAGGGTCCTGGGAGCTCAGGGGGGGGGGGACAAAGAAACCCTTACTGGAATTTTATTTCCGACCAGAAATCAGCGACACCAAGAAAATTCATTAGAGGATCACTTATGCATTAGAGAATTTTGGGATTAACCAGGAAAATATGTCATTCATAGGGCTTGTGGAAATAAAATAGGGCCAATTAATCCATAAAGAAGTGTTAATAAAGCAAGATGGGCCCAAACATGTGTGAAAATGCAAGGGTATGCATTTTACTACACTACACATTAGAATGTAAATCAACAAGATGAATAGATTAACTGTCAACCATATAGGTGAGCCAATAAAACCTAGATTTACACTCTTAGGTCCTTTGAGATAGATGGGAAATTATTTAAAATGGTTAAAACCTAATTGAAAGATATGACCTAATATGATAAATGCAATAATCTGAAAATAAAAATATAGAAAAAAATTGCAAGTGGATTTGAAAAGTGTTGGATGATGCGTACCTGTCACCAAAAGCTAAATTTGGTATACATAAAGGGACTCAATCACTTAGGGGCATATGGGTCTTTGTAAGGTTTTCCAAAACTTCAAAAGGTGATTTTATAGCTCTCTATCTTCTCTTTCTTTCCTACCCCACACAATTTTTTAATTTGAATCTATACCTACAGTAAATCTATAAAAGAGATGGTTTGGGGTGGCTATATGGGGATTTTCCTCAATCAAACCCCTGTTTGGTATTTAAACCTCAACAAATAGCCAAATATATGATAAAATATTATGTGTGTCTAAGGTTGTTATGAGCTAAATGCAAAGAAACCCTACTCAAGTGTATTAAAGAGAGATTCTTATATGAAAGTGACAAGATCCAATTAGGGAGAATTCAAACACCTTAAGTAAATCTGAAATGCAATGATACCTTCCTTTAGACTACAAGAGGAATGAAGCTTGAAGATGAGAAAACTAGGAAAAAAGTCATTAGGTTGAAGGAAGTGGCCAAATGTATCTCCAAAACCTAGAATCTGTCATGTCCTTCCATAGGAATTAACCTTCAATATCTTCCTCAGTTTTTCTTGCTTGAATGTTATCTCTCTTGTTCTCTTTTTCTCTCTAGTTTTGAAATTGTGAAAAGACTAGGTATTTATAGGAATTTCTTGAATTTCTCAAAAATTAGATCCTAAGAGATGGTATTAGAAATTTGAATTTTGAATGCTAAAATGTTGCCAACAACACACCAAAATTTGGGGCCTAACTAAGGAGGACCCATACACCCATGGGCGTATGGTTCATGGCCCAAATTTCTAGGACTTTGAGTCTCAAGAGAAAAATAATAATTGGTTGCATTTATTCAATGCTTGCAATTTTGTTGGGAAATGATAAAAATAGGCTTTTGAATACATAATAAAGGGATTTATGGCCTATTATGAGGTGTTCAAAATGTATAAATACAAGGGTCACTAAAATAGGTCCAAACTAAGCGTGAAATTGTACTATCACCTAGAAGGGAGAATAATTTTATATGCTATATTTAGCCCCCACTTCAGCAACCATATGACACTATGTACATATGCAAGCTAAAGTACTAAAATTAAATCATGCTATATAAAAAAGATAATCATGTATGGATATTATGGTTCATTTGGAAATGAGATAATGAAGCCCCCCATGTAGTCATCAACAAAACCACAACATTAGCATCTGTGTCCAACAAAATTGATTTGTTAGCTATTCAAGATCATCTTATACTTTCAAATAATCATGTCAACTTCTATGGAGAACCAAATTCGAGCATAGATGTATGACCCTTGATTCCACTTACTTTATGGAGGTAGAGTCCAGCTAGAAATCTAACCACGTCGAATTACTAGAAATTATTATGATATGTTTATGATGCCACAACACCATTTATCTATAAACATTGAATATGATCGAGGAAAAAACAACGAATCAAATGCAACAAATGGTATCGAAGTTGGATTTCACTAGCCCCCATTATGGCGATTTGAATGAAATTTTATATTAAGAAATTTTACTATATGTTAGTGCAAAATCATATTTTTGACCATCATTTTCACATTTACTATTTGGAGATTTTGAGAGAGATACCTTCTTGTAGAGGAGTGAATATGCCAAGCCAATGACCGTATGAGTCCATAAGACTAGATGTCCTATGATTGGAGGTTGTGAAGGGTGTCATCACACCTACAATGATGTTCCTGTACCTTCTCCCTATGATTTACCTTAATAGTCTACATTATTTCTAAGTGTTTTTCAAAATTTATGGCATCTATGTCCAAACTAGGTGACAATATTGACTTTGGGTGACCCTATCCCAAAATTGTGCCCTATCCTAGAATAGTGCCTAGGTCCTAAGTCTACCTTACTTTGTTTTTAACTATTCATTTTATCATTTTTCCATGTTACTAATGAATTCCTTTACTTTTTGTAGATCCCACCATGCTCACAATAGCATTTCGGAGGGCGATCATTTTCCCTTCTCCAAGAGTTGTTCACACGGATTATTGAGGAGGAGAAGTGAATTCTTTGTATCACTAGATTGTACTAGATATACCCCATTCCATCCATGAGGTATCAGGATGCTATGATTATGGCCTTGGTTGAGTGGTGGAACCTAATTACATATACATTTCATCTCCCAATATGGGAGATGACATTCACTCTTGAGGACATCCATTGCATATTCAAATTACCTATCTGAGGTGAGACCATTCATTTTGATGGCCGAAACACATGGACATCACTCATAGTGACTTCAAGGATGACGAGAGAGATTCACTCCTAGCATCTAACTTTGATGATGTAGGCACCTCAATTTTTTATGATAGGTGGTGGATGACAACATGGCATTAGTGTGTCTTCCCTGTAAAATCATCATGTAGGGGGCCTTGGACCTTTTCCATTCCAAGAGGATGTGATAGAGGACAGAGGCATGGATGGGGACATGATTGATGAGGAGGATATAGTAGAGGATACTGAGGAGGATGAGGATGAGGATCAACAGCCAGTGGGAGAGGAGGATAAGGATCTAGTAGAGGCTAGAGATTCCCCCGAGGAGAGACCTACGTCTCATCCTCGCAGTACTCAAGCACATCCATTGACCATGGTAGGCATCCAACCCATGATCATGAAGAGAGAAGCCATGCAACTCCCACCATAGTTCCTACTCATCAGAGGAGTCCTGACACAACACCTATAATGTCTTATCGATATCTTGATTGGTGGGTTGGTGATTGAGTTGATGTTATTTATTTTTGATGTATGATTAGATTTAATACATTTATTGACTATTTCTTATATTAAATTATATCATGTTTTCCTTATTACAATTTGCACACAAGAATTCTTCTACTCCTTTAGTTGAGTCAAAGAAAACATTATTCCACTAATGCCCCCACACTAGGCGGTATAGATTGAGCATAGGCCGCCACCTAGCACAAGCATGTTGACTTGTTTGAGCCCCTATTGGGCTATAAGATGTCTTATGATGATTCTATAAGGACCATTGATACAATTAGAGATGAGATCGAGGAAGTTCAAGCTAGAGAGGAGAATATGAGAGCTACGCATGAGGAGATCAAGGGTGCATACAAGGAGCTTTGAGCCACCAAGTTCTTTTCAAGAGTGACACATGGTTTCTTATAGATAGAACTCAATAGGGTAAAGGTTGATCATAACAAGGTGTAGGTAGATAGGGATCAAATAGATCAGGAGTGTTTCGCAGCTCTCATACGCAAGGGTATAGTCATAGGCTAGATACAAGGCCTACACGACTTGATGAGCTCTATAAACTACTTCCAATCTCTTGATGAGAACCAGCACTAAGCCTTGAGGATTCTAGTAGCCATAGGCCCTCCTAGATGTATCATATTATAACACACCACATTTTTCTATTGTGGTGACTATATATAGCTTTATGATCTTGTTATATATGAGTACGATTTTATTTCTATGAGTTATGTGTTTTTGTATCTTTTTTAAATTAGATGTCAATGTGTCTATTAAAAAATATTGGTACTAGATTATTTAATAAATTTCTTCATGACCTAATCGTGATTAATGTGATCTAATTAAATGCTAATGTCTACTTAGATGCTACATTTTCTTGATTAAATGTAATTATGTTAAAATAGATACCCCCATTGATCTAATTCAGCATAACACACATATGATTGAATAGTATGCAAAATAAAGTAATAATTCAAGCCATTGAACAATTATCCATAATAATCCAAGACACACACAAAAATGTTAGTCAAGAATGAAGCAATGCGAGATAAAATAGAAACTATCTATTTAATCTAACAACATGCTTTATCACACATACTATTCAAAATATTGTTGAGTGTAATATCTATGCAAACGTGCAACATTTATAGGTTCTTTAAGAGGTGGACCATCCATTTCTTTAATTTATGTTCCAAACCCATAATTTTCATCAATAATATAAGGTCCTAAAGAATTTGGGCTAAACTTTCCCTTTTCATCTAGAGAAGAGTTAACATTGCGTTGATTCTCATAGAAAACTAAATCCCATTTTTTAAAGGATTGAAGCATAACACAATCATTATAATCTCATTGTATTATTTTTTAATAAGCTTTGAGATGTTTAAGAGTGTTTATGTGTTGTTCATCAAGAATTTCAAGTTGTAATCATTTTTTCTATAAGTGTTCATCGATAAGACCTTTAAGAGAGATTCTCAAGGAAGGAATTTCTAACTCTAAGGGAGTTATTGCATCAGCACCATAAACTAAATTATATGTTGTTTTTTTCATAGATGTTTGAATACTTGTTCAATAATCCCACAATTCATAAGTAAGTTGAGTGTGTCAATCCTTGTTATATTTACTAACCATTTTAGGCAAGATTTGTTCAAGTGTTTTATTTGTGCTTTTGCTTGACCATTAGATCATTGGTAATAAGGTGTGGAAAAGTGATGTAGAATGTGAAAAAATTCCAAAAAAATATTCACTTCCTTATTCTTAAATTGTGTCCCATTATTTGTAATTGGGGTTGAAGGAATATTGAATTGAGTAATAATATTTTCCAAAATAAAATGACATATTACTTCAGTTGTCATTGAATGAAGAGGAATTTCCTCTTCCCGGTTTGTGAGATAATCTATAGTAGTTATTATAACTATATGTTCCAAAGAAGAAGAAAGAGAAATATTTCCAATAAGATCGAAACCCCATACCAAAAATGGCCAAATAGGAATTTGGGCATGAAGTTTGGAAGTAGGAGCATGAATCAATTTGTTATGATCTTGATATATATGAAATTTCTTAACATGATCAAAAACATTTGTTCCATGTTTCACCAATAATATCCTATGCGAATTAACTTTTGGACTAATGATCTTCCTCTGAAATTCCCCCTGTAAGCACCCACATGAGCTTCCTCAAGGGCTCCTGTATTTCGGATTGTTTTAGGCATCTAAGAAGAAGACCATTGAATGACTACCTATATAACACATCTACTAGGATTATGTATCAAGCTACAATTTTCCAAATATGATCTCTAGTGTTCTTGGTAACTGGTTCAGGAAAGATGCCATCATTTAAGTAATTAAATATTAGTGCATACCATTCATTAAAAGCTTTAATATTGGATGCTAAGAATTCTTTCACATTTTCATCTATCCATGGTTTTGTGAGGCTATGAACAATGAATGTGAAGTCTACGAAAGAATATTTGAGAATATGTGTAGTGTATAAAATTATATACGTTTACAATTTCACATTGTGAAATTCCCCTAATTTATTGGACTTAATTAATCTTTTAATTTTCCAGATTACGCATTTCAAAGCCTCATTTTTACCATTTTCTGAAAAGGGAACTAATATTAGAAAAATCAATCAATCATTAAATCAGCTTGGATCAAATGCGTTCTAGAAGTTGGGGGTAGGACCCATTCTCTCAAGGGAAAATGGGTCCCTCTCCTTTGCTAGGACCTAAATTTTATTATGTTATTGATGGTATTTTAATATCAAAAAATAAAATTATATTTAGTGTTGGCTTTTTGAATCTAATTTTTAGGAAATTGGATAAACACCTATAAATACCTAGTTATTTTACCATTTGAAATCTAAGCAACAATAACAAGCTAGAGGTTGACTTCAAGAGAAAATACTATTGTGAAGAGAATTCAAGAGAAACATATCAGAGCATTATTATATCAATTCAAGATCCAACATCATGTCAAAGTTTCTTTATGTTCATGTTCATATTATGTGAAGGCTAACATTGCTGTAGGTCTTCAATCATTCAAGCATTCAAGCATTCAAGCATTCAAGAAAATCAAGAAATCAAGATCCAAGACCCTTGAAGAGATGTGTATGTATTTAGTCCTTCAAGGAATCCATTGAAGGGTGGTGAGTTGTAGTATTTATTCATTCATCATTTCCTTCATTTTCGTTCAAGGTTTTATCATTCACATTGCTATTGTGGAAGTGGAAACACTAACACGGGGTTTGAATAAGGAAAGCCCATATATGGCACAATATTTTTCCCCTTTAGAAATGTGTAGGTTATAAGTTTGAAGTGGATTGAAGAGATCTTGTAGATCCATTTTATATTGTTGCATTTGTTCTCATCTACCTTGTCAAGGCATGAAAACTCACCTACAAGATTCATTTACGACATTCTGACTATGGGATATACATTAAAAAAAAAGGGTCAGATCCAACACCGAAGGACCCTGAAAATTGAGCAAGACACCCTTACAAGGACTCAATGACCATATAGAAACCTTGTACTTGTAGTCCTAATAGAACCAAATTTTTTAGGTTGGTAAATATTTTTCTAAACCTTCTAGATTTGTTAGAACTTGACTATTTTTGTTTATTAGTTGTTGGATACTTGTATTTATTATATTAGGTCATATAGTTTAACTCGGGTAATCAACCACAATCATTTTCAAATCAATCCATCCCCCTAAAGGATAAAAATCTAGGTCTAGTTGGCTCGCCATCGAGGTTAATAGTCAATCTATAAACCTTGTTCATCTAGATCCTATTGAAACTATAGAAATGATATAAAATTGACCATAGGTTAAATGAACACTAAACTTAGGGTCACCCCACACTTTTATGTCTCACTAAGTATATTGATTATCCTTTCTTGGAACATTGTCAACAGTGTATGATTTAAAATAGTCTAGTAGTGTCATCATAAGGTCTTTATATTGTGATAACTTATCATGTTTTGTTTGATAAGACTCATTGATCTATTTAATGATCAATTGAGAATTACCAAATATATGATGTGTTGAACATCAAAGACAAGGCTACATGTATCCCAGTAATAAGAGCCTCATAATTTGTAGTGTTGTTTGTACATCAGAAATTTAAACGATAGGCTAAGGGAATTTTTTTCCCTAAAGGTGGTATTAATATAACCGCCACTCCAAAAAACAATTGACACTTAGATCGATGAAATACAATTCCCATGTTTCATTATCATCAATTTTCAACAAATTTTCATCAAGAAATGAGTCAACATTTTGTAATGCTAAAGGTGAGGGAGCCTTAGCTAAATGGTTAATCAATGCTTTACGCTTGATCACTTTTTGAGGAACAAACTTAAAGTCAAACTCAGTTAACAACATAGCCCACTCAGTCAAGCATCCCAATGAACCTATTTTAGCAAAGAGATGGTTTAAATGATCAAATTTCATCATGACAAAGATAAGAGCCAAACATTGGTTTTTATAGTTGTGTATCCAATTTCATAGTCCATCAATGTTTGACTATCGTAGTAAACATGATGATCCTTCCTATTCTCATCTTGATAGGCTAATAACATAGAAAGAGAAGGGGTTGATACTAATATGTAAAGGATAAAGGTTTTCCTTGAGTAACTGGTTGCAAAACATAAGGATTAGCTAGATATTGTTTCAAGCTCTCAAAATCTTTTTGGAAATACTAACCCCATTGAAATTTTGATTCTTTCTTAAGGATCTAGGTAAAGGGAAGATTCTGATCCACCAATGATGCAACAAAAAAGTGAATAACCTAAATATTTCCTTGTAATCTATGCAATTGTGAAATACTCTTAGGAGGTGGTATATTTTTTATAGCATCAATCTTCGTTGTTTCCACATCAATGCCTCTATGTGATAGTATAAAACCCAATAGTTTTCCACTATCCACACCAAAGACACATTCCTTTCCATGTTTAGCCTCATGTTGTACTTATGAATTCTTTCAAAGATTTTTTAGAGGATTTTGACATGGTCTTGATATGTCATAGACTTAACCAAATTATCATCAACATAATATTCCAAGATTTTGTGTATAAAATCATGAAATATTAACATTATTTCTCTTTGATACGTGGCTCCAACATTCTTTAATCCAAAGAGGCATCACATCCCAACAAAAAATTCCCCAAAGTGTAGTGAAGGTTGTCTTATATTGATCTTGCGGATTAATGAAATTTGATTTTATCTTGAAAAACTATTATAAATGATATCAAGGCATGTCCCATAGTTGAAGATGATTTGTTATTATCTTAAAATTTCATACACAAACCTTCATATCAATTTTCATTCCATGATAAGAGACACAAATTTGTTGTAGTATGGTAGAGGAATTAGAGAAATAAATTAACAAAGAAGAGCTTGATCTCTATTCACATGACGGAAATAGCTTCTTTGAGCATAATACATTATATGGCTTATTTGAGCTATAGTGGTTATTTCCCTCGAAAATAAACAAAGATGAGCTTGGGCTCTATTCACATGTTGAAAATAACTTCTTTGATCATAATACATTATACTACTCAAATTTTTTAGTTGCATTGAAATTATATTTATATCACTAAATTGGTGTGCACCTAATTTATCATAAAAAAATTGTAGAAATTAAATCTTTACAATGATAATATTATGAAATTTAATAATATGAAAGGTAATAATTACAAAAATTACAAACAAATTCTAAGGAGGGTTGATTCTAAAATGAAGTAAAGTGAAAGTGAGCAACTAGAAAGTGAGCAACCAATGACAAGGGAACATAAAATTTGGCAAGAGAGGAAGTAGATGTCTACATTGAAATTTCTGAGTAGGTAAGAGCACCATGAAATACCTTGATGAGAATGGAACTTGTAACCCAACCAATGAATGTGAAAAATGAAATGCCAAGCCCAACATGGCAATGGTAGAACATACAAGGATCATTTCTTACCATTCTTGGCACAAAATCCAAGAAAGAATTTGATACCACCTCTTTACCACATAAATTGATAAATTAATGCCATGACTTGAATTCAATTTATAATCAATGAAAGGAAAAACAAGAAAGTATTGTAAAGCATACATGTGCAGTTGAAGAGTGAAAAAGAACCAAATATGGACTATATAGATTCATTGTCGTCATCACTTTGTGATAAAAGGAATCTTGCAAATCCATTAGAATTGTAATTAGAAATCACGAACGTGCTTAACATATGTTACATTACAAGAAAAATATCTAATGTCATGATTTTACAAAATAGAGGCATATAGGAAGAAGAATTCATAACTAGTTTTTATTGACTTATAAAAAGAATAAATTTGAGAAATAATACATGTATTTTATATTATATTAAAGTGAATAAGAGATTAGAGATGCACAGTCAAAAACATACATCTTTGTATCTCATTACACTTTTTCTCCACCTCCAACACTTAGTCACTTTCTCATAAAACTATTCAATTTATGATAACCATAGATCATAATAGCATAAAACTTACTTGAATTGTATGTAGAATTGGATATGCTCAATTGATAAAGTAGTGGAAATTTACCAAAAAATTATTCAATATAAATGAAAATTACTTCACTTTGCAAGTAAATAGTACCAAATAATCAAAAGGAGAATCCAAAATAAAAAAACAAAACCCCCATAAATACATTTTTTCTACTTTCTCAAGCTCTTATTGAATTCACTAAAGCTTATCAATTATCAAAATAAGTTCATTTTCAAGATTAATTTATTTTTCCTTCACCTCTTTAACTTTGTCTACCATACTCAATAAAATTTCCGCAGTACCTCCCACTTGATCAAACTCACAAAATATGGTAGGTTGCATATAACAAGAGAAATCTATCAATAAAGTACAAGAGTGCAGCAAGGTCAACCATTTTGATCTATACTCTATCCTAATAAAATAAAATTTCCCTAATCTAAATCATATAATGTCCAGTTTGAAACAACACTATCATTTGTAGGAGCCAAATATAACCCTATTTTATCATGGGAGTTACTTAATAAAACCCTAAAACTAACCATAAGTGATCCTAAGTGAACACTATCCCTAACTCAGCTCTAACTCTAACCATAATAAAACCCTAACCATACTTGAATCCTAAACCTAAGTGAACCCTAGCCCTAACCTTAATTGTACCCTAACCCTAATTGAAACTTAATCCTAGCCTTAATTGAGCATAACTCTAACCCTAATTTTTTGTTTTGGGTAGGTAACTAACAAAGCATTTCCATTCCATCCTAGTGTTTCAAATTTTTCTACTGGTTCACATCTACATTGTTGAAGCTAGGTTAGAATTTTTCATGGAAGACGTGCAACTTTCAAGGAGTTTAATTCCTTTGATAGTCGCGTGTAGTAGCAACAACATGGGGAAAGAAAAGAGACCATAGAAATACCATTAAGTTATCATAGTGTGACTATTACCAAGTTTGGTACAGTAGGAGATGGAGATATTGTTCATACTCATGCCTTAAAAATTCCATCTTCTACACTCACACATTTGTTGATAAAGGTGGGGCACAACTTTTTGTGCCTGATGGAAAATGGTTGATTGGAAAATTTAACTTGACAGGTCACCTCAAACTATACTTGGATGTGAAGGTTGTAATCCTTGGACCCTAGGTTGTTCATTATGCAAATATTTCTCTATTATGCCTCTACTTTCAAATCGCACTTGAATTTTGATTTAGTGAAGTTAATCAAGAAAGGTACATGGTATAATATTTAGAATGTAGAACTAGGAAACATGATGTAATTCACAATGCTACCATCATTGTGTACTACTCTCAGTCATAGAATTAAATAAAACACAATAGAAAAATGATATGACCGCATATAGATTCTAAAAAATAAAAATCACTGAGACCATGGCAAGTTCCTTACCTCATGATTATACACAAATTGAGTCATGCTATGAGTGATGTCAATGAGACAAAAATGGGTAGAATTTACAAGAAAATTTTATGAAGCCCTACCACAATGAAAAAAAAATGAGAACTAAAACCAAGCTCCTTGTAGCATCCAAAAATGTAATCCTTTTTCACACTTAATTTGGGAATAAGTGATATTGAATTAACCTAATAATGCCTTCATTCAATTTTTTAATGTGTTGTACACATTCATGTTGAATCTAAGGCCCTTTTTAGAAAAATGTACTTAAAGTGTACCTTATATAGGGTGTTGTAAAGTGTTTTATTACAATTTCACACTTATCTAGGGTTTCATTAATTAATTATGGTTAATTGAGCTTAATTGGCCCCTTTAATTCAAATTCAAGCCATCTTAATGACACCTTCTCAAGGATCTATCCCAACACCCAATAATCATATTGCATACCATTTAATATGGAAAATTTGGTGTCCTAGAAAATGGTTTTAGGACCCATTCGACTTTAGTGGCGAATGGATCCTCTCCACATAGGACAACCCTTTCTTGAAATTTTTGAAATGGTTTTTTGATGTTATTTCATCAAGCCCCAAAGCATTTTCAATTCTAAATTTGATGTTGACTAGAATTATTTGAATTTCAAACTTGTTAATCTCTAGATTTAGTATAAATATGGGCTTAATTCACATAGTTTCATCCTAAGAAACTTAGAAATTTTATGTGACTTCATGAGATCAAGAACAAGAGCATTATAGAGCACTTCAAGAGAAATTTCAAGGCCATTCGAAGGCAGATTAGTGAAGTTTCATTGTAACAATTCAAGATCATTTCATCATGTCAAAGGCATAGTACATTCAAGCATGTTTTTTATCTAAGATAGTTGATGTATCATTGAGTATCTACTTGCAAGTATTTTTTCACATCTAACTTGAGATCAAGATCTACATTCTTCATGCCTACTTCATGTTAGTTTGCAGATTTACATTCCAAGAGAACTCCCAAGGTATCAACATTGCATATTTCATGTTTCATGCTTCAATTTCATTATTTCATCATTTGGTTTAATTACCTAAATGGATTTTGACTTAGGAAAACCCCTATTCACTAACAATCAACAATATTTTCTTCTCTTAAATGTGTTTTTGTAGGTTTATAGGTTGAAGATCAAGTGGAGAATAAGATTGAAGAAAAATTGTCAAAGTTGTCAAGTTGCAAAGTTTCTATTCATATTGCAAGAACAAAAAAATGAAGCTACATAATATGTTTCAAACTTTCAAGATCTGAAAACCTAGGAGCTGGGAGTGCAGATATTGAAGAACAAAACCCAAAAATTAGTTTTTTGAAACCCTAACAGGTCCCATTCACCATTAAAGGCGAATGAGTCCTCTCTGAGGCCTAAAGCAATGAGAAATTAGGATCTAGGAGTGTAGACTGAGATAAATAAAATCCAAAATTCAACTTTTTGAACCCTAATAGGGACCCATTCGCCACTAAAGGTGAATGAGTCCTTTGTGACCTAAAAATAAGAAGTTTTCACTAAGGTACACATTGTTTTAGCCTCTTAAAACTTCCCTATTGTTGCTATAATAGTCATGAGTCATTTTTTATTTTTATATATGCATTTTGGCCTTCATAATTGAATGAGACATCCCTTAAAAAAATTAGTGGTTTATCATCTTGTTCATTCATTTTGATAGACCCTCTTTTTCTATGTTTCATTTTAGTGAACTTGACGTATTGAACATTGTAATTTTCTAATTTTGGAGTCTTTCTTCTCATCCTAGGTTAAATCTTCCATTCATGTGCATCCATTTGTATTGAATTAGATCTCATTTAGGGTTTCCTACTTTTCTTTTAAATTTGCATCTCATCTAGGGTTTTAGAATTGCATTGTTTTGCATTCTTTATATTTGAAAAATACAAAAACAAATCAGTCACTTCGCATATCATTTAGATCATATAAATTTGTATTTTAAAATAAAATAAAAAATTCATTTCAAAAGGTGTATAGGTCATCAAATTCTGGAAATTTCTACCACAAGAGTTACAGTTTGAAACTAGGCACAAAAAACACATAAAATAACTTAAAATTGTAGTTTTCACCTTTTTAAAACCCTAATTTGGGACCCATTCACCTTTACTGGCGAATGATTCCTTGATCAAGCTTGAACTAAAATTTCTGGCATCTAAAACTCACTTAAAATCACTCAAAAATCAGCAAAAACACTTCCAAAATCGTTATCCAGGACCCATTCACCAATAAAGGAAAATGAGTCCCTGATAGGTCCTAATCTGTATTTTTTGGGATTTGAAATCTCTATTTTAGGCTTTTGTTTTCTGCTATTACATTTTTGTTCTAGTTTTCTGATTCATTAAATTCATTAAATCTAGCTTAACTTTCTTCATTCATTGCATTGTTAAAATTCAAAATGACATTTACAATAATTCATTTTTAGTCTATTGCATAGTGTAATCAAACAAATACCTTGTTTTAAGTTTGAAAATCTAAAAAAAGTTTACATCTTTAAAACTTTGCATAATATGAATCAAAGTACTTTTTAATTTTTCATACACAATGTTTACATTAATGAAGCTTTTCATATGTTTAATAAATGTTATTTTCATTTTTGGATACACTTTATTTCCATTTTTTAAGCTTTGCATAAATTGGATAAAAGTACTTTTCATCTTTGAATATAAATTGTTTATATTTGTGAAGCATTGAATAAGATGGCTAGAAGTACTTTTCATTTTTGGTCAAACAATGTTAGTATCTTACCTTTCTAAGAATTCAAAGAAAAATTCCATCCCTCACCCTTATGAGAATGTTTTAGTGAAAGAGAATACAATGGTGAATAATCATGACAATCAAATTTGGTCTTCCCATAATATCTCTCCTATTTGTGACGAAGATATTTTGGTGTTAGAAGATCAAATCAATGAGAGTTATGACAATCCCATTTTTCCCTCTTCTCCTAGCGAAAACATTATTGAACAAGAGAATGTCATCATTGATAAGCAAGAAAATATAACCGTTGATAACTCCCTTACTTGCGATGAACCCATTTTAGAATAACCAACCTTTGAATGTCATGAACATCTAGTTTGTAGTTCTCCTAAAAACTCTCCTATTAGGGAAGATATCCTGGTGGAAGAAAATGAGAATATTGACATATGTCTTTCAAACAATAATGGGGTATGTGCACGACCATGATGGACCAAAAAGTGGCGATATGTAAGTGATATGATGGCCCATGTGGCTAATGACTTTTTTTTACCCAAAATTGATGAAACAAAAAGGGTTTTTAAAGGATATTCTCATCTTTCCACCAATATAAATTATAATTTCATATAGAAATTAATAAATTATTATTGTTCATTTTCTATTTGAATTATGACTAAAGTCCTTATTGATAGGCTGATTGAAAAACATCTATAGCTTTCAAATGGTATCACATTTTTTGAATTCAAAATATGTATCACATTCTATGCTTCACATACTATAGGATTAAAAAAAATTAATTTCATGAAGTTTTGACCAAGTTAAGGTGGTTAGACATATGATTTTTTATATTTTTTAAAAATTGTAATAAAAAATTCATAATTAATTATTTACTTGGAAAATAATTACAAAAAAATATGCATCACATCGGAACATGATTCCTCCACTTATATCTAAAATATTATAAAAAAATATTATCATTTTATTGTGGTTAGGGTGGTCAAACAAACACCTACTTCTTATTTTTTTGCTGAAATTTAAGAACTACTACATTGAAATTTCAAATTTTCACCAAATAGATTTAAAAAAAAAAAAACCTAGTAGTTTAGAAACTACATTCAATTTGCTACAGATTCTATTCTTACATATTTTTGAAATAATATAGATAACTTATTCAAATTTTAATGTCAAATTTCCTAACTCTAATTTTTTTAATTTTCATTGCCACTCAAGGGCCTATTTTTCCATGATGATCCTTCACATAACCGATGATGAGGCTTCCTTACATGAAGATGATGAAGTGACATTAGACTCTCCTTCACTAAGATATTATGAAAATAAGGATAAGTCTTTTGAGTTTATGCACATTAGACATCCCTTGAAGTACTCTCCTAAGCCTAAACTTATCATTTATCCACCCTCACAAAAACCACAAGTTCAAAATAAACCAGTGCTTATCTTAGAACCACATAAAAGGCAACTTGAAAATGATAATGTTTTGCAGCAACTAAGTTTCAATACCATTTCTCATACATATAACATGAGGAATAATCTACAACCAAGACAACCAACTCAAACATCCCTCATGTTGCATAACCCTATCTTACCTGGTCCTCCTCATTTACCTTTAAAAAGTGGAGAGGAGTATGATCATGTTGAACAACTTAAGAACACTCTTGCTAATCTATCATTATGGGACCTTATTCAAGCCTCCCCTCATTATCATAACATGCTTCAAAGTGCTTTACAACAAATTCCTACCCCTTCTAATGTGTAATAAAATGATGTGGAAGCCCAAATTCAAGATATAACTTTGAGAAACCTAGACATTACTTTCCATAAATATGAGTTACCTTTGTTAGAAGATAAAAAACAAAATTAAGATTTCATGATAGAACCTCTTATTAATAGGATTGGGATAAGGAGAACCCTTGTTGGCAATGGTTCGACTATTAATGAGTGTAGTGTGAGCCTCTTAGAGAAGATTAACATGAATAAGGTTGGCATTGTCCTTGATTTTTTGTCTATTCATGGATTTGATAATGTAGGAAAACAACCAGTTGGAGTCATCACATTGTAGGTATTAAAGTTGGAAGGGTTACATTGTAAGCTTTGGTCCATGCTATGCCTCATGATATGCCATACAATCTCCTCTTAGGAAGACCATGGATTCATGAGATGAATGTGGTGCCCTCTACTCTCCATCATAAAATGAAGTATATCTACAACAACAAAGTTTATACACTCGAGGCCGACCTTGAACCTAAAAATTGTTTGATTGCTGAGAGAGAAAAATGAGATCCTTTGAAAACATTGACACCAACTACACAAGTGGAACCCGTGCAAGAGAAAGAAAAAGAGAGAAATATTGAAAAGGTTACAAAGCTATTGGAAGATTATTGGGGTTCCTTAGATTTCACACCAACATTCATGGCAGAATACAAGATCACAAACAAAGAGTCTAAAAAGGGAAAAGTAAAACCAGTAATGTCAACACAAAATTCAAAAGCATCCACCCCAACCACTTTAGATGAAGCAACAAATTACACAACAAACTTTGATGAAGTCGATTAAGAGCAACCACCAAATATGAAAGAAGTGTAAAACATTTATGGAAGAGATTATGAACTTATGAGACAACTTGGGTATAGTGAAAAAGGATGTGGTGCTAGAGAACAATATATTTATGTCCCTATAGAGCCTAACACGCAAGAAACAACTAATGGTCTTGGTTATTGTCCCTTGAAAGAAACAAACAAGCCTTGATTTAATATCAACACTCTTTCAAAAGATTATTCTAAGCCAACTTTAACATTAGTGCATCTTGAATTGATAAAAAACTAGTGGCATTGGTTATTTCCCTTTGCAATAAATGAAAGAAAAAAAAAGTATTCACTTAACATTAATGTCATCACAAAAAGAAGTCCTAAGACATGTCTTAGTAATGATTGGAGTTCGTTAGATTTTACACCCTCCTGTAAAGGAGAGTACAAAATCTCGCAACCTAAAGGGTCTTGTATAAGTATGACATCTTGTACTAAGCAAGAGATATCTTTGTCACAAAATAAAAGAACATCTACTATTGATCAAGAGAGTACCTTGTCAAGACCCCTCCAAGATCATTTGATATCTCTAGCAATAGAGCTTTTCCAAAATAAAAACAAAATTCAGAAATAAAATACTAACTTCTAAGAAATAAAAGAAAATGCATTCAAAAGGAAAATCACTCCATTGTTATCCTATCTAAAAGATCTTGTCTTTTCTCTAAGATTTTTTTCAGCAAAAGTACAAGAGGCTATGTAGAATGAATTCGACTATTATGAAATTGTAGTTGTGTCTAAAAAGTGAGGAAGAAGTGAGCTTATATAGATGTCCTCATGGGTGGATCCACATTTTGAGAAGAATGTGGGATAAAAGAGAGAAATGGAGAAATGGAAATTTATCCCACATTCCATTAATTAAGTGTAATATGTAATATGTTGGAGATTAAGGATAATGGATTTATTAAATGATATGAATAAGATGAAATGATGGATTAATGAATATGGATATATGATTTAATGTATGAATATAATGATTATGTATAAAATATGTAATGGATATATTTAAATGATTATGAAATGGATGAGTTAATGATTATACAAATGGTTTTAAATGATTAATGAATATGTAGATGATTAATGAAATGATAAATGCAAATAGATAAATAATCGATTAACGGTTGATAAATAATTATGCAAATAGATAATGGTTATGAATAAATGCTTATAAATGCTTATAATATGGATAAATGGTTATAATATTTTAATGGTTTTAAATGGATTAATGAATGAATAGAAAAATGTATTGAAGAATTAATTAAACAAATAGTAATATCCATTTTTAATTAATAGATGAAAAGTAGGACGATTGTGAGGACCAATTTTGAGTGTATACATTTTTCCCCTCTTTGAGACAATGTAGTCCATTGAATTTTTTCAAAGACAAAGATATTCCCCAATGTAAGGAAGAGTGACGAGGAGGTAGAGGTATTCCCCCTCGAGAGGACATGCAGGTTCAAAGAACATGAGTGTGCTCTCAAAATGGATATGAGGACTAGAAGATGAAGGGAAAAGAAATGATAGAGGAGAATAGATAAGGATGACGAAGAAAGAAAAATGAAATGATGAAGTAAATGGATGATGGAAGAAATGATAAATGAAAAAAAAGAGATATGAAGGAAATGAAGGTGATGAAGCTTCTTATGCTTGTCATAGTGCTTTATCATCAAAGAGCAGTAAAATATGACAAATGGACAACAAATACCATGGTATGACATAGACCAAGGTGTACAAGGTCATCCATCTGTAAAACTGATAATCACGGACAAGGAATGTCCTGACAGTTGCCATGGAGTCTTTTTGTCAAGACAACCCACAAACAACAATCAAATAAAAGACAATTCATGAGACATCACCACTCGTCTAAATCCTTCATGGGACATCCTCAAGGTAGCTAGTAACATGACTGAATTAAATCCAAAAGATAAGAAAAAATAGATCAACAAGGTCAACAACCATTCAGAGTGTTTTCCAATAAGTGTATTCCAGTGTGTTAAGGGATGAAGTGAGGGATGGGTGGACTATTTTGACAAGGCCTGGTTTCAGGAGAAGAAACATGTTGTATAAGATGTCAAGTCCAATTTCGATCATGTAACTACATGTATAAGGCAAATGAAAAAGTGTGATAGTGACAAGGTCTAGTTTTAGGAAGAAAACATCTTGTATAAGACCATTGGTTGTGATTGATTTGACTGGTTTGATTGATTTGACAGATAACCGATTTGACTTGGAGACTTGTTGGCTTGCTTGTCATGTTGATTCAGGGATTTTGTTTAAGTGTATATGATGATGTCACATCTGAGTCGACAATGTCTATTTTATTTTGACTAACCTGATGAACCCTAAAAGACTAACCTAGTGGGCCTCAAGGGCTCATTAATAGATGGCCTTTCCTACATAGCAATGTGCAAAGACCTCGTAGTTTGACATGACCATTGACTTTGCTTCAACGACAAAGGATCAAATCATTATTTTATTTGGAAACACCTAAATATGGACCTAATGCCTCAGGGGCACATCAACAGATGGCCTTTCCTACATCCATTCATAAAGGCAATGTAGTTTGACAATGACATAGACTGACATGACTAACTTTGACTCTGTTTTTGGGTTTTGACATGTTTTGATTTTTTTTGGATTTTTGAAGTTGTATAATGTTTTTGGATTTTTGAATGTTTTGATTTTTTTGGATTTTTGAAATGTTTTTTTTGGATTTTTGGAATATTTGATTTTTTTGGATTTTGGGAATATTTAATTTTTTTGGATTTTGGGAATATTTAATTTTTTTGTCCTTTTTGAGGTTTTGATATCCAATGACTAATGTAGAATCCAATGAAGCCCGATGTTAGGAAACTGCCCCAAGTTAGGTATAAGATGAACCAATAGGGATGGAATGGGATAGGGTTTAT
Source organism: Sequoiadendron giganteum (assembly GCA_007115665.2). Classification (NCBI taxonomy): domain Eukaryota; kingdom Viridiplantae; phylum Streptophyta; class Pinopsida; order Cupressales; family Cupressaceae; genus Sequoiadendron; species Sequoiadendron giganteum. Next base: position 173,948,256 of record CM021104.1, on the reverse strand, counting down.
TATGGATGGAAGATGCAGGAGAAAGGATGCAAGATTTCAACCACTTGGAAGTCAAGATAGAGATAACAAGGCCTGATTATGGATGTCAAATGGGAGATGAAATGGGAGATGATGGAAGGTAAAGGAATTATTACGGATCAAGCTAGAAGACCAAATAAAGTGATAGTAGATGATGGAGCAAAGACTCAGTAAATATGGTGCCTATTTGATAGGTTTCCACCATGGTACTTATATCCAAAGCACCACTAACGTGGTTTTCACTATTGGATGAAATTTTTCTCTTTAATTATTTTTTCAGGACTTTTTCTATTTTTTTTGTAGACCTTTTCCCATGTTTTTGTATATTTTTCAAGACTTCTTCTCATTTTTTTTGTATTTTTTTAGGACTTTTTCTCTTTTTTTTTGTATTTTTTTGGGAATTTTTCCTAGCTCTCTGAATCTAGGTATAGAATTGATAAATTCCAAATCCATAGACTGCCTTGATGATTCCTTGATCCTATGTGGATGACCGTGCTGGATGAAAGGACCCGATCAGGATGAGGAGTGCAAGTGGAAAGTATGAAGGAAAATAGATGTGGCAGATGAAAGAGGCTATGGTAGGATCCCTAATGTGCATACTATGTGGGCCATTAGGCCTCAAACAAAAAGGAGCTTTGGTGACTGATGAGTTAGAGTACATGAAGGGTTCATTGTCAAAGATCCATTGAAAAACATCGCCAATGGAGGGATATGATGGATATGTGAACCTGGACGGGTAGAATGGAATATATGGTATGAGTGAGAGTGATGCAGATGGAGACCTTGGATCAACAAGCTCTTTTTTTGACTTTTTCCCTTGATAGATGCCCCCAATGATTTTTGATGGAGCGGCATACTTGGAGATCAACTTTTGCTTGCTTTCACTTTTCACTTTTATTTTTGATTTTTGTAATAGCTTTTTATTTTGGCTAAGGGACTTGTCTTCATCTTCTTTTGTTTTTTATTTTTCCAATAGCTTTTTATTTTGGCTAAGGGACTTGTCTTAATCTTCTATTCTTTTCATTATGTCTCTTAATGCTTGATCTCCTTTTAAAGATAAATCGTTCATTGTAGCTTTTCCTTTATTCTTTTCTTGAGCTATTTCCTATTCATCCATGTTTGTGATGCAAATGGGTGTGAGTGAGTTGGAGGAGTATGTGAAGTGATATGAATGTTTATTGGATGAACGGGAGTGGCGATGCCATCAATGGAGTCTTTGGGACCATCTTTTTCAGTGCTGCTAATGTCAAAGGAAGCTTGCACATCCTTAATGACTTGGAGAGATGGCTTAGTAGGGGTGACAATAGGAGATGCATATCCTAGACTAGGGTAGGTGGGATGGAAGGATGATGATTGGATATCCTTAGTGGGGTCATGATCAAAGAGTGGGTTATCGTAGATGTCCTATTCAAACAGAGGGCTATCATATATGAAAAGTTTGAGAGGAAGCAGATATGGAAAAGGTCGATGTATCATTAGGGTCCCAAAAGGTTTAAATCCAAGAATGGCCATCTTTTTTTGTTCCTTCTATAGTTATCTTGATATCAGCTTTAGAATTCTAATATTTCTTAGCAACATTAGCATTTTCATTCATCGATAAATTATCCATATGATATTCTCCACATCCCATATCATGAAGTTGGACCTTGGGGTTTAATGGTGGGGTAAATAAAGTGGATGATTTGGTTAATGAATATGGATCAATGTAGTGAGATGACAAGGCTTCTTGGTTGATAGGAACTTGGAATTGAGTTGTCCTTTTCAAATTGTTGCAATATTGAAAGGGATCGGGATCGTCTACAACTATAATTTCAAAGCCTTTGTAAGGAAAATTTAGACATTGATGATATGTTGATGGAACAACTTTCATGGCATGGATCCATGGTCGGCTGAGGAGTAGGTTGTATGGTAGTTCAAGATTCAGGACTTGGAATGTGGTATCTAGCACTACAAATCCAGCCTTGATAAGTATTGTGATAACACCCTTGAAAGAATATTCTTCGTCATCATAGGCTTTGATGAAAATGCTATTAGTTGTGTCCATGCATGTTTTAAAGAGGCCCAATGTCTTTACCAGTTTTAAAGTGCAAATTTTCAATCTAGCTCTAATATCTATTAGGACTCATCTAACCTTTTGTTTGTTTATGAAGACCTCAAGGTGTAATGGGTCATTATGGTTTGACTTGGATGTAGAGTAATCTTTCTCAGAAAAGGAGACATTGTGGGAGTTTGCCAAGTATCCAACCATGGCTTCAAATTAGTTGATGTCCAAGTCAGTAGGGACAGAGTTTTTTTTTAGAGCCTTATCAATGATAGCTTTGTGTTCAAGTGATATGTGTAAAAGCTCAAGGATGGAAAATTGGTCAACAAGGTTGTATTAAGATTTGGATTGCGGTTGCTTGGGAGGAGGATCAGATATGGTAACCTTAGCTCTACAAGTAATAACAACAATTTTAGGTTGCTTCTTGATGGTGATTGTATTAACATGATCATCAACAACTCGTATGTGATTAATAATTTTGTAGTCAAAAGAGGTATTAGTATAATTGGCATAGTTGTATGTCTTTTAAACTAAACTAGAGGCTTTTCCATGGTCTTGTAATGAATTCTTGAAAATTGTATGGTCTTTATTGGAGGTTTGTTGTTGTCCCTCGACCTCTATGGTACAATTTTCAATTAGGTATTGAATCATGTTCTTCAACTGATGGCATGATGAGATCTTATGTCCTTTAATGTGGTGGTAATCACAAAAGGAATTGTCATCCCACCCACCAAGAGGGATTGAATCATCCTGGGTCATATGGTTTGGGCTCTGGGAGTTGTATGAAAATTTATTGTATTAGTTTCTTTAGGACAAATTCAATTGGTTCAGGGAAACGATTTTATTGTCTTGATGTGTATTTCCTTGGTTGTCTTGGGGGTCCTCGTCCTTGATTATTTTGTATCACATTATTTGCTTGATTGGAAACATATAGTGTTGTATTGTTCGTGTTGGGTGCTTTGAGAGTCAATGTGTGACTTGTTCTTTTCATATCTTTTATATCTGCAACTCTGTCATTTGTTACATTCTTGTTATAGGACTAAAACATTTTTTTATCATTTGATGTTCCTTGGGCATTTTGTGTTTTGGTATAAGTTTTAATTTCCCCTTTAGCAATAACGGTTTTTTCAAGGATGCTCCTTTCTCAAAAAGGTCAAAAAAATTGGAACAAGAATGATCCTCTAATGCATATTTTAAGTTTGTGTTCAGGTTTTGCACAAACATGATAATTTTCTATTTTTTAGGAATTTCAACAGGACAGTGGCTAGCTAAACTTCTCCATCTCTAGAAGAATTTTATGAAAGCTTCACCCTCTTCTTGTTTAGTTTCACATAGGGTAACAATGGTGATGTCATTTTCGATATTGAAGGAAAAGTGGGTGATAATTTTTTCAACAAGTTCATTCCATGATCGTATGCCTGTCGGTAGGTGGGAGAACCATTCTAAATCATATCTTGTGAGACTCCTAGGAAATAGTCTCATTAAATATGTTTATTCTGAAGCAATGTCAATCAAGGTCGTATGAAATTCCCTCACATGCTCAATGGGGTTTCCTCTTCCTTTATATTTAGGTAAATTTGGCATGATATAATTTGGAGGAAGAGGAGGCATGTATAATTTCTTATCAAATAGGTGAGGAAATAACTCTTGGATAGAGTAATTTCTATTATTTGACAATGTCATGGTTTTCGTGTTCTTTTGCAAGGCCAACATTTGATTGCCTAGGGCATCATATGGTGTGAGTGTTGTAACTACAATTTCTGCAACTATATTTTGGTAAGGCCTAGTGTTTGTACTTTGCAATCCAATGTGTTGAAGGGATGGTATGTTGGTGTTGTTTGGAGTCGAGATGATATGAGTAACGGTCGAGATATAAGTTGAGGTAGGAATTTGGATTTGAGGGATGTGTGTAGTATGAGTTGGAATGTGTGAGGTGAAATTTTGAGTCAGGATGTAATTATTGGATTGTGTCTGAAAAATATTAGAAGTAATTGGACCTTATGAATGTTGAGTGTTGAATTGGAAAGATCCTTGAGGATTTGTTTGAGGAACACTTGTGTTAGGACCTTGTGGCACATTAGTGATTATGTTAGTTCTGTTAGAGTAAAGGTTTTAACTTAATTATGTTGATTAAGTTACCTTTATTCCCTTCTTAAGATTTCATGTTAGTTTGCATAAAGTGACATTTAATAATTATATTAATTATTAAATATTATCCTATTAAGGCTTCTATTAGGGTTTTATAGGGTTTGCAGGATCTCCTTTTTATAAGGATTGATCCCATTGTATTTCATATCAATTCATTCTCTCATTCTCTCTAATATATACATTTTTAGTTTTTAGAGAACCCTTGCTTGTTTGTCTCCATCTCTTCTTTTGTGACAGGTTATTTGCATGTAGGTGATCTTTGGGGTTTGTGGTGTTGTATTTTCTCAACTCCTACATGGTATTAGAGCTCCACACCTACTGCTTCTTATTCTTGTTTTGAAGATTTTTGGAGCTTCAAGGGTTTGGGGTTTGTTTTTTTGATCTAGGGAATACCTACAATTTTGAAGCCTTTTCAGCTCAAATAGACCTCGCCATTACATCCGCAGTGGTCCAAAACCCCTAAATCAACTATTCATTCATCCATTTTGGACAAAGTCGAATTTTAGGGCAAAATTTGTTTTGCAGTTCGGCCGTACAACCATCCGCCTACCTGGTAAAAAATTCATAATTTATTTTTCTGTTCTTTTTTTTCATAAAAAAAATTATTACTTTTTTCCTACCAAAAAAAAAAAAAATTCATTGTAAAAGTTTTCATTTTTTATTCAAAAAAATCAAAAAAAAAAAAAAGCAATTAAAAATATTAGAATAGCCTTTTTACGGCTTGCAGACCGGTGGCCTACGCAGGTAGGTACTTGCGCAGGTCTATACCTGCACCGAACTGTGCGAGGAGCCCACACCCACATAGGGTGCCATGGGGGTGGGCCCACATGCCTCCCCCACCACACTTTTTTTTAAATTTAAAAAAAATATATGTGAATCATTTTTTTTATTGTTTTTATTTAAAAAAATTTTTTTTCCAAAATAAGTTCAATCACACTTTTACGGTGACGGTCGTTTGGCCGTCAAATTTAACCTATTCTTTCTACTGTGACAGCCGTATGACTGTCAAATTTAACCAAGTGCTGGTTTTTTTCTCTTTTTGGAGCTATTTTATTCCAGAGGCCATAACTTGGGCATACAATATCATTTTTGGCAAACGAGATATAGTCAAAAAGTTGGTTTTCTCATCTTTCCAGTGAAGTGGGTTTCATCACTTCTTTTTTCCCTTGGTGTATTCTACAACCAGTTGAAGATAAAGGGGCTATTTTTAGTTCCAAGCTCATAACTTTTGATCAGTTTCTCCATTTTTCGCAATCTCAGCGACGTTGGAACCATATTTCAATGTTTTTCCATTTCATCCATACAATTTTTCCAGATTTCACTCCAAGTATATTTTATTCAATTATTTGTGTTTTCACACTCTGGTGGATTACCTAGACATATTTGCTCTTGGAAACTTTTTGTTTGCATGGGATGCTTTGTTTTTGGCTGTTCTTCATGTATTTCCAGCTTTGTCTTTTTTTGGACATTTTTGAGCATCATTTGTAAGCAATATTTTATGTAAACACATTGAAATAAAGTGCCACACTATTGTACATGCATTTTTTGGGGATTTTGCACATAAGGTTGTGCCATATTTTGTACTTGCACTGTTATTATAAAGTGCCATGAGGGATTGTGTATTTTTCTTTTGTTTTGCCATCACATCTTTGTCCGGTGAGTATCTCTCCACAACGACAGTGAATCCATACCATTGGGGGTTGTGTAGTTTGCCTTTGTTTTCCATCACACCTTTGTCCGGTGAATGTCCCTCCATGACGACCATGGATCCATATGATTCCAGCCTCATGCATGTGTTTTTTATTTTGCACACCACTTTTTTAGTTGCAGGTGCTATCTTGCACACTTTTAGATGTTTCTTCTTCTTCATGCACTACAGGGTGTTTCACATCATTTCAGTGGATCTGTCAGGCTCTCTCAGTTCAACATTATGGGGGGTATTATACTGCTTGTGCTAATTCTTCCTTGGTTTCACCTTGGAAGGGACCTTCCATTCTCAGTTGATCAGTGTTTCAGACTATTGGTTCTTGTACCATTTGTATCTTTGTTCCAGGTGTTTGCTTTTATTTTCCATCTGATTCGAGTAGTGTCATATGGGCATTTATGCAGATTGTTGTCTTATTGTTTCTTGATCATTCTATCTTCAGTGGAGGTTCTTCAGCACCATAGCAGTCATGTTTCGACAGTTGTTTGCAACTTCTTCTACTTCAGTGATGTTCTTCTTGGCTTTCTACATCTCTTTTTGGAGTAGAGCTTTTTCCCATGAGGTTTTCTCTATTTCTCCATTTTACAGAGATTTGGTTGTATTTGGGTACCTGATCTGACCTAGTTGTCGGGACTCATGCTTTCCTTCTTGCATTGTAGTTACCTTTGCTTTTCTGCATTTGTTTGTAGTTGCACTATTGCTCATCTTAAGGGGGGTGTTAGAGTAAAGGTTTTAACTTAATTATGTTGATTAAGGGTATGTGCAGGATCATGATGGGCCAAAAAGTGGTGATATGTAAGTGATATGATGGCCCATGTGGCTGACGACCTTTTTTTTACCAAAAATTGATAAAATGAAAAAGGTTTTTAAAGGAGATTCCTAGCTTTCCACCAATATAAATTATGCTTTACTTTGAATTTAATAAATAATTATTATTCATTTTTTATTTGAATTAAGACTAAAGTCCTAGTTGATAAGTTGATTGAAAAACATCTGTAAATTTCAAAGGGTATCACATTTTTTGAATCTGAAACATGCATCACATTCTATGCTTCACATACTATAGGATTAAAAAAAAAGAATTGAATATCATGAAGTCTTGACCAAGTTAAGGTGGTCACATGTACGAGTTTTTATATTTTTTTAAAGTTGTAATAAAAAAATCATAATTAATTATTTACTTGGAAAAAAATTATAAAAAAATATGCATCACATCGGGACATGAGTCTTCTACTTATATCTAAAATATTATAAAAAAATATTATCATTTTATTGTGGTTAGGGTGGTCAGACAGACACCTACTTCGTATTTTTTCCCTGAAATTTAAGTACTACTGCATTGAAATTTCAAATTTTCACCAAATAGATTTTTTAAAAATAAAAATAAACCTAGTAGTTTAAAAACTACATTCAATTTGCAACAAATTCTATTGTTACATATTTTTGAAATAATATAGTTAACTTATTCAAAATTTTACGTCAAGTTGCCTAACTTTGTTTTTTCTGAATTTTATTGCCACTTAAGGGCCTATTTTTTCCATGATGATCCTGCACATGCCCTTAAGTTACCTTTATTCCATTCTTAAGATTTCATGTTAGTTTGCATAAAGTGACATTTAATAATTATATTAATTATTCAATGTCATCCTATTAGGGCTTCTATTAGAGTTTTTCCTATTAGGGTTTGCATGATCTCCTTTTTATAAGGATTGATCCCATTGTATTTCATATCAATTCATTCTCTCATTCTCTCCGATATATGCATTTTTAGTTTTCAGAGAACCCTTGCTTGTTTGTCTCCATCTCTTCTTTTGTGATAGGTTATTTGCATGCAGGTGATCTTCGGAGTTTGTGGTGTTGTATTTTCTCAACTCCTACAAGTTCCCTAAATATTAACTCTAGTCCTTTTATTTCTGCCAAAAAAAATTGATAATGTGGTGTTCAAGGCCTTATATGTTTCAAATGGATTTGATGATGTGGTGTTCATGGCACTTAATTCTCCAAATGGATTTGAAGATATGTTTATTTTGTTAAATGGATTAGGTGTAGAACCAAGGGGTTGTGACATGGACTATGTTAGGGATTGTGTCACTGATTATGTTGTGGTAAAGGTCATCCCATGTGTTGTGCCTTGTGTAATGCCTTGTGTTCCAAATAAGGAGGTGTGAATTGTTGTTGTGTCTTGTGTGCTTCCTCTTAATGGTATAAATGTATTAAATTGCAACATATAGCTACTAGAGATAGTTGTATTGTTTGAGTTTGGTTGATGGATGTGGATGATGCTCGTAATGTATTGACATCAAAACTAGGAGGTAATGTGGCACCTTTTGTCAATAGTTTAGCTAGGTAACGTTCAGGGTCTTGTTCCAAGAATTTTTCCACAAAAGAGGAAAAATTAGGATCTTGGGAAGCAACTTCTACTTCTTCTATGATCATGTTTCCATTTTGGTCTCTAGTGACAAATTTCTCCAATAGGGATTTGTAGGGTCTAGGTGTCCCATGTGAGGATTTTGTAAATGGGTTAACAAATTCATTTCCTTGTGGGAAAGCCAGGTCTTTTTGTCTTCTTTGTGACCTAGTTTTTGGCATATGGCTTCTAGTGTTGTCATTGATGGCAACCTAAGTCATTCATTTGGTCCACAGTTTTGTATTGGTTCATACCGACAGTAAGAAGTGAAGAACAAGGTATCCAACTAGAGTTGAGTTTGTCGATCAATATGCATTATTATTTTATTAGTTCGTGTTGCACATATCAGGGAAGTTCATTGGGTATCTAGAATACCTTATTCTAAAGTTTTGAGTTGGCACATTTACTAGTGTATGATCTATGAGATCCGATTTACTGATTTTTTGGTTATCAGTTCTAGAAGGCTGACTTGATGAATATAGCCATTGTCAATGTTTAAGGAGAAATTGGTTAAATTATTTTGTGCTCGAGAGTGTTTATTTGGATCCTCTCTATGCCTTAGCTAACTTTGAAGGATACACATTATGACTTAGTTATCGATTTAGTCGTCAGTTAGAAATTATTTTATGCTTTATAAAAGTTGATATATGAATGATCAAATCTCTGATTGCGGATATATATAAGAGATCGATTATATCATTTTGGATATCAAATAATGCGATATGTGAATTATGTTAATGTGTGGTGTGAAATTCAGAAGGATAGTGGTGAGAATATAAGATCTATGATGTGAATTACAGAGCAGAGCATAAGAGAGCATAGCGAAGTGTAGAATCTAATCTATGAACCTAACCGGAACTGTAACTTGGCATGAGAATATGCTATTACTTCAGTTCAAACTTTTATATGGTCTTAATCTAAACTATTGTATGGAAATTAGCCTTTTTCTCTTGAGTAGTAAGCTTTAGGCAGTGTGCCTGAATGCAAGTGCATTCCTTTTGTAAAACTTATATTTGAGTACTCAAATTATGGATTAACCTCGATCATGGTTTTTCCCCTAACAGGGTTTCCACATAAAAATCCTTGTGTTATGGTGTTGTGAATGATTTCTTAGTGTGTATGCATCTTTCTTTTGGTTTAAATATCAGATTAATGAAGTTCAAATTAATAGAACACTGATTCACCCACCCCACACCTCCTCAGTGTTCCCTTGAGTCCAACAATTGGTATTAGAGTTGAGTTCCTCGGAAGGAATTTAGTAGCTTGAGGTAGATCTTGGAATGTAATGGACTTTGATAGTCTTTAGCAACAACTTTTGGTGGCACTTGATGACCTTGATCAGTCTAAAGAAGAAGTGTCGAAATTCAAAGCAAGTCTTAAGGGTGTTGAGAAAATTATTTAGTCATTGAAGGATCAGATTTTTAAATCCAGAGAAAAAAGGAAAGATCTTTGTGATTAGATTAAGCAAAAATAAAGTGAAAACATGGATGATGCTCACCTAAATCAAACCTTGAAGGAAATAACTAAAAAATGTGAAAATCTTTCTAGAGAAAATGCTACCCTAAAGCATGAAATGGAGTCTATAGTGACAAAGCTAACCAAAGAGATTGAAGAAAGGAAGAAGAATGACGATGATTTTTCTCAGTCCTTGAAAGAGAAATATGATGGATATAGAAGAGTAAATGGAGAATTCATTCAGTTAGAAAATCAACTACAACAATCCAGAAATAATGAAGAAGAACTTGAAAAACAAATTGCCATTCTCATAAATGAACTCACTACTGCAAATGAATATAAGGAAAAGTTTAAGACGAGTTATACTAAGCTTGATGAGATAACTCAAAGCCAAAATAATACTAATGACAAGTGAGGACTTGGATATGAAAAAGGAGAAAGCTCTAGATCTGGACAAAAGAATTTCAGGCAAGGAAATTAGATGAACAAAGGTGGAAGGTATCCAGTAAGACAACCTAATGCTCAGAAGTTGAATGGATATTGTTTTTCTTCCAATAAATTCATTCATATGGCTAATTAGTGTATAAGTAAGATGAAATCAAGAGATTCATCATTTTTTGGTTAGTGTTTCAATTGCAAAAAATTTGGTCATAAATGAATTGAATGTAGAAATGTGTCAAACTATTCTGTTAATAGAAGGAATTTTGAATGCTATACCTCTGGAAGACTTGGGCATATTGCTAATCAATGTAGATCAAGAAGAAATCAATGGAATGATTGGTCTGAACAAGGAAATATTGTGTGCTACAATTGCAATAGATATGGTCACATTGCTAGATTCTGCAAAAACAAAAATGTGGATAAAAGAGGTCTGCTATACAAAGGCAGAAATGCACAAAAAGATGAAAAAGGAAAAGGGAAAATGATTGTGGATGAAATAATTGATCAAATGAAGAATACATGGGTAAGAAAAAACAAGTCTGATGTTGGAAATGGTTCTACACTGGAACCAACTTCTAGTAATTCCTTCAAAAATTGATCTCAGTCCATTGGCCTAGGGGCATTTATTCAAGAAAATCCTTTTTCCCCTATCTGTAAGCTAGTACCGAATCATGAAGGATTTTTAATAAGCTATGTTAATAATATACAAAGGTTTTGGAAAGAATTCACAAGAAAATTCAAGCAATCATATGTCTGTAGAAGAATTTTTTTCTCTCGCTTTCTCAGAAAATAGGGCATCCGAAAAACATAGCGCAAAAGCATTTATTACAAGAGTGAGAACTATAAAAAACAAGTTGAGACTCTCATTTTTCACTTTGCATTGAAGAAGAGAAAAAGGAAAGCACTCGACAACATAATTTCAAAGGAGTCAAGATAATTCAGTGATGAATCTTGAAATCCATCAGGTATTTAAGTTTTTATCAAAATTTCCATATAATTTGGTGTGTGGTTGTACGGAAGGAAAAATGGAACAAATAAAAAGTTCAATCAATTTAGATGAATACAATAGTGATAATATTAGATTCATAAGAAATCTATTATCACCGGATGAATTGAAGTGGTTGAGAGAAGCCAAACACAAGAATTTGGACATTTGGAATGAGTTTCCCTATTTCAAAAATCTTCAAGTCATTAAATTCATTTTGATTAGATTGAATGAAGAGACCTTGATTCTGGACAAACCCTACATCATTTCGAAGGAAATAATTGGAAATTTGACTAGATTATTCAAAGTCGTGGATATACCAAAAAATAAATCCATCTGGAATAAAGAAGTCAAAACCCTAATCAGAGTCATTGGAGATCAAAGGGCTCTGATAATCTCGACAATCAAAAACCCTATGACAAGTATGGACTTTAATCTGCAAACAATATTAAACTATCCCACACATTAGTATAGTTAGTAAACCAAATCCAATTTAACATCCCTATGAAATACTACAAGAAGCTCCATAATGCAATCAAAAGATCAAGTAAACCAAATGAAAGCATGAAAAGAAGCATAGTGCATACTTATCGCATAGTGGATTGGTGCACCTTTGATATGAAAGGGAGCCATTTCCCAATCCTTGATAAACTTCAAGATGATGATAAAAAAAATATGCAAGATGAGAATGGAAGATGAACTCAAAATGCATATAATAAGAATATTCAAATTGTGGATGAAAATGAAGTAGAAGAGCTTTCTATTTATAGAAAGACAAGATGGAGGAATGATAAAATTGAAGCAATGTGGGATCATTCAACATCCAATGGCCAAGTTCCACTCATCAAGATGTGAATGGAGGAAGATTAATCACATTTTGGTGAATGAGCCAATAAATGATATTAGGTGGATTTTGAATTTCATGAAATGACTTGTTGGAGAGTGAAAGAAAATGACTGAAATGCCACTTGGCTCAATGCACAAGGACATGTAAGAGGAGATAGATTATTTGTTGGAAGGAAAGATGCACTTGAAGGGATTTTCAAACCTGGAGTAATATTTGCCTAAAGATGCCATGTTGAGAAAAAATATAGATTTGATAAATCAATTAAATGTATTTTCATGTGCAAGTGAAAAAATCTAGGGAAATGAGGAATTAGATTAGCATTAATAATGATTTGATTAATTTTAATGGAGGTTAGATGATTGTGGCGTTCAACTTAAATATTTAGATTTAATTAAATTAAATGAGAAGATAAAGGACATTAGAGATTTAATTAAATATTTGGATTTATTTAATTAAATGAGGGAACTTTAGGAGATTAAAATAAAAATTGATTTGTTTAATTACAAAGATGAATTTAGGAGATTAATTAAATAAAATTGATTTATTTAATTAAAGAGATGAATATGGTGACTTAATTAAATAAAGATTGGTTTATTCAATTAAAAGAGGAAATATGATGAATTTTAATCAAATAAAGATTATTTGACTAAAATGATTAGGAGAGGGATAATTAAGGATGAAACGAAACTAGTGATTCCAGATCAGATGCATGTATATTTTACGTGCCTAATTTTTCCCCTCTTTGAAGCAATGTACTTGTTGTATTGATTCAAAGAATGATGCAACCAAGATCAAAATTAAAAAAAATTCTAAGTTTTCCATATGCCCCAACAGAAAGAAGTACGTTGGTACATTGCCCCCTCAAGAGATTGAGTGAAAATTTCAATTTAAGTCTCAATCTCGTGACAGAGAGGTTCAAGATGGATCTATGGATGGTTAGATTAACAAATATATATTATAATGATGATGCAAATGAGACGTTTGTAAGATGCTTAGAATAATAAATTTGTATTATCCTAAACAACTTAAATGGTGATGCAATGCATGTGGGTTGGATGAGACGGATGATGTTGTCCTATGATGATATGACATGATTATGCAAGATGAGAGTGTGGATTTTTTATGAATGTGGGATGGAGGCATTGATGAGATGATACTATGTTAGCGTGAAAGAGGATAGAAGAATGAGAGGGATCAACCCTTGAATCTAAGAAGATGCAGAAGTCCAACAAGTGCATGAGTCATTGAGACTTTATTAGATATGATGATGAATGATGATGATGTATTGCTTATCCAAGGATGGGAGAGATAAATGTTAGAATCCAAGATCACCTACATGCAATCACCTATCACATGCAAAAGACATACAAAACCAACAAGATGTTCTATAAACCTCAAAGTGTAAAATGCATTATGAGAATCTCTAATATTACAAAGAGATCAATCCTTATGAAGGAGATCAAGAAACCCTAAAAGGGAAACCCTAAATGAAACCCTAGTGTGTACACTTAATAATTAATCAATTATTAATGTGCCTAAGTTTAGCTTAAGCAACTAGAGGAATATGTGTTTTAATTAATTAACCAGTATGATATAATTAATTAAGTATATAACTTATTACTCTAACACCCCCCCTTAAGATGAACTTAGGAAGAAGCTAAAACACTAGACGAAGATGCATGCAAGCAAAGATGGGTCCCGGCAACTAGGCCTGATCATGTACGGATTTACAAATGCAAGAAATAGGTAGAGGAGGAAAACCCAGTGGGACAAAACCACCCTACAATGATATGACATGCTGCAAAGAAGCACTAGAAGAACACTGTAGAGTAACACTGGAACCGCAATCTGGCAAGCAAGGAAAGATACTTCTATCTCCAAGAAACCATATCGGAATCATAATGATGCAACAGCAGACCCGATGCCACGAAACACTCAAAAACTCCAAATGGGAACAATGCTGGAATCTATGAAGCAGCAGTCGATTATTAAATGATGTATCACTGAAAATGAAGTGAAAAGATGCAAGTTGCACTCTCCCAACTGTCAAAATATCCAAGTAATCTTCAAATGACCCATCAGGCCAAATTTGGATTAATGAAAAACTTGGGATAGATATAGAAAAAAGTGCATAAACAGCAACATAAAGCTCCTCAATACCTTTCCAACACCGCAAAGATAGCGAAAATCAAAGATCGTGGCAAAGAGTTATGAGCTCGAAAGCATAAAAAGTACATCTGACTTCAACCAGAAATAAATTCAGTAAAATAAGAAAATACTGTAAAATAAATAGCACCACAGGATAGTCCTTGGAACCAGCTTTCCGACAATATCTCGTTTGCCCGATTTCGATCCCGTATGCCCAAGTTATGCAAAAAATAAAAAAACTGCTTCTTTAGAGAAAACTAGGGTTAGGAGGGGACAAACAAGGTGTCGTACGGGCGCTGACGTTATGCTAACGTCAGCAGTTCATGAGCATAATTTTCATGGCCATCTGACCGTCGCCGCAAAAAATTGACCCCCCTGCAGAAAATTTTCGGCCCCTGGTCACCCATGTGACCGTGGGCGCAGAGCAGGGGGCTGGGCAGATCCCCTAATTCTCCATGGGACCGCGGCTACAATGGAAGAGCCCGCAGGGGCTGGTGGACAGCCCCTAATCATCCATGTGACTGGGGCTGGGCAGAGGCCTGCGGCGAGATGGTGGCGGAAGCCGGCGGCGGTGGCGGGCCGGCGGCCGCCTAGTGGCCGCCCGGCGATGGGTGTCTTCCGAACTAGAGGCGCAAGAACCGATGCGCAGTTTTGAATTTTTTCTCAATTTTCATGAGAACTACCTCGGAATGCGTGCTGGGGAGGCTGTACGGCTTCCCTGGCAAAAAAATTTTGCCTCAGAAACCAACTGCTCGAAAATGGATGATTTGACAGGTGTTTCTAGGGTTTTGGGGCGCTACGAATGCGATGGCGATGTCCATTTGAGCCCATACTGTGCCAAAAAATCGGCTACTACCAAATCTTGCAGAAAAGATGCCTATGGAAACCCTTGCATTTGAAACTCACTAAGAAGCCATATCTTCAAATCACGAACAGGCAGCGGCAGGTATGGACCTTTGATACCATGTTAGAATCCAAGATCACCTGCATGCAATCACCTGTCACATGCAAAAGACATGCAAAACCAACAAGATGTTCTATAAACCTCAAAGTGTAAAATGCATTATGAGAATCTCTAATATTACAAAGAGATCAATCCTTATGAAGGAGATCAAGAAACCCTAAAAGGGAAACCCTAAATGAAACCCTAGTGTGCACACTTAATAATTAATCAATTATTAATATGCCTAAGTTTAGCTTAAGCAACTAGAGGAATATGTGACTTAATTAATTAACTAGTATGATATAATTAATTAATTATATAACTTATTACTCTAACAATAAAGAGCTTAACTTTCTTTATGTTTGATAACACACATAGGTACGTTGCATCAAGCTATAAAGAACCAGGATGTCATTGCACCTAGTGTGATGGACTTTGACTCAACAATCAGATAGGAGTAATCTTGTTCATACCTGACATACAGAACCTTATTTAGAATAAAATTCATATATTCTAAACATATTATACCAAAACATAGAAAAGCAAGCCTTCCTATGTGGTCAACAAGTCATCTAAAACACCTTCCATACAAACCAAACAAAACACACATGACCAAGTTATTTTACAAGAATATCCACCAAGCAGAGCAGATAAAAAGATAATGATCATTGATCCATTCCTTTCTCTCTAAAACTTTTGATGAGGCATCATTGAGAGGTCCTTGGAATGAGTGCAAAGTAAGATAAGTCAAAAAAGACCAAGATAAAGTAAAAATAGAAGCTAATGTTCTTCGTACCACTAGCCAAGACTAAACTACTATGATGCTTGATGTCGATGTCCATTGTAGGAAGGATGTATCCTAGGAAATGTTGTGATCAGGTGATTTGGGATTGACTAGATGATAAGCTATTGATACCAAGAGTTGACCAACTTGTTTACTTACTGACCTAGAATTGAGACTTTGATGATTGAGCTTTTATGTTTAAACCTTCTAGACTTGCTTCCGACTAACTTACCGAAGGATGAAAATGACGATTGATTTATTATGAATTAGGTTATTACGGGTGAGAGTGAGATGGAGATGAATGGACCATTTTGGGATTTTTCACATATTTGGATGTTTTTGGAATTTTGAAATGTTTTGAGGCTTTTTTTTTGGTATTTTGAGATTTTCAACTTTTTTGGATTTTCGAGATTTTGACACCGAGACTAACCTAAACACCTATCTTAGAGGTCTTAGGAGCTCATCAACAGTTTAGCCTTTCCTACATTATACATGTAGAGACCACGTAGTTTGACTGATGACTTGACCAATTTACAAGATGAAGATATAAACAAATGATGAATTGTCAGCTTATTATGATGGACTCCTAAAGGATTGACCTAATGTGTCTTGGGGGAGGATCAAAGATCAACCTTGCCTACGTTCAAGCTCAGAGATGACATGGTTTAGTAAAATGACTCCACTAATTTGATTCTTCATATTTTTGACATGTTTTGGATTTTGATATGATTTGGATGTTTTTGGATTTTTGATTTTAAGGAAGATCGCAAGAATATACACGAATCTGATCCGATGCAAGTATAGTAACATGCCCCGAGTGTGGTGTGATAGACTACTTTGATACAGGTAGGACAAAATGACCTTAGGAACATGTCAAGTAGTACTACGGTGGATCATGATATGAACACGAGATCAAGCTATGGTACAGACGTGAATAGATGGTGGAAGGATAAATGAAATGTAATGGATAAGTGAGTGTGTAGAATAAGTCATGAAGATCCTAGTGGATGGAGAGTGCTTTATTTACACTTGGTGCCTATTTGCCAATTTTTCACCAAGGTACTTGTCCAAAGTGCAACCAAAGTGGTTTTCACTAAAGGACAATTTTTTTCTTTACTGTTTTCAGTCGTTTTTCTAAAAAAAAATTTGTACTTTTTTTTTTGTATTTTTTGTTTCACCCTTAAAATATCAAGCATAAATGTTTTTGAGATGGGAAATGTTCATGGGCTTCTGCAAAGGTTCACCTTCCAGTGTTGATAACTGATATGCACCTGACTTGTTGTGATGATGAAAGGTCCCAACCAATTGGGTTCAAATTTTCCTTTGCTATTCGGATTTGGCACATTCTTCTGATTCTCTTTCAGCACTAACTTGTTGACTTGGAAGGTCCACCTCCTAGTTTTCTTGTTGTAGCATTGCTTGAGGCGGTTCTGGTAGACTTGCAAGTGGTTTAGGGCATCCATGTGTTGCTCATCCAGTAGCTCTAGCTCATGTAATCATGAGGCCTGGTATTCTTCATCTGTAATGAGATTTTGCATTGATATCCTCAAGGATGGGAGCTCAATTTCAATGGGGATGATGGATTTTGATCTTTAGACTAGGGAGAAAGGGGTGGCACCTGTTGGTGTGTGAATGCTTGTGCAATAGGCCCATAAGGCAGGATTTAGTTGCAGATGTCAGTCATGACCAACGTCATTGACTATTTTCTTAAGGATTTTCAAGATGGTTTTATTGGTGGCTTCTGCTTGGTCATTGTCGTGGGGATAATACAGAGTGTAAAGGCGGTCTTGGATTTTGAATTTTTCATATAATTCATGAACCTCTTGATTTTTGAAAGGTGTCTCGTTATTTGAGATAATGGCTTGAGGGACACTGTATCAACAAATAAGGTAATTCAGGATGAACATAGATATCTTCTTTCTAGTTATGTAGGTCATGGGAATGGCTTCAACCCACTTCATAAAGTACTCAGTGGCGGTGATGATGAATTTATGGCCATTGGATGAGGTGGGGGTGATTTCACTGATGAGATCAAGCCCCCACTATAAAAAGGGCCAAGGTGTGATAATGGGATGAAGCTCCTGAGCTAGTAATGGGATGAAGCTCTTGAGCTGGTGCATGGATGAGGTCCCCATGTTGTTGATACTGCAAACATCTTCTGACAAAGTCATCTGTGTCTCTTTCCATTGTGGTCCAATAGTATCCTATCCTCAGTAGTTTCTTAGCCAAAGTCATACCGCTCGAGTGTGAACCAAAAATGCCATTGTGTACCTTGATTAAACTAGTTGGGGTTTCCTCAATATTTACACAATGTAATAAGGTCCCTTCGATGCTCCTACAATAGAGGGTTTCTCCTAAGATGACAAAACATGAAGAATTTTTGATAAAAGCTCTTTTGAGGTTCAAGGTTATGTCAGCAGGAAGGACTCCTATTCTCAAGTAGGTGTAGATGTCATGGTACCAAGGATCATCGAGACCAACAAGTTCACACACGAATTCAGACTTTGGTACCTTGAATGCTGGTACAAGAAGCTTCTCTACAAGGAATTCCTATTTTGGGATGTTGTGTGGTATTTCCAAGAGTGATCTGATTGTGGCCATAGCATTTGTTACCCTATTGTTAGCTCTTGATATCTGCTCAAAGGTGACATCAATAAAGGATTCTTTGAGGCTCTCCACCAATTTCTTGTATGGATTCAAATTGTCATCCTTTCTTTGGTATTCTCCATTGACTTGGTTTATGATAAGCTATGAATCTCCATAGACCTTGAGTGCCATGATCTTCCATTGTGCAGCAATTCTTAATCCTATAACAAGAGCCTCATATTCGGCGATGTTGTTTGTGCAGGCAAAGGACAACTTATAATATTTGGGTATGCAATCACCTTGTGGCATTATGAAAATAATTCCAAAGCTTGACCCATATTGTGTGTGAGATCCATCAAAGGTCATTTTCTAGTGGTCTTCTATGCTTATGTTGAAGATGGATTCATCAAGAAACTCTAAGATAAGTGGGGTTTTTTCATATATAGGAGCCTCCACCAGTTGATCCATAATTGCTTATCTTTTGATGGCCTTGCGCTCTACATATTCAATATCATGCTCTGTTAATATCATAACCCACTTGGCTATCCGTCCTATGAGAGTTGCTTTGGAAAGTAGGTACTTGAGTAGATCTATTTTTACAATTAGCTTGATCTGATGCACCAGCATGTAGTGTCTGAACTTTTGAGCTACAAACATGATTGCTAGACAAGCTTTCTCAATAGGTGTGTAGTTTAGCTCATGTCCTAACATGGTCCTGCTAATGTAGTATATTTCTATCTCTCTTTCATTTTCATCATGCTGGACTAAGAGAGTATTGAGGGTTGTCATTATTGCTGATATGTATAGGATCAATGGTTTTCTTAGAATTGGCAACATTAGAACTCGCGATCTGAGTAGGTATTCCTTGATTTTGTTGAATTCTTGGTCGCATTTGTCATCCCATTTGTATTCTACCCCCTTGTGGAGTAGATGAGGATATGGGATTTGTTTGTCTGCCAACTCTACTATGAATCTACGAATAGACTAGAGTCTTCCCTGTAGTCCCCTTAGCTGTTCCAGTGTCCTGGGTGCTTCCATTTCGAGGATCAATTTGAATTTTGTGGGATCTACCTCGATTCCTCTCATTGACACAATATACCCTAGGATCTTACCTAATTGTACTCTGAAGATGCACTTCTTTGGGTTGAGTCAGACCTTGTACTTTT
Source organism: Sequoiadendron giganteum (assembly GCA_007115665.2). Classification (NCBI taxonomy): domain Eukaryota; kingdom Viridiplantae; phylum Streptophyta; class Pinopsida; order Cupressales; family Cupressaceae; genus Sequoiadendron; species Sequoiadendron giganteum. The sequence continues at coordinate 173,928,582 of CM021104.1, read as the reverse complement.
CCAACCTATTAAAAATGAAGCTCAAAGCTGATATGTGGTCTCGTCTTTTCCTTGATTTAGCCAATATGTCACCCACATAATCTTCCACCCTCTTATGAATCATGTTGTGAAATATCAATTTCATGGATCTCTGGTAGGTTACTGCTACATTCTTCAGCCCAAACGACATCATATTCCAGTAGTAGGTTCCCCAAAGACATGTAAATGTTGTCTTGTGTTGGTCCTCTTTTGCTATCATGATCTTATTATGTCCGTAAAACCTATCCATTAGTGATAGCATCTCATGTTTGGCCATCATATCCAATATCATGTTAATGTTTGGTAGTGGAAAGTCATCCTTGGGGCATTCTTTGTTCAAGTCTCTGAAATTGGTGTAGAAGTGGATGCCCCTAGTGGACTTTAAAATAGGTACCAAGTTTGATACCCACTCTAGATAATCAATCAGGTGTATGAAACCTGCATCCAGGAGTTTCTGCAATTCTATTTTGACTAGCAAGGCTATTTGGGGATGCATCTTTCCCATTTTTTGTCTTACAAGTTTTGCTTCAAGATAAATAACCAAGTGATGAACTACTACCTATGGATCAAGCCAAGGCATGTCAACATAATTCCATGCAAAATTTACCTTTCTTTCTTTTAGGAATTCAGGTAAGAGTTCCTATCCTTCCATGAGAAGTGACTTAGCATAGAAGGTGATGTGTGGTAGCTCCTTTATTCCCAGGTTGACAGGATTACATTGTTCTGCTAGGACTGCTGACTTTTCTTGATGAAGTGCAATGAGGGGAAGATTAAATCCTTCATCCTTCGATACCTCAAAGAGTTTTCACCATTGGATGCATCCTTTATTTTTACTTTTTTAGGGTCAAAGAGTGCCATAGTGTGGTTTTCGCTCAAAGACCCTGAGATTATTCTCAATTTCTCACTTTTGCGACTGAAGGATTCAATCATCTCCCCATAATAGGCTTGATTGTCCAGTATGATTTCAAATCCCATCTTATGATCTCCATATGGTACTGTCTCCCTCAATCCCATGAACTCTGAGAGTGCCTCATCATTTTTGAACGTGTCCAAAATTGATGGTCCTCGTTGGTCATAATCAATGAGTTGGGGGTAGACCAGGTTTATTTTGTGGGTTTGGTGGTCCAACTCAAAAGATAAGGTACTAATCATGCATAGGGAGGAGTCTTCAAATAGCATAGGTAAATCAATTATGGGTTTCTCATCACTACTACACACATTGGTTACATCAAAGGTGAAGTTATCTAAGGGCAGACCTGTAGATACTAGTAGCTAAAGGGCGACTATCATTAGTTGAGGGGGAGTCTTGATTGCTTTAACTAGGGAATTCTACCACATATGGTTACACTTGAAGGGGTACACCCAAGGCCAAGATTTTTCATTCGTTTCTCAACAATGATAGGTTCCAATCGGCCATTGCTATTCTTTCCCAGACTTCCATTTCTATTATAGCCCATACCTAGCATTAATTGAAGTCCTCTATTTGTATCATCCATAGGAAGGGTTGGTATAGGTATTTCATCTTGATAGAGGAGATTGGATATGTCTCACTTGTCCACCACTTCTCGACCTTGATCTCCCCAACTCCTTCATCAAGAGGGATCCACTTCAAAGGTTTGAGCTATTATATTGGTGGGTTGTGTATGTCCATGGGATCTGTGGGATTGAGGCAATTCCCTGACCACAAAGGCTCCTTTCTTCATTTTGTATTCCCCACACCCATTGTCCTGGATTATAAGCTTTATGTCAGATATGTCAGGGATGATGGGTGTCTTTGTCCCAGAAGTGGACGCTATGCTGGATGGATCTATATATGGAGTTGAAGGGCCTTCATCATTCTTTGGGACTTGGGGAAATTTATAGTACTTGGCTTCTAGGTTCTTGTAGTAGGCAAAGGGATTTGGATCACCATAGATTGTGACCTCTTGATTTTGGTATGAAAACTTGGTGCATTGGCAGAAGGTTGATGCAACTTCTTGTATCCCATGAATCGACAGGAATCCTAGGAGGATGTTATATGCTAGGTCAAGTTCAAGCACCTAACAGGTATTTTCCATAACAGTTGGACCTACTTGAATAGGGAGTTAATTAGTTCCCTAAGACACTCTTTCTTAATCATCGTAAGCCCTGATTGTGATACCCTTCCCCTTTTCAATGGAATCTTCATAGATTCCTAGATTATTTATAAGCTTGAGTGAACAAATGTTGAGGCATGCACACCCATCCACCAAGACCCTTTTGACCTTATTTTTATGAACCAGTACTTCAAGGTGGAGTGCACGGTTGTGAGACAGTTGGGCGGGGAACTCCTCATCGAAAAATGTGAGGAGATTCAGAGTGGTGATGTTGTCGACCATAGCTTGGAATTGCTCTATATCAAGGTTCATGGAGACAATAGATGAATCCAATGCTTCCTCAAGGATTTCTTTGTGGGCAGTTGAAATCTTCAATAACTCCATGATGGAGATATAAGTAGGGTTTCTTTTTAACTGGTCAAGGATGTTGTAACCATTAGGGATGAATTTATAATTTGAGATGGAGGTCTTAGGTGGCTATGATGCCCTGTAAATGGTGACCTTATCGCTGCGTGTGGTGAGTCCACAATCAATTTTGGCTCCCTTGATGCTAGCAACAGTGACCATTTCATCAAGGTATGCGATAACTCCTTTATACACATGGATCACATTGCCATATTTTTGCTTCCCTTTGTTTTTTCCTTGATGTGATTAGGCATCGGATTCATGTATATTTTTAGATCTTCATTGCCATATGGTTGCTCAAAATTGATGATTTTTTCATCGATGAGGTCTTGGATGATATTTTTGAGTTTCATGTAGTTGGCAGTTGTATGCCCCTTAAGCTTATGATAATCATAAAGGAAATTTTCATTTTACTAGAGTGGTTTCACCTTAAGGTTCCTAGTAATTATCATAAGTGGGGATTGTTATGAGGTTCTCATTGACCAACTTCTTCATGATGGATTCAATTGATTCCCCAAGGGCTATGAATTTCCTCTTGGGGGGATATCTATTTCATGGAGGTGGTCCTCCTTGATTATTGAGGTTGTTGACTTGATTGTGGGGTGGTTGTTGGCTTACCGCATTGTCTTGCATGTTATTGTGATTATTGTTCTATGATTGATGATCTATTTGGGCATTCTGCTTTGGAGCACTGGTCACGACCTTGGCATTGACCACTCCATCATTGGGGAAATTCCTATTTTTTGTCCATGTGAAAGGTTTCTCATTATAGCTGGTGGATGGGCGACTATCTTGATGTTTAGGATATGTAGGTGTTCCCCCTTGTGTAATAAGGGCTCTTTCGATGTTGAGAGCCTTAGGGATCATTTGGTCATATGTGGTGATACACTGCATCTTTAGATAAAATGCTAAGGTCTTGTCTAGATTCAAAATGATAGTGCAAATTTGTTGCTCCTCTAGCATGGCCCACTTGCTCCAATTGGCCTTAGATCACCATCATTTTAGGAAGGAGTCGAATGATTCCTCCTTTCCTTTTTTGAGCATCGATAATTCCTCTAGAATAACATTTGTGTCAATGTTGAATGCATAATTCTTGAGGAATGTGTCTACAATTTCCTATAATTTTCCAATGCCCATAGGCAAACAAGAGAACCACTCCATGGTGGGACCAGCCAGGCTCCGAGGAAACAGTCGCATCAGATATGTATCATTGTACGTGAATTCCATGCAATGTAATTGGAATTCCTTGATGTGATCTTTAGGGTTTCCCAACCCATGATATTTTTCAAATTTGGGAATTTTGAATCCCTTTTGGAATGGTATCATTGCAAGGCTCTTTTCAAAAGGATAGGGACATATATTGTCGGGTGTCCTTATTATTTTTCTTGATTGAAGATCCAACACTTTCTACAAGAGTAGTTTGATTTGTCATGTCATATCATCTTGTGGATCAGGAGGTGGAGTGAACATATTTTGAGGGGTTTGGGGTGTTTGATTGATGGGTGGGGTGATGGTGGGTTTTTTCTGCAACCTTTCTTGTGTGATTAATTCTTGCATTTGCTGCTGAGCCAACAATGCTTGTTGTTGGTCATGTTGTTTATGTTCCAACAAAGCTTGTTGTCAGGCTTGCTATTGACCCACTAGTTGTTGTTCTTGATACTCTTACAGGGCTTGTTGATAAGATTGTTGTTGGACTAATTGCAACTATGCCTGGTATTAAGGTTGTGTTTGCACTTGTTGAGCTTGATATTGGGCTTGTGCTTGAGAATTTGCTTGTTGGGTTGCTTGTGCATCCTGATTAGCTTGCACTGGACCCAAGGGGTGATGTTGATGTAAGTGGTAGAGGTGGAAATGGTGGAAAGATGGGCAGTGCATTATCTTCAATAGATGATGATGAGGGATCAAAGAATTCCCCCCGCTCTGAAAAAATAACCTTCTCCTTGTGAGGTCATAGGGAGAGAGGTTTGTGTGTCCAGAGGATAGACTTGTGTTGCATGGAATGAGGATGAATTGGTATGATTATGAAATGTGAGTGAAACGTATGGGTGTAATGGATTAACTAGGATGGATTGGCCCAATATGGTGTTTGTGTCCAACTCTTGGTTATTCACAAGGGGGTGTGCTTGAAGGGAATGAAGCAATGAGCTTCCCTTGCTAATGATTGGCAGAGTTGGAGCAATGGATGATGTGGTTTGTGGGATGCTTTGAGTGATGTTCTGAAATGGAGGTATGGGTGGGATTGGAGGCATGATCCCAAGAGGTCTGTCCACAAGGGTGCTTACATCATAGTCAAAAGGGAGTTTAGCCCCTTCTTTTTCCAATTCCAGCATGTATTGGGAGGGGTATAACCTCATCATGGTATTAACAATTCGATGATTTACTAGATTTTGCACCATCTCAAGGATTTCATCTTATGTCGTCCCTAAGATGTTGTTGTTAATGTCTTCCACTTGACCTTCCTCTTGAGGATTTTGAGATATTGGAGGAGAATTGATTGGGAGGTCAATTAATATCATAGGGTGGAATTCTATTTTAGTTTGACTTAGATCACTCGAAGTGGATGTTTATTTGTTTTTCTCCATGTTTTCTTGTATTGAGATTGAGTTTGAACCATAAAATAGGGATCAATTTTCAAGAATGTACGAGATTAACCTCTAACACCTTAGATTGGTCTAAACTTTAGGCTCAAAGAAGAGAATCCAAGTTTGCTTTAAGGATCAATAGGATGGTGATGAGACAAATGAAAGATGAATGATGTCGATGATTGAACTCTTTGAGAAATCTTGAAGAAGATACTAGACTTTAGGGCTTTGATTGGATTTTGATTTGGACAGTGCACTCAAAAACTCTAATAGGTTGAATGTTGTCCTAGAGTAGACTCGTACACAAGATGATAATTTTACTAATTGTGTAAAGAAGGATTCATCAAGACACCCTTACTCAAACAAGATGATTTTGGATAATGAACCTATAGACCTCAAGATGTTGGATTTTATCATGAGGTAAACTTGTTCACAAAGATTGATAATTTGATCAAATATTTGGAGACGGATTCATCTACACATATCTAACCAAACAAAATGATATTCATTTTCCAAAAGTCTAGTATGGATGATATTTTAAACATTTCCAAAGTTGTTGGTGAGATGGGATTTGATTTTGATGCTTGAGGGATGGATGAGAATGATTTATTTTGATCCTAGATTTAAACCTAGATAAAACTCCTTTTTACAAGACCTCGGTTTTGCAAAACATGAAATACTTCCTATGTGAGAAATGAAAATATTTGGAAGAGACTTGGATTTTTTTGGTAATAAAATTCATACAAATTTGGATTGTTCTTTGAAGCTTTCTTGTAAAAATTATAGACCAACCTTTCTCTAACTTCAAGAAGTCTTTCAAGATGATCCTCACGATCTTTTGGATTAATACTTTTGAACTTGGGTTTTTGGATTTTGATTTTGCAGGAAATCATTTGGAGGAAAACATGTGTGGGGTTCAATTGTCTCTTAACTTTGCTGAATGAGTTATTTTTACCACAAACAATTCTTTGATTAAAGTTTCAAACTATATGTCTAATGTCCTAGTTTCTTCTCATCCCAAAAAGTCCATTATGTGGAGAATCAAGGAAATTAAGGAAAAAATTTCCTAATGTTGACTTTAGTGAAAACAAATGATGATAAAACACAAGTAATTAGATGCCTCTAAGGATGAAATCCCTAGGACAAGCAAGAGCACTTGAATTTGTCAAAGGTATTTGCTTCCCTCAAAGGGTTTGAAATTTTGGGGATCTTGTGAGTGTTTGTTTTCAAATGTTTTGAGATCCAAGCAAAAAAAATTTGATTCCAAGAACATGCACAATCCTAGGATGAAAAGATAATATTTGTTGGGTTCCCACTTGGATAAATCTAGCTATGCTTACTCTTAGCAGATGATTAGATGCTTGACCACACTGGCTCCCCTCCATGGCACACACTTCTCAGGTTAGCCAACCATTAGTACCCATGAATCTCCCATGACATACTTCTCATCTCTACTAAAATCTATAAGAATGTGGGGAGGCTTCAGAACGACCGTTCTTGCACCAACAAATAGTTTAGGATTTTGGCCTTTCTAAACAAGGGGTTTTAATGTGTACATTCTATTCGTGGCGGCCATCCATGCGGCAAGAGACAATTGATTCCCTTCTTGTCGGAATGATCCTTGTGATACTCAAAATTTCCTTGAGTACCCACACTTATATATTGGTTGGAAGTCGTTTGGCTTTAGCATGTTACTGGTTGGGTCGTTTCCTGGGGTGATTACTTTTTCCCACCAGGTGGGCCCTCTATGGATAAAGAAAAGCGAGAAATTACATCCATTGTTTGATCGATCTTTGTTGAGAAACAAAGAGAGAACACTCATGATATACTCCACTCACAATCACAAGATTGGTTTAATTTTAAACCCAAATTGAAATATGTAGGTAACCTTTTAGACAATCAATGTCACTAAAACACTTTTGATTCTCAAGATCATCATGAAGCACGAGAGAATTTCATACGCATTCAAATGACATGAATTGAGAAAAATATTACAAAACAATGAAAGCACAAGTTCATTTTAATCCCCAAAGCAATAGTGAGTTAGTTTTAAACACCAAAATCCAAGTGTGAAGTTGATTGTTCAATTTTAGACCAAATTGAAATTCTAGTGAGTTTCTAAGTTCAATTTTAATCCAATTTTGACAAAGCTTGAATTGAGGGTTAATTTTAAGCCCAAAAGATGAATTGAGTTGGCCTAAAACAAAAAAAAAAGTAGGAATTAAAGCCTCAGATTATAACAATAAGCATTAAAAATTGCTTTTTCAAGTCAATGTTCAAGGATTAATTTTCTTCAACTTCACTCCACTCGCTTTTGTTCAAATTCCAATGCTCGACTCCAATGCCAACCTGCTAGTTAGGTAACTCCCTTGTGAGAAAGACCACCCTCATTTCTTGATGTAAACCTAACCTACAAACATCACAAAACTATGATAAATAAGATTTAGTTCAATGTGAAAGGTACCACATAAAAACAAAATAACCAACAACAAAAATAAGACTAAATTTATTTTTTATGTTTGATTCCCCAAATTATAAAGGAAAGTTTGTTTATGAGCATTGATTTTATCACTTGATGATAGATGGTTGTCCATTGAATAGTTAGTGACTTCTCCAGAAATCACAAGCATTTGTAAAGAAATTTTTTGATCATCTTAATGTCATAAAAAAAAACCCGAATAACAAGTTATCAAGAATTATTGACAACAACAATAATTACAATAATGACATGCGAATATTAAAGAGTATATTGTCCATTTCTTATGACCCAAGTCATGAAAGAAATATTAATAAGAGCATTCTTGCACAAATTTTCTAAACGTGCATAGATGAAAAGATCTAAAATAAGAAAGAGAAAATTCGTCGTATGTCACTAGTTGTGGGGTTGTTTGAGATTAGACTAATTCCACATCTCTGTGAATTGCATTCAATGACCACGACTTCAAATCAATGCCTAAAAAGTCTTTGTGAATAGCAATCAATGATGAGGACTCCATATCAACACCTGAAATATTTCTTAAAGATTTCTTAAAGGACAAGCAAAGAGAAAATAAATACAACAAACAAAAAAAAAATATGTTGTGTCTTGGGATTTGCAAAAAAAAATCCAATGCCAAAATTTTGAATCCAACACCTATTGGGCTTTAAGAGTTGTTTGCGTAAAATGGTTCTCTCAAGCTCCAAGTCATGACTAAAATTTGAATAAGGCAGGGATGAAAACATTGAAACACCGACGTAGGCAAAGCCAAAAGAGATGTTGCCTACAGATCTGGAAATTAGGGAATAGCAAGTGACTTATATGTCATGGATGATACGCCATACCTTTCATTCCAGCCATATGTTATTGTGGCTTCTAAACAGTAGAGAGTTCTATATTTTTATGGGAGCTAACGGTTGCAATAAAATACTAGCGAACAAAGATTTCATAAAGAGATACTAACTTACATCAAATACAGGCTAGGTCAATTTATCAAAGGTGTCTGAAGCTTCATTCACTTTCAATGCATCACAATAGAAAATTCGCTATGCAAATAGATATTTCTCGATCCAAATATATTCCAATTCAATGATATTTTGTTTCCTTTCACACACCATACATTAGAATCATTATTCAAACTCAAATAAGAGTTTAAGATATTCCATTTATGTGCTCGGTGGAGGAAGGCATGGCTAGTCTACAATACACATCAGCTTCCAAAATTAGTCAATGGAAACTATGCTTACTTTTTGAAATACTCCAAAAGTTGCCAGCTTCCCTCTCTAATTTAGCCAACTACCGTTCATTAATATGATCAACATCAAGCTTGAAAAGGGAAGAAATATTTTCCAATGCATACACAATGACATCAAATCCTATTGTATTCATTATGACCTACTATGTTTATGCAAATCACAATCACTAACCCATTGTAAACAAAATAGTGAACTTGACCGACCCCTACCAAATCATTTAGCAACATTAGGCATGTATGCTTATTGTTTCATTCATCACATGAAATTATTATTCTTTGATTTTATTTTGGATAAAAGAGAAACATATTCATATGAAAAAATGTAACATTGCAAAAATCCTATGAAGGAGAAGGCATTACATTCTTACTGGGAAGATTCGTTAATGGCATATAGAGAATACTAAAAACAACTTAAATAAGGAAACCAGAAACTAAAGATAACTTACTCAACAACGAGAAAGTAAAAGGTATGCCTGTCACTACTACCGCCCACTCTAGTGGAAATCGTTCACAAAATCAATGCTTACCAGAGTTGCTCAGAAGTTCGAGTAATTTTTATGTGGAAAACCCAGCAAAATCTACTCTGTGTGCTAAGTAATGGGAGTTATCTTTTCAAAGACTAGCATATACAATTGACAAGTTGCCCATATGATTCTATCAAAGTCAAAAAAATGAAACCATTAAATGTAGACATTCAACAGCCTCACGGTGGATGGCAAAATGTGGATATTAAAATCTGCAAACAAGCTTAAGCTATCCCACACATTATTATAGTTAGTAAACCAAATCGAATTTAACATCCCTATGAAATACTACAACACGCTCCATAATGCAATCAAAAGATCAAGTAAACCAAATGAAAGCATGAAAAGAAGAATAGTGCATACCTATCCCATAGTGGATTGGTGCACCTTTGATATGAAAAGGAGCCCTTTCCCAATCCTTGATAAACAAAAGATGCAAGATGAACTCAAAATGCCTATAGTAAGAATACTCAAATTCTGGATGAAAATGAAGTAGAAGAGCTTTCTATTTATAGAAAGACAAGATGGAGGAATGAGAAAAATGAAGCAATGTGGGATCATTCAACATCCAATGGCCAAGTGCCACTTTTCAAGATGTGAATGGAGGAAGATTGAACACATTTTGGTGAATGAGCCAGTAAATGATATTAGGTGGATTTTGAAAATCATGAAATGACTTGTTGGAGAGGGAAAGAAAATGACTTAAATGCCACTTGGTTCAATGCACAAAGACATGGAAGAGGAGATAAATGCTTTGTTGGAAGGACAAATCCACTTGGAGGGATTTTCAAACTTGGAGGAATATTCCCCTAAAGATGCCATAGTAAGAGAAAATATAGATTTAATAAATCAATTAAGTGTATTTTCATGTGCAAGTGGCAAAATCTAGAGAAATGTGGGATTAGATTAGCATTAATCATGATTTGATTAATTTTAATGGAGGTTAGTTAATTGTGGCATTCAACTTAAATATTTAGATTTATTCAACTTAAATGAGAAGATAAAGGACATAAGAGATTTAATTAAATATTTGGATTTATTTAATTAAATGAAGGAACTTTAGGAGATTAAAATAAAAATTGATTTGTTTAATTACAGAGATGAAATTAGGTGATTAATTAAATAAAATTGATTTATTTAATTAAAGAGATGAATATGGTGACTTAATTAAATAAAGATTGGTTTATTCAATTAAAAGAGGAAATATGACGATTTTTAATCAAATAAAGATTATTTGATTAAAATGGTTAGGAGAGGGATAATTAAGGACAAAATGAAATTAGTGATTCTAAATCATATGCATGTATATTTTACGTACCTACAACAAGGTACATTGTGCATGGCATATCATATAAAATCTTCTTTAGAAACCGAGAAGGATCTACTTTAGTAGGTGTGGTCTACATCCCACACAAAATGATAATGGAAGGTCAGGACTTTGACCTGTGTGGATTGTTAAAGGATCAACTAATGGAGAATGTGCAGTTAACGAAGGAGATAGATTACCCTTTCAGGTTTGGTACTTTGGTTGTATGTCTCTTAATGTATATTTTCTGAATATTTTACCAATGAATAACAATGTGGTGTGGAAATAAAATAAATCGGTGTGAAAACAAATCTACACACACTCTAAGAGTTTGGCAAACTATGATCAAGACTTTGGAAATTTCTTTGAGTTTTCTAGGAAAGTTTAGCTCAATTGGTATTTCTCTTCCAATTAGGGTATGTAGGATCATCATGGAAAAACAGGAAATCTTAGGGTGGCCAAAATCAAAAAATTCAGAGTTGAAGCAAATGTACTGAATAAGTTATCTATATTATTTCCAAAAATAAGTAAGAATAGAATTTGTAGAAAATTGAATGTAGTTTCTAAACAACTAGGCTTTATTTACAATAAAATAAAATCTATTTGATGAAAATTTGAAATTTTAATATAGTAGTACTTAAATTTCAGGGGAAAAATAAGAAGTAGGTGTCTGTCTAACCACCCTAACTACATTAAAATGATAATATTTTTTTATAATATTTTAGATATGAGTAGAGGACTCATGTCCCGATGTGATGCACATTTTTTTATAATTTTTTTCCAAGTAAATAATTAATTATAATTTTTTTATGACAAATTATAAAAAATATAAAGACTCGTATGTCTAACCACCTTAACTTGGTCAAACATCATATAAAATTTCATTTTTTTATATTTTGATCTTATATTATGAAGTATAATGTGACACATACTTTGAATTCAAAATGTGATACCATTTGAGTTTTCATATATGTTTTTCAATTAGCCTATCAATTAGAATTTAGTCATAATTCAATAGAAATGGAATAATAATTATTTATAAAATTCCAAAGTAAAATCATAGTTTATATTATGGAAAGTTGAGAATTTCCTTCTAAAAACCCTTCTATCTAATCAATTTTGGGTTAAAAAAAATTCATTTGCCACATACCCATCATATTGCCACTTTTTACCCATCATGATCCTACATACCCTTAGATCACTTGGCTGGTTCCTCCTAAGGTGAGATGGAAAGAAAGAAGAAAAAGAGAAAAGAAATTGTTGTTTAGAATTTCTATCTAATGCAAGAGATTCTTGAAAAATTGAAGGAAAGGAAAGGAGCAGAGATTGTGGATATTCCGTAGAGTGAATCCGCTGAGGAAATTGAGGACTCCCTGTGAAAGAACTGTTAGAATTGAAATAAACTGCACAAGAAAAGAAAATGCCGTAAGCTAAAGAAAAGAAGATTACTTGACAAAAAGAGAAGCTACTACGTATTATTCGTATGAAGGTGAGTCTCGCAAAGAATTGCTACATTATGGTCTGTTTGACCCTCATATGATTAGGATATGATCTTAAGTGTACTTAGTACTCATGTTGTGCACAACCAGATCAAATTGGAAAGTTTGCGGAACATTCTACTTGAAGAAATGATTGAAGGCATAAATTAAGCTATGGACTCTGAGTTTCAAGACAAAGAAGAAGGTGAAGTAATCTTACATTTGAAGAAGCAGTTCAGGATATCACTTACTAAACTAAAAAAATAAAATGAATGAACTGAGGCAATGCATAAGTGCAACAAATAACATCTATAACTATTGCATCCATTGACCTCATGCAATAGGGAAATACAAAGAGAAGTTGGAGAAAATAAAAATAGAATTAAATGGGGTTGGAAAAAGCTTTGATATGTTTCAGGATCAAGATGGTTCAACAAATTAGTCTGAGCACACAAAATCTCAGCACACCAAAAACACACTCGTGGACACTTTTTGGAAAGTGAAGGACCTAACTGAATGCCAAATGGAACAAATGTTTGAAATACTAAGGAAAGGTGAGAAATTGGAAGATGCAATCATAATCCCGAAATCTCTCATTGAGATTGTCAACATGACATATAAGAATAACAGTATGATCATAATCATTGGGATTGCAATAGAAGCTTGGAAAAAATTCCTTCAGAAAATGAAGGAAAATCACAAGTTAATTTTCTAACTCTTTTTCAAATCTTGAATCAGTTTTGAATTTTTGGTCAAAGGGGGATAATTGTTGGCATATATGTTTTTTCATTGATGTCAAAGGCATAGAGAGAGTAGTGAAAAATGTCTCATCAATCTTAGGGAGAGCTATGTTTTGAAGTTTTGAAATTTTAAAGTTTTGGCAGCATACTCATTGGTTCTGACACTTAGTCATTTTTCACTAAGTGATGTCATCAATGTCAAAGGGGAAGATTTTTGGCATATGGCTTCTAGTGTGATCATTGATGGAAACCTAATTCATTCATTTGGTCCATATTTTTGTATTGGTTCATACCGACAGTAAGAAGTGAAGAACAGGGTATCTGATTGGAATTGAGTATGTCAATCAATATCCATTATCAGTTTATTAGTTCATGTTGTGCATCTTAGGAAAGGTTGTTGGGTATCTGGAATACCTTATTCTAAAGTTTTATGTTGGTGCATTTACTGGTGTACGATATACGAGATCCGGTGTACTAATTTTTTGGTTATCAGTTCTAGAAGGTCGACTTGGCAAATATAGTTTTTGCAGATGTTTAAGGAGCAAATGGTTAAATGATTTTGTGCTTGAGCGTATTTATTTGGATCCTCTCTATTTCTTAGCCGGATTTTAAGGATACGCACTATGAATTAGTTGTGGATTTAGTCGTTAGTTAGAAAGTATTTTATGCTTTATAAAAGCTAGCATATAAATGATCAAATCCCTGATTACGGATGTATATAAGAGATCGGTTATATCATTTTGGATATTGAATCATGTGATATGCGAAGTATGTTAATGTGTGGTGTGAAATTTAGAAGGATAGTGGTGCGTATATAAGATCTATGATGTGAATTGTAGAGAAAAGTAGAGCAGAGGAGAATAGAGCAAAGCGAAGTGCAGAATCTGATCTATAAGCCTAACTGAAACTATAAGTTGGCATGAGTAGATGCTATTACTTTAGTTCAACCTTTCAAATGGTCTTAATCTAAACTTTTCTATGGTAGTGAGCCTTTTTCTCTTCAGCAATGAGCTCTAGGCAGTGTGCCTAAATGCAAGTGCATTCCTTTTGTAAAACTTATATTTGAGTACTCAAATTGTGGAATAACCACCACCGTGGTTTTTCCCCTAATAAGGTTTCCATGTAAAATCCTTGTGCTATGGTTTTGTGAATGATTTCTTAGTGTGTATGCATCTTTCTTTTGGTTTAAATATTAGATTAATGAAGTTAAAATTAACAGAATATTGATCACCCTTCCCCCCCCCCTCTTAGTGTTCCCTTGAGTCCAGCACTAGTTTTAACCATGAAAGAAATTGAAAAGAGAAGGATGATATGAGACTAAGAGTATGTTTTTGGTTTTTTTGAAATAAGGTATGCCTAAATGTAATGCAACTATTTTTTTGGTATTTTGAGGATAAAAGATGTCTAAATGGAAAGCAAATATTTATTTTTTTGGAATTTTTGGGATAATGTATGTCTAAATGTAATGCAACAAGACTAAAAGTGATAATGGTAATGTTGGATGTTATGCAAATTTTATTTTAGTTCTAAAATATTGTGGTATGAAGGATGCAAATGACTAAGAGGTGAGGGATATGTATAGTCAACTTGAAGGCTCAAACACTTTTGAAAGATGTGAGAATAGGATCACTAACCATCCAAGGGTAAACCAATGTTTCAACTAGGATTTTAAAATGGTCTTTTCCTAAGACAAGTTAAAAGAGTGACAAGGTGAGTTTCCCAACTAGACTTATGAGTAGTAAATTATCACCAAAATGATAAAGGACTAAATTAAAAAGTGACTTGGTCAAATGACAATCTTTTGTTGGGACAATGATTTGTACCAAGGTATAGAGAGTTCTTCTATCCTAAAATCCATAAGGTTTCAAGCCTAAAATTTCAAAAAAGGTAGCCTAATTTGATGCAAGGATATGCAAGTAATGAGGATGCAAGATGAATGGAGCAAGTTTTTGGTTTTAACCAAGAATCACAGCAAGAAATTGGTCCGAATCTTGTGAAGTGTTGCAATTTTCAAGTGTAAGGCTTGTCTACTTGTTTGTTTGAAAGACACACATATAAAATGCAATGTTTTGTTTGTACTTGGTTGTGAATGTTGTTTTATTGTTACAAAACAAACACAAATCCTAGGCTGACAGAGACAATATTTGTTGGGTTCCCACTTGGATTTCTCTAGCCAAACCTATTCAGAGTGGATAGCTTAGGATTTTGGTGACATTGGCTCCCCTCCATGACACTCACTTCTTGAGTACACCAAACTTTGAATTCCCAAAAGAGGAATTTTCTATCTCTACTTTGAACCGTGAAAGTGTGGGACGACTTCAAAGGTTTGACCTCCTGCACTAGCAAATAGAAGGATTTTGGGCTAGACTAAAATAGTTGGCTCTTTAGTGAATACTCGGGGACATGGCACCTTGCGAGTGTCCAGCAAACCACTTAAGTCTTTAATCACTCTACTAGGGGCTCTTATACATTTTACAATAGTACCTTCTTTCGAGTGACATTGCATGGCTAAGGCCTACATACCATGAGGACTGGATAATTTTGTTTCATCTATTTATATATCAGTTGGAGTGAAAAACTGCTTGGAGTCATTCCCTCTTGCGAGATAGACCCCTCTAAAAAATAAAACATGACCGTCGCTAACACTTTTCTCTTGCATCTAGGACCACGAAAGCCAGGGGAGAGGATAGTGTGTGTTAGTAGTAGGTCCACTCAACACATGCACAAGTGTGCCAAACATAGAAAATAGATGTTCTTTTTAAGCACCAATTGAAATGTTTTCTATACTAAAAGATAATCAATTTAATAAAATAAAATCTTCAAAAAACGTCCTGCACCAAATGTCATTAGTATTTTTTTATTTCCAATCTTTGACAAATGTGTGTTTATGTTTTCACCTTTCAAATCTCTGACATGCAAACCTACAATAGAAAAACCAATGATTAACCAAAGAATCAACAATTAAGCTATGAAGGAAAAAGACATTAATCTAAATTCGAAACTAATCTAAAATTAAAAATTAATCTAAAATTAGAAATTAATCTAAAATTAAAAACAATCTAAATTAAAAACTAATCTAAATTAAAAGTTAATCTAAATTAAAATTAATCTAAAAATAGAAATTAATCTAAAATTAAAACCTAATCTAAATTAAAATTAATCCAAATTAAAATTTAATCTAAAATTAAAAATTAATCTAAAATTAAAATCTAATCTTAATTAAAAGTTAATTAAAATTAATTTAAATTATTCAAAACTAATATTATTCTAAATTAACAAAATTAATTATTAAACATAATCTAACATTGATCTAGACTACCAAATTAATTAATCAAAATTAAGAACTAAAAATAATCTACACTTAAAGTCAATCTAGCTATCAAAATTAATAATTAATCTAAATCAAAGTCATCACTAATCTAAGAAAAATCTAAATTTAGGTACTTATGCCAAAACAATAATAATGTATAAGATATTTGTAAGTTTCAATGGTCTTCACTGCACAACTTCCAAGCTTGGATTTGCGTCATGACATGTATCTCCTTCCAAATCATTCACATTATTAGTTTAGAAAACATGGAAGCGTCGGCCTCTGCATAGCTGATCACCCTCTGAGATTCACCCTCTAAAACGTGCTATAAATTTGGTATTCTTCGAAAGTTTTTGTAAGGAAATAATAATTTGGGGATCTCCACCGAAATCCAAAATAGAAACAATGTACCACAATTTATTCCTTAATCCTATGGTTTTCTCGCCTCTCGACTCAAGGCTTGATTATTCCAACTCCCTTTTCATCGATCTAGCTAGCTCGTCGTTGATTAATGAATTGCCAACTTAAAGTGGGCAGGCGTCGTAACTGCAATTCTAGTTTGATGGCGATTATTACAGATTACGTCAAGGCTTCAGGCAGACCTGAGAAGGCATTCAAATCACATGGGATCTATTTGAAGTTACACATCTAGATGCAGACATACAAAAGGTCAGAGACATAGCAGTAGAATCACACTTGCTTGCAGATTGTAACAGTCCAATGTAAAAGCCAACATATTGCCCACAGGATATCCTAAATGGATCACGGGAAAAAATTGATAGTTTCACTGAGTTAAAGTGGGCGGTTCTCGATCTTCATAGACAGGGCGTAACATTTAGAGCAATGGTGAATGATGGTGCTAAGTTTGCATCAGGTGAACCATCTATTTATATGGGTAAACAACATTGGATTTGTGTTGTGACTGTATTGAGGGAATTTTAAGAAACTAAAAAGCTAATGCTAAAAGGAGAATAATGGGTTGGGGATGGACGAGGAAGGAGAGTGCAGAGCGATCACAACTGCTGGAAGATGATGGTCAAATTCACAAGGATGTGCACTTCAACCGAACGAGATGCTTGTTATATGGTTCACATCAGTATGAAAAATGAGTAAGGATAATAAGAGAAACATAAGTGATTAGAAACACAAAATGAACTGACTGAAAATCTTTAGAGACATTCGGTCTAAATGCAAAATGGATTCACTTAGAAACCTTAAAGGGAATTTTTTTTTAGATTTTTTATTTTTCTAATTTTTATTTATTTTTGATTTATGAAAATGAAGCTACCAAAATGATAAACTACAGTTATGAAAACGATAATATGATTAAATTTATGAAAATGCAGTTATAATATTGTTCACGTTGTATTCACTATATGTATGATGTTAAAAATTAAAACCTTGAATTCACAAATGAAAATCAACCTGTATTCAACATCATATCTTGATAAAGCTTTTCCAAAATAAAAACAAAATGAAGAAATAAAATACTAACTGATATGAAATAAAAGCAAATGCATTCTAAAGGAAAATCACTCATTGTTATCTGATCTTCAAGATCTTGTCTTTACTCTCAGATTTTTTCTAGCAAAAGCACAAGAGGCTATGTTGAATGGATTCAAGAATTGTGAAATTGGAATTGTGTCTGAAAAGTGAGGAAGAAGTGAGCTTATATAGATGTCCTCATGGGTGGATCCACATTTCGGGAAGAATGTAGGATAAAAGAGCGAAATGGAGTGTGGACATGAAAAATTGCAAATTTTAGTAAAATGACAAAAAAAACATAATAGAAATACACATCCTTATGAAATAATACTCCATGATTCAAAATGCAAACAAATAACAAAGATAAACAAAGCATGGAGAACATGAAGTATACCTATTCCATAGTGGATTGGTGCTATCCTTTGTGTAGAAGGTAGCCCTTTTCCAATCCATGCCAAGCAAATGAGATGATAGACAATGAGATGCAAAATGAACTCAAGTTGCCTATAATGAGGATGTTCCAAATTGTAGATGAAAAAATGAGAGAAAAAACATTGAATTTATAGGAGAGATTGAGAGAGGAGAGGCCAAGATTGAGAAATGTGGGACTAAATCCCATCAAATAGGAGAAAACCACTTGTCACAATGGGGTTGGCCCATGATTGTGCAAGTATTGGCTTGTGTGCCCATTTCAAATTTGAAAATGGCATTAAATAAATATGTGGTTGAGGGTTTTTGGGGGAATTGTGTTTGGCCAAAAAAAGTCAAACAGGGGAGTTAATGAAGGCATATGTGAGGAAAATAGGTGTTTTAATAAATCAAATTAAATGATTTATTGTGCAAGTGGAAAAAGCTAGAGGATGAGACATGGGTTAGTCTTAGCATTAATCAGAGATTTGACTAATTAAACTAGTGATTAGGTTGTGTGACATTTGATTTGTATTTTTGGGTTTATTTTAAATTAAATGTGAGGAAAATGAATATTGAGCCATTTAATTAAATATATGTGATTTTACTAAATGAAGAGACTTTAGGAGATTGATTAATTAATTTAATTTAATTAATTAAGAAGAAAACCTTAGTGAATTAATTAATTTGGTTTATTTAATTAATAGACGAAATAATGAGTAAATTTTGCATGTCTACATTTTTTCCCTCTTTCAAGCAATGTACTCGTTGCATTGGTTTAAAGAATGATGTTGCTAACATCGAATTTAGAAATTTATTTTATTTTTTTGAGTGCCCCAGTGGAAATAAGTACGTTAGTACATTGCCCCCTCGAGAGATCGAGCGAAAAGATTTAGTTTGAGGTCGATCTCGCGACAAAGAGGTTCAAAATGGATGTATGGATGGTTAGACTAACTGATCTATATGATAATGATGATATAAATGAGATGTTTGAAAGATGCTTAGAATAACAAATCTATATTACCCTAAACAACTTAAATGATTATGCAATGCATGTGAGATAGATGAGATGGGTGATGTTGTCCTATGATGATATGAGATGATTATGCAAGATGCAAGATGGATGCATGATGGATGTATTGTTAGTGTGGAAGAGGATAGAAGAATGAGAGGGATCAACCCCTAAATACAAGAAGATGCAGAAGTCCAACAAGTCCACTAGTCATCGAGACTTTATTAGATATGATGATGAATGATGATGATGCATTGCTTATCCAAGGATGGGAGAGACAAAGAGAATAACCTTCTTTATGTTTGATAACACACATAGGTGCGGTGCATCAAGGTATTAAGAAACAGGATGTCATTGTGCCTAGTGTGATGGACTTTGACTCGTCAAACAGATAGGAGTACTCTTGTTCACACTTGACAAACATAACCTTATTCAGAATGTAGTTCAGATATTCTAGGCATCTCGGGCCAAAACATAAAAATGCAAGCCTCCTTATGTGGTCAACAAGACATCTACAACATCCTCCCTACAAACAAAAAAAAGTACACATGATGAAGTTATTTTTCAAGAATATCCAACAAGCACAGCAGATAAAAAGATAATGATCATTGGCCCATTCCTTTCTCTCTAAACCTTTTTTGTTTAGGCATCATCGAGAGGTCCTTGGAATGAGCGCAAAATAAGATAAGTCTAAAAAGACCAAGATAAAGTAAACAAACAAGCTAATGTTCTTTGTAACACTAGCCAAAAGACTAAACTAAGGTGATTCCCTGATGCTGATGTCCATCGCAGGAAGGTCGCATTCCTAAGACATGTTATGATCAGGGTTTTGATGAGATTGATTGGATGATAAGCTATTGATACTCTGAGTTGACCAACTTGCTTGCTTACGGATCTAGACTCGAGACTTTGACGATTAGGTGTTCACTTTTGAACCTGCTAGGCTTGCTTTTGACTGACTTACCAAAGGATGAAGGCGACAATATATTTATTATGAATGGTGATTATTACGAGTGAAAGCAAAATGAGATGGATGCACCATTTTGGATTTTCAGATATTTTGAAGTTGTTTTTGGTATGTTCAAGATGTTTTACAAATGTTTTTGAATTTTGTGTCTTCGGGGCCGATCAAGGATGGCCTTGCCTATGTTTAAGCTTAGAGACGACGTAGTTCGACCGATGACTCTGTTTTTTGATTTTTTGGATTTTGACATGTTTTGGATTTTTGAATGATTTGGATGTTTTTGATTTTTGATTTTTTGAATGTTTTTGATTTTTTGATGAATTTTTGAATCTTTTTTATTTTAATTGAATTTTTGAGATTTTTTTTTTATTTTTTTTGATAAGATTATTTGGAATATTTTTAATTTTCCACATGATTCCAGAGCAAATTTGGGATTTCAGGGCTCTTGATGATAATGTCTGCTTGCTGAGAGATTTTGTTTAGAAACCAAAGCTAAGTTGAACCGAATCCGAGTAGATGGATTGGTGTTATTCAAAGTGTGTGAAATCAGAGCAAAAGTGATGGCCATGGCCTCTAGGAGATTTGTGGTGTGGTGAGCTGGCACCGAGGGGTGGTTGACTGGTGTTAAATTAGAACTGGGGTGGTTTGGCTCATTTGCTTCAGTGGTGCAAAAGTGATCATGGAGCTTGCATAAAATCCCAAGTGACATGAGATAACACATCCAGCCTAGTATCATGTCCAGTTGCCAAAGGCATCATTTTACTCTCAATTGTGCATCATGTGTTCCATGGCGTGAACACTGGCTCAAGTGTTAATTACATTTCCAAAAATGGAGTGCTGAACTTACTACACACTCCACATAGGGGACGTTGTTGGTGACTCAGGTACAGACTTTGAATCCTTGGTGGTGGGGTGAGATAGCAGCCTAATCCACACATCCATCTTTGCCTTTCTCTTATATCGTCCAATGCTGGCTGATACCCTCACACTTCCATACATTGGCTGCCTTGTGTCACCATTTACATGCCATGCACATTACCTAGATGGGTCCTTTAAGATGATCAAATGTGCTTTCAATTTTCCTTACTTGTTTCCATGTAGGAGTTGTGTGCCAGGTTTAGAGGGAAACACTGATAGAATTAATGGATAGTAATTTTATAAGTTATTTGTAGTCGATAGGTAGTGCTAAGCTGGAACAATATAAGGCTATTTTCTTTGTGTTGCAATCATTACAGTTGAAGAAATTGTGGCTCAATTAGATTTCTTCAACATGAAGTTTGTACTGACTTACCAATCCCAACGAATTCCATTACTATCATTTATATTTGAGTCTAAAGAACAAGTTATGTAAGAAGACCTAGGGACATGGATTATATTCCACCTTTTATTGCTACAAGCATGTGTCTTCAGTCTTCAAGACTCCAACTGCTTTGCCAAAAGAGTTGGTGGAGGTATGGCGCCTATTATTTCTCATCATGTCAAAGACATTAAATGTCGTTATCCATGCAAGAGCTCTTTCCTATGCCACCTCCAGTCTTCTGCCATACATTTTTTCAAAACATCATGTTAAATAGTTTGGTTCCTTGTTGGGGTGTCATGTCACAAAGCTCATTACCTCATCAATGATTCTACAATTTTCGCTACTATTATCCAATCATATTTATTGACTGATCTTCCACCTCCTAATGACACTAAATTAAAATTTTTGAGTACCTTTATCATATGTTGGTTGGCTTATGCCTGAAGGTCCTGTTCCAAAAATGTCACCTCCACCTGCACATAATCTAATCCTCCATGTTGGAAGTTGTCCTTGTTTTACCAACTTTTGGGAAACTCCAGATCCACAATCACGACAACTGGATCCTCCAGTTTCCAAACTATCTTTTGGTTTCTTTCCAAACCAGCCATGTCGACCAATGTCTGAACATCTCATTGACTTTCTTGTTACACCTATCACACATGAAGAAGATATTAAGGAAACCACAGAATTGGTTATATCGTCATTTTGCTTGTGATTGTCGAGGGCAATCTTATTATTTTGGGCATGTTTATTCTACAGCCACTATGTGTACAATGAAAGAAGGCTGAAGGTTGAATAGTTTCATGTTTTAGTTTCTTTTTCAACCATAAAGTAGTCTCTTAACTTTCGGGTCTACACCATTGATGGTCTCATTTACACCTACCGAAGC
This sequence comes from Sequoiadendron giganteum, assembly GCA_007115665.2. Taxonomy (NCBI): domain Eukaryota; kingdom Viridiplantae; phylum Streptophyta; class Pinopsida; order Cupressales; family Cupressaceae; genus Sequoiadendron; species Sequoiadendron giganteum. The sequence goes on along the minus strand of CM021104.1, from coordinate 173,906,355 downwards.
ATGTCTGCATGTTTAAGTGTGTGTTGATTTCATGAGTACTAATAATAGTTACATATTGAAATGTATTGACATTTATCAATTTGGTGCTACCTAACAGATGCATGGAGGTTCCTGTCAGTAAATTGAGATTGAAGTACCTGCTGATCTGGGGTCATGTGTTGTTGGGTAAAAAATTTAGGTAAAACGAGCAGGGGAAAGTTGGCATTGTCAGAAATTTAGGTGGGTAATTTGTTCCACTATTGAACTACTTGGGGGTGCTACTTATGTAAGCATCCAAATCAAAATAATATTTTTTCATAGGACATCATTCATCACATTATTACCTATCTCCTCATCATTTTGCTGCATCCTTGTGTGGTATGGATATATGTTGTTTTTTTTCTAAATGGTCAATAGTTATTTCTGATTTTGAATAATAATAAATCTGATTTCAAGAATAAACTTTATTTGCAGGTTGAAAGGAGGTTTAAGAGGCGAATTCCTAAATGAGTTATTTTTGCAAATAGTTGTGGAACTAAATTTTTAGATCTCAAACACTTGTTTCTAGTGAATTGCTTTCTTGTTTTGATAAATTTGTAAGTTCATTATGGTTGAAACTATATTCATTATGTTAAGTTATCATTTATCCTTGAAATATCATACACCTCATTTGTGATAACTTTGTACTAATTATAGGTTGACATCAAGGAGGCCATCGAAATTAAGCATCAAAATTAAACAAAGGAAAACTAAGCAAAGTTGAAAAACTTGAGGATGAAAATTTGAAATTCATAAAGCATTTTTTAATGCTTAGGGCTCCAATTACTGCTTTAGTTTTATGTTTTGAACCAACTCACTTTTTCTTTTTGGGTTTAAAGTTAACCATTTGACTTGATCTTTTTGGTTAAAATTGAACTTAGAAACTCACTAAATTTCAATTTGGGTTTTAACAATTGGACAAGGAAAACATCACATCTCATTTTGGTGCTTTAAAACAAATCAAAATCACTACTTTTGACCTATCTAAAATGAACAAGTGTTTTTCATGTTTTGCAATATTTTTCATGAATTAATATCATTTAAAAGGCATATGCGCTTCTCTCATGCTTCACGGTGATCTTGAGAATCAAAATTCTTTTGGTGATATTAATTTGTTTAAAATATTGCCTTCACACTTTGATTTGGGATCTAAAATTGAACAAAACATCTTGCGAGTGTGGGTAAACTTATTCAGAGTGTTCTCCCTATGTTTCTAAACGAAGATTGATCGAACTATGAATATATTTACTCGCTTTTGTTTATCTTAGAGGGCCTTCCTTGTGGGAAAAAGTACTCACCCAAGGGAACGACCCAACTGGTAACACACTAAAGCCAAGTGTATTTCTAGCCGGGATATAAAAGTGGGTATTGGAACAAAATCCAATATCATGCAGTTGGCTTCGACGAGAAGGGCAGCAATGGTCTCTCACCGCATGGGTCAGCCTCCATGAATGGAAAGTATGAATTAAAACCCTTGTTTAGAAGGCCAAATCCTTATCTATTTTTTTGGTACAAAAGGTCATGTCCTTTGAAGCCGCCCCACATTATACATGCGGTTTTGTTGTAGAGATGAAAAGTATGCCATGGGAGATTCATGGGTACTGATGCTTGGTTGACCCGAGAAGTGTGTGCACTATAAGTGGGAGCCTATGTGGTCAAGCATCTAGTCATCCATACAAAATATGCGCAACTAGATTCATCCAAGTGGGAACCCAACAAAATATTGTCTCTTCATCCTAGGGTTGTACATGTGCTTGGTCCTCAAAAACAGTTGAAAAACAAACATTCACAAGGAACTCAAAATTTCAAACCACTTGGAGGAAACATATATCCTTTGACGAATCTAAGTACTCTTGCTTTCCCTAGGGATCACATCCTTAGAGGTTTCTAAGTGCTTGGATTTTATCATCATTTCTTTTCACTAATGTTAAACCTAGGAAACTTTTACCCTAATTTCCTTGATTTCCACATAATGGACCTTGTGGGATGAAAAGAAAGTGGGACATTAGACATGCAGTTTGAAACATAATCAAGAATGTACTTTTGGTAAAAAGAATTCACTAAAGCAAGATAACAGATAATTGAACCACACGTGTGCTTGGTCCCTTTTGAGTCATTTGGTTTCCATGCAAACATTGGTCTTTTGGTTTGAATTAATCCTATAGAAAATCATGTTATTCATCACCTTGGTCTTGTAAGTAAGTCCTCATAGGGTCATCTAGGATCAAGTCAAAACACTTCATTCATCCAAAAATTTATGAAATTTCCATCTTACCAACAACTTTTGGAACTTTGAAACGTCGCTTATGCTAGACTTTTGGAAAATCAACATCACCTTATTTGACTTAATGCACCTAGTCAAATTATCAATCCTCTTGAACAAATTTTCCTCTAGGATAACACAACTTCCTGAGGTCTACTAGTTCATGATCACTTTCATTGGCTTAACACACTTAGCCAATTCATTCTCTTATGCGAGTTTTCCCTAGGATAACACAACTTCCTAGGGTTTACAAGTTCACCATCATCTTGTTTGGCTTAACACACCTAATCAAACTATCAAAATCAAATCAAACCATTTCCTAAAGTCTAGCATTGGTCCAAAGTTCCTAAAAGTTCAAACATCCATATCATTCACCCCTTTCATCCTTTATCTCATCATTGGTCCTAAACCCCTCACAGGTCAACAAGGTCAAAACACAAGAGGAACATGGAATATAAACTTGATTCATCCATCATGAGTAATCTGATTCAACCAAACTATCCAAGCCTTACAATGCCAATTGATTTTCAAAAGTTGCATTTGTACAATCCATACATGGGATCATTATTTCCTACAAACCTCAATGGTACAACAAATATGAGTTTTCCCAATCTAAATTTTGGAACACCTTTCATTTTGGTAGATTTAAATCAAATTCAAAACTTACAAATCTATCAACCAAACAATCAAGGCATGAGTCTTCCCCCTTTACCAACCATCAATCAATCGAATATGAGCAACACTCCAATCATAAATCAAAGCATCATATCAAATCCTCCCATTTTTCCATCGATATCACAACAACCGATGGCAACCATTCAAGCAACCCCCAACAATCAACACCATTCCCAATCCACCACCACCACCACCAAAATGCATGAAAAATTAATTATCTATCATGTTGCAAGTCGCTCAACAAGTTGCCCACCAAAAGACACTCCAAAAACAAAAAATTGCACAACTAGCTACCCAGCAACCACAAGCACAATTAGCCACCCAACAAGCCACACAAGATGTGCAAGCAACTCAAGTAGCCCAACAAGCACAAGCTCAAACTAAAGCCCAACACCAAGCTTGGCAGACGCAAGCACAATTCTAGGCACTATGGCAAGCAATCCATCAACAAGTGCATCAACAAGTAGCGCAACAACAAGCCCAATAAAAAGCATTGTTGGTACAACAACAACACGACCAACAACAAGCATTGTTAGCTTAGCAAAAAACACATGCATCACTCACTCAACAAAGCTTCCAATAGATTCCCACCATAATTGTTGAAATCAAAAATCAAGATCAATCTATCAATGAACACCTTGAACATGTTTCCACCTCAACCAATGATCAAATCAACACACACCAAGAGCCACTTTTCAATCATGATCAAAACTCACCAACGATGCCCAACAATGATCCAATTCGAGAAATGTCAACATCGCTTGACCCTATGGTTGAAGAAATTGACAATCTCTCCACCATAATGGCTGAAGACAATGATCAAACTCAATCCACCAATGAGCACTGCAAAGATATGTCTACCCTATTTAGTGATCAAATAAACATTCATCAAGAGCCACTTTTTAGTGATCTATTTCAAGATGTGTTGACATTATTTGATCCTATTGACATAATCCATGATCCATCGACCAATGATCATATTGAAAATGTCCCTACATCACCTTATGAGTGAGAGGACATATCTCAAAAATTCATTCCAAAGCATGATCAACATCTTCCATCAAGGTCTAGCAATGGTCCCTCCGAAAGCATATTGACATCCTTCGACCTCATGATTGAGAATAGTGAAAGAATCTTTGAATTTGCACCTGATCCAAATCCATTGAAAGAACAAGTGGATATTAAGCCATTTCTCATTCCTAATAACAATGTCCAAGAACCCTTTGTAATCAATCCACCATTTGAAATCGACCCATGTCAAGAACTTGATCCGAAGCATTTTGAAAGCAATTCAAAAAAATTTCAAGATCAAGAATTCATATCTCCGAGATACTACAATGATCTAATGGGCATTCTTCTATCTATACAAGATGTCGCAAATAAGGATCACATCCATATAGCACATATTTCTCCATCTACCCATGAGATGCTTTCTTTGGATGGACATGTAGATGATCTTCAGTCAAAACAAGAGTCTCATACTCTTGACATCATTACTAAGGAACAAGATTCACCTACTCTTAACATTTGTACACATGACCAAGATATGGAAAAATCTAGAGACATATCAGAAGCAAATCATGAAGAAGGATTCTATAGAAGTTGTAAATCAGCAACATCCTATGGACACCTAGTAGAAATAGATCATGAAGAAGGCTTCTATAGAAGTTTTGAATCAGAGACATCATATGGAGACATATCAGAAGGGTTCTACAAAAGTTGCAAATCAGAAACATCCTATGGAGATGTAGCAGAAATAGGTCATGAGGAAGGCTTTTATAGAAATCATGAATCAAAAACAACATCCTATGAAGTGAATCATGAGGAAGAATTTTATGTGGACAATGAATCATCAACGCTTCTTGAAGAAGCATTACAATTTGATATCAATCAGACATTCATCCCACATATGGAGGATCCTACCACTTATAAACTTTGATCACTTACCTTTCTTAGGGCAAGCTACCTCATCAATAAAGAAGTTGTCACTTTTGAAGATCCACCACATAGCAGAGAAGGATTAGCACCTTGTTTCCAAGGTAAATCATATCCTATTGCAGATAAAAAAATTTAGCAGATGAATTATCAAGGTAGAAGATTAGGCCTACATGAACAGGGTATCCTAGAACCAGTGGAGATTGTTGGAAATCCTAAGAATCAAGGCCTTGGTTATTCGACAATCAAGGGATATAAACATATCAGTGATACGTCTATAAAATTCGGGGCAACTTCGTCTCAAACAAACACCAACATAGGGAGCACAAAGAATCCTTATGATAAAACTGATGTCAATACTACAACTAGCCACGTCATGAATCTTCCTCCACCGATCGCCCCATCCATGAATTGGGACCAACATCAAAAGAAAGATTTGAGTCAAAGCAAGAAGAACATCATTAAAGAAAGATAATCTAAGAAGCATGAAGGACAAATCAAATACATATGGATACCAAAGAATACAAAGAAATACTATCCCTATCAAACTCCATTAGTCAAAGAAACTATGGGGCTACATAAAAAAGGGAAAAATATCCATCAAATATGTCCACAAAGGAAAAACTAGGCTTCTCAAGCGATGTACAAAGCATATCAATTTGTTGGTCCCAATTCCACACACACTTCCATATCCACCCATCATTGCTCATTTTCCCAAGTTTGGAGAGTCAAAGTTTCCAAACTATCAACCAATCCATATTTTACTCCTAAACACACTCCTCCATCCACGCCTCCACACATGATATCCAATTCTTACATTGACCATGTGTTGGAAATGACCCTTCATCATAAGGATTCAAAAGGCACTCTATCATGATGTGTGCACAAAGACAGAGTTAACTCTGGTATTAGCAAAGTAGAACAGATTTCTCAAAAGTTGCTTTCAAGTGCATGTATCTTGGCAAAGCAACTTCTTCAAGCAAGATACTGATGGCATGTTATGACAGAAGCATCAAAATCAATAGTACCAGGTGCTTTAGCATCAACTTAAAATCTCTTAGAAAAAAAATAAAAAATTGGGAAAAAGGATTGAAAAATAGTAAAGAGAAAAATCGTCATCTAGCGAAAACCATTTCGGTGGCGCTTTGGACAGGTACCATGATGAAAACTTGGTAAACAGGCATCATATGTAGAATCGAGCATCTATGTGTGCCATTCCAGGAGAAAGCATCTTCTCACATCCATAATAGAGCCAGCATTCCAGCCATATCATCTGTTCATCCATGAACCGTTTATCCAACCCATTACGATCTATCTACCTTATCTTGATCTTGATAAAATTTTGGAGCACATTTTACATTAAGCATCTTGACATGGGTCATTTTCATTGATCCCATCCTACCCAACGTTATCTGAGCCTTGAAGCATTATCCAAATGAGAATCCTCTATTTGAACACCATTATCTTATTGCAAGATAATTCATATCCATTTGTCCAAGAATCTACCCACGATCGTTCAAACATTGCTAGACACTAGGGGCAGATATTTGCATCTTGCTTCGAGAATAAATCTTGATATATATCCTCCAGCCTATGTGGTGGTCCGAACATTTTCAAATGTGAAATCAAATTGGTCAAAGCATTTGTGATCCAAAAAATCCAAATCACTAGCCCATGGCATATTTTGACAAAACGATGTTCCTTATCAAACTTAATCTTTCGTCAAACATCAATCCAAACAATTCATATTAGTCACATCTAATGTGCACGTCAACGTCACATCAAATCATCAAATCAAGCTTCATCAATCTTGATCAATTGAATCCAATCAATTATCACCTTGTTTGACTTAACACACTTAGTCAAACCATCCTCTTGTGTACGAGTTTACTCTAGGATAACACAACTTCCTAGATTTTATAAGTGCACTATCATCTTACTTGACTTAACACACTTAGTCAAATTATCCAATCCATCATCAACTCGTTTGACTTAACACACTTAGTCGAACCATCCTCTTATGTACAAATTTACTCTAGGAGAACACAACTTCCTATAGTTTGCAAGTGCATTATCACTTTTGTTTGAGGGTCAACCCACATAAGTGGTGAACACTTTTGTGGAGGAAGGGAAAAGTCATTTTTTCCCTCTACACAAAGTGAAGGGGTTTGGCCAAACCAAATTGTTCGCTCGAACCCCTTTGAGATGTGAGTGAAAATATTAAAATAAAGGGGTTTGAGCGAACTAGGGTTCGGTCGAACCCCCTTTAATAAGGATTTTTTTTTTTAAAAACCCCATCATTTTCTCGGGCCCTGTGATTTTTTTTTCATATTTTAATGTAAATAGGTTTGGTCGAACCTACTTTAAGGGGTTCGGCCGAACCCCTTCAAGTAGGTTTGGCCGAACCCCTTTAAGAGGTTCGGTTGAACCTAGGTTCGGCCGAACACCCTTTTTCCCCTATCTCCTTAAAAAAATAATTTTTTTTGTAAAAAATTGTCGTTGGAAGCTCAATTTGAAAATGAAAATGCAGAAAAAATCAGAAACCCAACTAGATAATGATAGTCCTCGGAATGAGCTATCCATCGAATATAATTTTAATATGATTTGCTTTTATTATGTATTTTATTTTTTAGTTTTATTAAACATAGGTTTTTCATTGAAAATCAAAATCTTTGGTCTGCACATGTGGAAAAATAGTAGATTATCAAAATAAAAAATTTAAAAATATGTTGAGGCTAGGTATTGATGCCTTGATCCATTAAAAAAAATAAAATTGAATTTCAATTCATACAGAAAAAGTTATGTTGTATACAGTCCGCCTATGTCTGAATTGCAATTGGTTTGACTTTGAAACTTGATTAAGGAAAAAATATTTAATAACAAACTATAAGACCAAATGGAAGTGCTAGATACAATATTTACAAATCTAAATTCAAAAAAAATAGAATTTTATCCTTCATACAAAAAAATTTATGTTGTATACGGTGAGCGTCACTTTTTAAAAATGTTGTTTTCTGAAAAAAACCAGTTTTCATGGGAGATGGAAAAAAAAGTGCAATCTAATTCCAAAAATTTTGAAAAAAATATTTTTAGAATCTAGAGACAAAATGTGATGAGACTCTAGTTTGCATCATTTTCAAATTCCTCACGGTTTAGCCGCTACAAGAGCCCGAAAGTGAAGATTTAGTTAAAAATAATAATTGTAGTGTCCAGTTTACCCAAAAATTGTAAACCACTATTGTGGGATCACCCTTGACTTAACACACTTAGTCAAACTATCAATCCATCAATCTGATCAATCAAAATTAAGCTTGGTTTTCAACAAAATCCCAAAACAAAGCACTAATATCATCATGTATCCATATCCAAATTATCAAAATCATGCAAAAAAACAAAAAATTCAAAAACATCAAAAAATCCAAAATCCAAAACATTCAAAAATCCAAAAAAAAATAGTCATCTGGTCAAACTACATCATCTCTGAGCTTGAACGTAGGCTAGGCCATCCTTGATCGGCCCTCGAGACACAAAATCCAAAAACATTCATAAAATCCCAAAAATACCAAAAACAGCCTCAAAATATCTAAAAAACCCAAAATGGTGCACTTGTCTCATCTTGCTTTCACCTGCAATAATCACCATTCATAATAAATCAATCGTCACTTTCATCCTTTGGTAAGTCAATCAGAAGCAAGTCTAGCAGGTCTAGAAGTGAACACCCTAATCATCAGAGTCTCAAAAGTCTAAGTTAGTAAGCAAACAAGTTGGTCAACTCGGAGTATCAATAGCTTATCACCCAATCAGTCCCACCAAAACCCTGATCACTACATGTCCTTGGATGAATCCTTCCCACAATGGACATAAGCATCACGTACCTCATAGTAGTTTAGTCTTGGCTAGTGGTACGAAGAACATTAGCTTGTTTGTTTTCTTTATTTGGGTCTTTTATTGGCTTATCTTATTTTGTGCTCATTCCAAGGACCTCTCGATGATACCTAAACAAAATAGGTTTAGAGAGAAAGGAATGGGGCAATGATCATTATCTTTTTTATCTACTGTGCTTGTTGGATATTCTTGTAAAATAACTTGGTGAATATTTTCTTTGTTAGGTCCATCCTAGCAAAGTTTTTGTATGTCAAGTGTGAACAAGAATACTCCTATCTAATTGATGAGTCAAAGTCCATCACACTAGGTACAATGCTATCTTGGTCCTTTATACCTTGATGCATCGTATCTATGTGTGTTATCAAACATAAAGTAATTGGCCCTTTGAAAATCCCAACTCCTAGTAAGCAAATCCTCAATCATCACCTTATGTGGATCCTCCTTCCATTCTTCTCATTCTTCTATCTTAACTAACATTTCTATCTAAAACCAGTGTGTCGTATCAATATATACATGAGACTACCCATGGCCAATGACTGTCTATACATTATCAAATTTGTCTACATCAAAGAAATATCTTTTGTAATTTGATCAATAGGACCACTCCTCTTGCATTTTATCGTGATCTTGATCAAAAAATCGAACATTTATGCCTGATCTCTCGAGGGGGTAGTATACCAGCATAATCCTTCTCGCTAGGGCAATAGTGGGGCATTTGAAAATCAAGAAATTTTTGAACTTTGATCATAGCAGTTTATTCTTTGAATCAATGTAACAAGTACATTGCTTCAAACAGGGGGAAAATGTACAATTTCGGTTTGGCACATTTGATTCTGATTACTAACAAGATTTCCTCAAAAATCATACTCTCAGCTTTTCATCATATTTTGTCTCTTAATTGAATGAATCATTATTCATTTGATTAAAGTCTTTCTCTTCCATTGATTAAATTAATCAATTTAATTTAATTAACCTTACATTTCTGTTTAATTAAATAAATCATTTTATTTGATTAAAATCTCTAAAGTCCTCGTATTAAATTAAGTAAATTAAACCTTATTTGATTTAATCTAACATATTCCTCCTTAGTTGAATAAATCAAAATCATTTATTTAGTCAATCATTTCTTCTCAATTCTGAATTAAATTAATCAAATCCTTGATTAAGTTAATCCCCCTCATTAAAATCCTCTAGAGAATGCAACTTGCACAATAAATCAATTACTTTGATTTATTTAATTCTCTATTTTCCCTCACATGGCATCAAAAGGGAATATTCTCTCATTTGAATTCAAAAAGGCCAAGTGTGCTTGGTACTTCCAACAAGGCATTTAATGCCTCTTACATGTCCTTGTGCATTGAGCCAAGTGACATTAACTTCATTCCTTTTTCCCTCTCACATGTCATTTCTCAAATTCGAAATTCCAACTAATTACATTTATTGACACTTTGGCCAAAATATGCACAACCATCAACCATTCACATCTTTACAAGTGGCACTTGGCCATTGGATGTTGAATGATCCCACATTGCTCTATTTCACTCTCTTTTCCAGTTTGGAAATCTATAAATTGGAGGCTTCTCTCCTCATTCAACAACGCACAACTTTGAGTAAACTTACTATGCTCAAATTCATCTTCATTCCACAGATTTCATGCAAGGTTACTCTCTTGAATTGAGAGCTAATCTTGTTCATTCCATTCAAACCAGCCGATATCATCATCACAATCATCAAGCTTACAAACAAGAATTGGGAAAGGGCTGATTTTGACATACCAATCAGCACCAATTCCCCCATGGGATTTTGAATATTAAAAATTTCAATAAATGAGATTTTGAATATTAAAAATTGGATACAGCTTTAAAATCCATCAACAAACAATACAAATTTTAGAATTTTGATGAATTAAATTGGAGTTGTTAACTTGTCAATGGATTTAGCAAATTCTCAAATTCACTTTAGCAAAACCTTATAAAATTTGTTCGAGAAATCTACCAACCTTACAAATGAAGTTTAATGCAAAAGATTTACCTGAAGTATTTTCTTGTGAAATATTACCACATTGTGTATAATAATATCACAAATCTTCTTACCAAACCATTTAGCTTCAAATTTTATAGAACTCATGAATTGATTGTTTCCACAAACTACTGAAAGTGGTGAAAATTTGAACTTTTAATATCTCACCAACTAAAGGAATTTTGATCCAAAATCTTGCCACATTAGGAGAAATACTATCAATAACATCCTTGTAAAAATATTTTGCACCATCTCTTATAGATTTTGAGATTTAATTATTTTCATAAAATTGGTTGAGCCGCATCATTGCTTCTAAGGGTTCTATTTGAAATAATGGAGATTCTTCTTAAAAATTACGAGAGACTTGACACTTGAGGATAATTGGGGCATATTTTACTAGGAACTACTCGAGACAAGAATTCAAATGCAAAAATTTTAAAGTTGGCAAGTTTAAAAACAAGACCAACAAGAAGATGGAGAAAGGATAATGTTAAGGATTTTGATGAAATGATATGAGAAGGAGAGAGATTGAAATATCTAGATTACTATAATGAGATAATTCCCTAAGATGCATAAATAAGAGAGGGTCACCAGGGGGAAGTGAGATAAGATATGCCCTAGGAATAGAGAGTGGTAAAAATGATGGTGAGGAGTGAAGAAGATAGTTATTAAGAAGAAAAGGAGACTATGAGTGGTTAGAGGAAAGGAGAACACCAAGGTCATGCCCCAATAAGGGAGGTGATGATCAAGAAGATACAAAATAATGAGGAATATCTAGCTCATACTTCTAAAGTGAGAAAATAAGGAGATGCCCTCAATGTGAACACTTGATAGGTAATGATAGGAGTGAAGAGGGACACTGAGGGAGAAAAAGAAGTGGGACATGCCATTAATATCAAGGAAGGGACTAATAAAAAATAAAGAACATGGTAGATTAAGAAGTAGGTGAAAGAATGAGGTGATGAATGAGACAAGTGAAGGATGAATATATAATATAGGGGATAAATACCTCCCATAAAAGAAAGCAAGAGAGAGTAGAGTGAAAATGACATAAAAATTTCATAAAGAAAGGTAATTGAAGAAAAGAGATGAGAAACTCAATCGACACCTTTATTTTGAGTTGCTAGGGTTAGTCCTAATAGTTATAATAGTCACTAAAGTATGGATCATCATTATCCACTTGTCATAGACCAAATAGTATCATTAAGAGGAAAACTGAGATCCAAAACAAAGTGGAAAGGTAAGGAGAAGAAAACAAAGAGAAAAATTTATAGTGAAGGTAAAGCTACGGAAAAGTAGAATCAAAGCAAAGGGAAAATAGGGTCAAGGAAAGGAGAAAGATGAACATGAAATAGAGGCCAAGAATGGAGAGGAAAGATCAAAATAAAGGTAAGATTGAAACATTAGAAAAATCAAAGATCAAGAAAAAGAAGAAGAAAAGAAGATCTAAGGATAATTAATGATCACTATAGCAAACTATTCAGTTTATAACATGATCCTAATTTTATGCAATGGTAAAACCAAGTAGTTTTTTATGATTCAACCATTTTGTGTATACTACAATACATCTCATGGAGATAGTAAGAAAGTGTAGAAATAGTAATGAGATAGAAGTAGTGTAGATGTTAGGCTTGGGATGTTGTAGAAGCGATACAAAGGAGAAAGTAATAAAATTCTTGCCTTGTCTTGTTCCAGGATTGAGGCATTAGGACCAAATACTTTGAGAGAAAAAGGATGGAATAAAGTGTAGAAAAGGGATCAAGAGATCCAAAGGAATAGAGCGAGATGGTAACTTGCACTAGTCTGATATTAGGTTATGCTCATACTAAAAGAAGGGGAAGAAAGGAACCATAGCTTAGAAACTCGTCCTAGAATGACTCATAGATGGATCATTGATAGAAAAAAAGAAAAGTAAGCTACAAATTATAGTGATATAGTTGACTATGTTTTATAGATAAGTACCTTTGAGGTGCTTTGAAATTCCTCTTATGCTTTACATGTTTTTATTTTTATTTTTTTATTTTACCCTTTTTATGTATTTTCAATTATTGTGGACATAAATGTTATTTTCTTACACTCAATACTAGATAAGGAAAGAGAGGAAGAAACTGATTTTCTATAAGGTTTTAAGGGCCATTGATTAGTTCTAGGTATTGGGAAAATACAAGGGAAGAGTACTCATGGACATGATAATGGATTTAATTCTTATCATGGGGTCATATGAGAGTATAATGGCTATAGTGAGAAGTGAAAAGGGTTCAAGAATTGAAGGCCAAAATGACTAATTCATTGAACTCATCATTCCATGTTGCATAATGGATAGAGGAAATCATTGTAATATCTACAATAAGATAGCCACTAGTAATAGTGAAGATGATAGATGAATGTGTGACTAGATCTAGATGTATGTGGGAATAAGAGTGTAGGTGAAATCTTGGTCATCTTGGTGCATAAACTAGTAACACCATTGATGAGATCTATTTCTCTATATCATGGCCCAAGTTGTGCTAGAGAGAAGAAGAGTGAAAAGGAAACAAGAAGTGAGTAAAAAAAAAAATCAGTTGGGTAGAGGATCAATAACCATCAAATCATCATAAAAAATGAGGCATCCATGAAGTCATTCGAGTGAAGGATAGGGCTACATAAAAATGGAACGGAGAAAAAATGATGAAATAGTTGCAAAATAAATTGATTATAGAAGCATGGTGGATAATAGGAGGTGGAACACATATATCCTAATTTTTCATATAATGAGATTCTTAAAAATTAGTCTTGGAAGTATCACATGTAGCTTTGGTGAAGAATGTTGAGAGATAAACATTGACAATATTCTCAAAACAAGGTTTGACAATTGAAAGATATTTTATATAACTATAGCATCATGGGTATCAAATGGGGAAATTCATTAGGGGATTATGATTAATGTAATTATATGATCATATTATAATGATTGATCATCTATTGTTCTAAGTCCATCAAACCAATCAATATTGTTATTAGGAGTCAAAGGGTAAGCATCTCATTGAGAGAAATGAAGATCAAATCATTATGTAATGTAGGATGTATTTACTTTGGTTTGTCAATTAGGATAAAGGAATAATCATACAAACAAGAATCATGGATTTCATCAATAGGATGAGGAGAAGAGAAGGTTCCCCCAAGTCACATGAGTTTTTTATCAACTTCAATTGCTCTCTAATTAGGTTAGAAAGAAAAGTGTAACAATTAAAAAGTAGTTTCTCTTGGATATGGGGTAACAAATATTTTAAAAAGATAAGTTTGAGTATATAATTTAGATGATGAAATTCTTATAGGCACAATTAAGGATAAGAATTGAGTAGTCCTGAATAGTTTCAATAGGATATTGTTTGCAATGTATGAGTTGTAGAATCTAGACACTTTGAGTTTTATGTTGAATTATAAATTCCATTTAAAGGGATGTAAAAGATTAAAAATAGTTTATCAATCTAGGTTTTTACATGTAGAACTAGTCCAATGATTTATTATTGATTATTTTTAATAATATTTAAAATTGATTTTTAACTATAATTTATAATTAATGTTATTATTATTAGGTGTAATTTTTTTTTAATTTTAAATAATTAATAATCAATAATTTACTATTGATTATTTTTATAATTTTAATTAGAACTGTTATTTATAATTGATTTACAATTAATAATTTATTATTAATATATTTATTTCAATAATTAAAATTGAGAAAATACTTAATATTAAAATCTTATTAAATATCAATTATGAATAATTTATAATTAGTAAATTTATTTAAAAATTAAAATAAAAAATATTTAATTATTTTTAACATTATTAATTATTAATAAATTTATTTTAAATTTAAATTTAAAAAATATATAATTATTTTTAATAATATTAATTATCAATAATTTATTGCTAATAATGATTAAAAATCTAAAATATCAAAAATAATACTCTTATAGGATATGGTCACGAGGGATAAAAATCGTGGAGTCTATTTTGAATATAACAAAAGATTAATATGTTGTTTTATAAGTGAAACAACTAAAACATTTTAAGTTTTTATAATATTCGAGAATGAAAATGGCTTCGGTAAAAGTGAAATGAAAAAAGGAAAGTCACAGATTTAAAGACCCTGTGGGCCCAGCCACCTAAGGAGTGTACCCTTAGAGTGTGTCGATTAAGCCTAGCCAATTCAGACTACCTCTGGATCTCCCTTCTTAGTAGCTTCATGCAGTGGTGTGTTCTTATCTAAATTCTGAGCTCCACTCGAGCAGCACTTCACACCAACTATCCATTTGACAACCTCCACATGCCCTTCTCTTGCAGCGATGTGCAGGGTAGTATTTCCTTCAAATATAATCCCACATTTCGATTGCTCCCAGCTCACCTACTGAAGGGCTTTCAAATCGCCCTTTTTCACAACATTGAAGATATCGCGATCCATTCTTGTCATTTTTGTAAGCTCGTTATACCCACTTACCATTATGTCCCTTAGGTTTTCTATTTATAATAGGAAAGGAAAGGTCCTTTTATAGTCCACGATACCAGGCGATCTATTTTTGGGTCTACAGATGGCTTACAGTATATGAGACTCCTCGTACTGCCAATATGAGGGAGGCACCTAACTTGTGCTCCACAATACAAGGTGTACATACCTTACCCCCTACAAGATTTGAACTTGTGACCTCTCTTTCAAGAGTACAAGTTCTCCACCATTAGGCCAACTCTAATGAATTCACCTCCCTCTCCTGGTAATAATTTGGAGATTCGTTGACACATCAAAGTAGTAGCCGAAAAAGAAAAAGAAGAAAAGAAAATGCCTTGGTCCCTCTCGATCTATTGTTTAATTATTCTCTTTCTTTAAAACTAATTATTGGACTTTCAAAAATTTCTTGAAATTTATTCATTAATATGATTTTCTTGTAAATCATGTGTTTACTTTTATTTATGTTTTTTTCATAATTCATGTGTTTATTTTTATTTACGCTTTTTCTATTTCAATCAATGATATTGTTTTTGATTAAGGTAAAAATAGGTTTTGAAGGGACCCGAAACCCTTTACAGCTAGATTTTGAATGGATATGAAACCCACAAGCATAAAGTTGTCCTAACATATGATTCAAGAAAGCACAGACAACCAAGGGTAAAAAAGACACCCACAACCAAAAACAAAGTGGCAAGAAAAATAGCCTGCAACCAGCCAAAAACTAGCCCCCAAACAAGAACCATCAAGATTTACATTTAGAGCTACTTTTATGGGAGCGGAGTGTCATATCGAAAGAAGGCTTAGAAAATTTAGCTTTCTTTCCCTTTACAGTAATCCAACCCTCTTCCACTTGTGATGCCTTATCATGCCAATATAGTGCACCATTATCCTGAAAGTGAATTCTTGCAACCATTGTCATAGAACTTTCTTCAGTATTCCTCCCTGCAGGCATGGCTTTATCAGAAAAGCCACCAGAATTGATAGTCAGACTACTATCACCAGAAATGGTAGCCTGAGATCCATTCACTCTCACTTTAGGGGTTTTAACATGATAATCTTGTACAACATCAGCAACCCCACCATTTGTGATATCCGGAGAGGAAACTCCCAAACCCTATGAATCCAATGCAACCACCTTAGAAAAACTCCTATGTTGCTCAAATTTCTTTACAACTATATAATATTGTTGAGAGGCACCTTTCCACCATGCAGCCTTCATTTTTTTTTTCTCAAAACCACATTGTGCAGCTGCATGACTTGTTTTAAAACATCTTCTACAACGGAAGGGAATCCCTTCATAATCCAAAGATTGAACCCAAGAACCCTTAGAAGATTTAAGTAATATCTCAGCAAGCAGCCCTTTTGAAATATCCATATCCACCAATATGCGGGCAAAGGTGGAGTGAAAAATATCAGAGGATCCATCATCCACCAATAGGAAATATCCAAGGGCATCACCCACTTCCTCCAAAAGAGGATCGGCCCATAAAGGGAGGGGGAGATTAGGAAGTCGAACCCAGATCGGGATCTTATTAAACGTTTTAGAAGAAGGGTTAGAATCATAATTCC
Source organism: Sequoiadendron giganteum (assembly GCA_007115665.2). Lineage (NCBI taxonomy): Eukaryota > Viridiplantae > Streptophyta > Pinopsida > Cupressales > Cupressaceae > Sequoiadendron > Sequoiadendron giganteum. The sequence continues at coordinate 173,889,505 of CM021104.1, read as the reverse complement.
AAGGTTTAATCATCAATAATATTGTTAATGAAATGCATTAGTTTTATAATTTATGTTCAAACAACATATCTTAAGTTTTGATTTGTTTAGTTGATTTTTTTTAAATCACATCTTCATAATTTATGTGTTTACTTTTATTTATGCTTTTGTCATTTCAATCAATGATAGTGTTAATGAAATACATTAGCTTTTTTAATTTAGACTTAAACATTATATCTTAAAATTTGATTTGTTTAGTTGATTTAATTTAAATCACATCAATAGATGGTTTCTACCCATAAAGAGAGTGGTTTTTTCTTACCATTTACATTTACTTATGATTAAAAAAGAATAATTATGATCTTATCATATTCATCTAATTGTATGTCAACTATCTTTTAAAATCAAGACATTTTTATCTAAATCAATAGATAAATTACTATTTTTAATTTTTTAAGCCTTTTTTTTCTTTATAATAGAAACAATATGGAAAGAAATCTAAATTAATTTAATAACGATAATTTCTAAAATCTAGATCTTTTTACTAGAATATTTTTTAATATTTAAAAATAATAACAAATTATTATCTAGAATTAGTGAAGATATGTTTTTCTCATAATTCATTTGTTCTTTTATTTATGTTTTATCATAATTCATGTGTTTAATTTTATGTATGATTTTGTCATTTCAATCAATGATATTGTTAATGAAATGCATTAGTTTTTTAATTTAGACTTAAACAACATATTTTAAGTTTTGATTTCTTTAGTTGATTTAATTTAAATCACATCAATAGATGGCTTTTACTAATAAAGTGAGTAATTTCTTTAAGTTTAGATTTGTTTAGTTGATTTAGTTTAAATCACATCAATAGATGATTTTTACTAATAAAAGGAGTAATTTCTTCTTGCCATTTACATTTGTTTATGATTAAAAAAGAATAATTGTAATTTATTATATTCATCTAATATGTCAACTATTTTTTTAAACCAAGACATTTTTATCTAAATCAATAGATGAATGGCCATTTTTAAATTTTTAATTTTTTAAGTTTCGTACTTTTTAAAATGTAAATACATAAATTGAAATAGGAAACAAAACATTTATCTAATTTTAATCATAGATCATTAATATTAAAGGGGTGTAATTTTTTTTAGTTTTTAATTATTTATTTTATTTTTTATAATTTTAACTGAGAATAATTGTAATTTAGATACATGGTTTTCTATAATTCAAATATTTTTGTGTATATTCACAATTAAAAATATTATTTATTGTAACAATAACAATAATGCACATACATATTCATTATCTCTACAAACATTTATCAAATTTTAATCATAGATCATTAATATTGATATAGGTGTGCTTTTTAAAGTTTTTTATTGAGAAAAATTGTATTTTAGATTAAAAAAAATTATAATTCAACTATTTTTTTATACTCAAATTAAAATTATTATTTTTTGTAGGGTGATCCCACAAAGCTGGTTTACAATTTCTGAGAGGAATTGATTTTTGCTGAAATCACATATTTTTAGAAAATATAATGATTTAAGCTTTAAAAAGTTCCATTTTAAAGATTCCAATTCAAGAGGGTTTGATCAAACCACCTTAGATCAAACCCCCTTGGATTGAACCTCACTAGTTTTAAACCATACCTATAAATGAGTCTACTTTACACCTATCAAAATGCTGATAAAAAATCACTTTTGATTTACCTTTTGGAGGATCAAATGAATTCATTTAAAATTTATTTCAAATGATTATGGTATTCCTTGGAATGAGTTATCCAGCGAATATAATTTTAATATGTTTTTCTTTTATTATGTATTTTTTTTTTAGTTTTATTAAACATAGGTTTGTCATCGAAAATGAAGGTTTTTGTTCTATACATGTGGAAAAATAGTAGATTATAAAAAAAAAAATGAAAAATGTGAGTGCACCAGATATTGAAGTCTTTGATCCAACAAAAAAAATTGAATTTTGATATATACAAAAAAAATTACACATTATACAGTTGTGCTATGTCTGAATTGTAATTGGTTTGACTTAGAAACTTGATTAAAGAAAAAATATTCAATTAAAAACTATCTAACCAAGTGGAAGCACTAGATATCGGAGTTACAAATCTAAATTTGAAAGAATTAGAATTTTATCCTTCATGGAAAAAAAGTTATGCATTATACAGTGTGCGTCACTTTTTAAAAATGTTATTTTCTGAAAAAAATTAGTTTTCGTGGAAGATGGAAAAAGAAGTGCAATCTGATTCCAAAAATTTTGAAAAAAATATTTTTAGAATCTACACACAAAATGTGACAAGACTCTAGTTTGTATCATCTTGAAATTCCTCACGGTTTAGCCGCAATAGGTGCTCGAATGCGAAGATTTAGTTAAAAATGATAATTTCGGTGTCTAGTTTGGCCAAAAATTGTAAACCACTATTGTGGGATCACCTTGTAAAAATGGCATTAATGCACATACATGTTCATTTTTTTCTAAAAGAAAATCATTATTTTTTATTTTTCTACATTTGTGTCCAATAGAGATCTTTATTTTTATATAATGAACACAAATTGATTAGAAAATATAAAATAAATATATTGCGGTCAAGGTATTCTATGGACTTTGTTCCCCACCTTTGCCAAATTTCCATGCCTCCATATCTCCACATTGTTTCTTGCCTGCATCCCTTGCTTCTACTCTTCTCGCCACATGCCTACTCTTCCTGTCCAAAACAGTGCTTGTAATTAGATGAAGGGGTTGCAAAGGATTTAAAGATTGACCTAGAATCTCCGTTGACCCCTTCTCCCTCTTCACATTTTCTTTTCTTCCTCTCCTACATGATTGCTTCCCCCTTTCTTTCACTTCTGCTCCGAAAAATCCTTTTTAATGAGGTCATGGGTCAAATATTATGGTCTTTTGCATGGCAAACTGACCCTTGACCTACAATGTCCCAGTTACCTATGAGTAGGATGCCATGCTTATGTTTCAGCTTTATCTTCCTTGTTCAGGTCCTTTTGTATTTCCTATTGAGTTGTTGACAAAAGCCACAACTTGGGCTATATTGTATTTGTTTTCACTCCCATTCGTATTGTTTTATCGACCACATGTCTTTCATGTGAGGATCTTGTATTGGGATATGATAAAGATTTTAATTTGTTTGAAAAAAATGGAAGTATAAGATGTGTTGTAGAATTATATATAGATGCAACATGTTTATGTGTAGAAATGATAGAGGATGTTGCAGGTAAGGGTGGAGGTGGTCAATTGATGGTGGGATAGATCTCTCGAATGAAGAGAAAAGAAGAGGAATAATTTGGTGAAAGAGGATGGTACATGGTGGATGTAAGTCCATAAGAGGAAGGAAGGAAGAAGAGAGTGCATCATTGTTAGAGGAAGATGGTGAGTGTTCAAGAAAGATGTTGGAAGAAGAGGAATACATTGTTTCCTGTGCACAAGATTCAATAGTAGAGTTCGCTACAGGTTGTGTTCAACCTAAAAGAGTATTTTGACTACTGAACTAAATATTTGTGAGCCTATTCTCACAAATTTCCTACCTAGTGTATTTGATATAAGAGCATCTCAAGTGGATTGGTGATCTGCATCACCAAAAAAAATTGGATTCAATTTTGAATTTTGTAAGTGTGTTTGATTTCAAAATTAAAATTATTTTGGTTACATGATCATTTGGATGGAATTGATGATATTATTGTCATTTCATTTGACAAAATATCACATTTTATTTTTATGATCCAAGTTTCGATTACCCATTAACACAAATTTGAATAGTGGAATAGTGCATGGAAAGCAGAACCATAAAAGTGAAGATAAGACAAAAGAATAAGTAGCGCCAAGAAGTGAAACCATATGAAAAGAAGTTGTGAATAGCTTAATGCAATTTAAAAATGATAAGGTATAAAGAGTAAGGAGTTTAAATAAAAATGAAGATTTCAAGAAACAAATAGGTTGTGCCCATTTGAAGAAATTAAAATACAATGATCATTTATTGGGAAGGCCGATAGGAGAGAGGAAATGAAGGGTCACACCCTGTGGACTAATGAAAAGAAAAATCTACGCCAGAGGTGACAGGAGGAGCAGCACAGCGATTTGGGAAGAAAAATAGACGTAGAAAAAGAGGGAAGAGATATACCAAATAAAAACCAAAAATTTAAATGTAGATGCAAGTTAGAAAGTCCTGTGTGAGGATGGTTTAATACTTGAGGATTGAAATTTGCAGAAACAGGTGGTTGGAGGTTGTGCCATTTTTTATTGCTGCAAATGTGAATAATACAAACACCAGGAAGGGGGACACAATATAGGGTACGAGTTTTAAGACATTTAAATTTTGTATTGTCAGCCAAAGAACGTTGCCAGAAAGAGAATAAAGGGGTGCACGACAAGGAGAAGGGGTTGACCATTTCACACAAAGGATGAATAGATGAAAGATGAAAAGAATAAAATTGTAAGGAAAATAAATACCAGTTGCACACCATCTGAGTGACTGTATAAATGCACATACCATATGCATATTTCGAGTTGTGTGTAATGTGAGAAGACAGGAATTCAGAGTTACAAACACTGAGATAAGAAGAGGACCAAAAAGAGCAGAGGATAAAGAATAGGGAATTGAAAATTGTAAATGCAAACTGTAAAAATTTAATTATAAATAGATGGTGAAATCAAATATGATTGAATTGTCTTCAGATTTGTTTGCGATTCAAGCTTGTTTTGGGTTAAGTGTAAATTGACAAATGGAATTGTCAATTTGGGTTAATCTTGGCTATGAAGTCATTAATTTTGGTTACCAGTGTATATATGAATAGGGAATCATTTGTTACAATCTTTGGGGTATAGTATTGCCTTTTTGAAATTGGGAATTTGTGTGAAGATTTTCTTTGAGTGGATAGAGGGATTTTTTTCTCTTTTGCGTCAATTCTTAAAAACACAAGTTATCAAGTAGTCCCAATAATTTCCCCTATCTTATACTAGCACTTGCACCTCAATAAGATGCAATACTTACACCAATAGGCTGAGCCCACATTATTTACAGCCGTGAAAAATAGTGGACAACGTGAATAAAGTAGTGATCTATTTCACCTATCCCTCTCTACCTCTCCCTCCCTCCTTCCCCCCTTCTCTCTCCCTCTTGCTCTCGCCTTCCCTCTCTATTTCTCTCTATATCACATATCCCTCTCTACCTATCCCTCCCTCCATCCCACTTGTTTCTCTCTCTCTCTCTCTCTCCTTCCCTCTCTACTTCTCTTCCTCTCTCACTTATTCCTCTCTACCTCTCTCCTTCCCCCTCTAATTCTCTATATCTCCCCTATCCCTTTCTACCTCTCCCTTCCTCCCTCTCTCTTTCACTCTCTTTAGCTCTCTCTTTCCTTCTCTACTTCTTTCTATCCCACCTCTCTCTCCCTCCATATCTCTATCTCACTTATCCTTCTCTACCTCCCTCCGTCCCTTTACCCTCCTCTCTCTCTCTTTCTCTATCCTTCCCTCTCTACTTCTTTTCCCTCCTCTCTCTCTCTTTCTCTATCCTTCCCTCTCTACTTCTTTACCCTCCTCTCTCTTTCTCTATCTTACCTATCCCTCTATACCTCTCCCTCCTTCTCTCCCCCCTTCTCTCTCCCTCTTGCTCTCTCCTTCCCTCTCTATTTCTCTCTATATCACATATCCCTCTCTACCTGTCCCTCCCTCCATCCCACCTATTTCTCTCTCACTCTCTCCTTCCCTCTCTACTTCTCTCCCTCTCTCACTTATTCCTCTCTACCTCTCTCTCCTTCCTCTAATTCTCTATATCTCCCCTATCCCTCTCTACCTCTCCCTCCCCCTCTCTCTCTCTCACTCTCTTTGGCTCTCTCTTTCCTTCTCTACTTCTTTCTATCCCACCTCTCTCTCTCTCCCTATCTCTATCTCACTTATCCCTCTCTACCTCCCTCCATCCCTTTACCCTCCTCTCTCTCTTTCTCTATCCTTCCCTCACTACTTATTTTCCCTCCTCTCTCTCTCTTTCTCTATCCTTCCCTCTCTACTTCTTTACCCTCCTCTCCAATTCATTTAAAAAACAACACTTTCTATACAACTTTAGTTTTTCATTTTTCTATTTGTTTATTGTTTGGATTTTATAACACAAAACAAATTTTATTTTTATTAAAAATTTATTATATTATTTTATTTATTTTATTTAAAGAATCTTTTTTATTTTATTTTATTTATTATATAAATTATTATTTATTTTATTGATTATATAAATTATTTATTATGTTAAAGTATGTAGTTTCTGATTCAACTATGTATTAGTTTTTGGATCAATTATATTATATTATATAAATTATTTATTTTATTTATTATATAAATGATTTTACCCCTGTCGTAAAGTTCATGGGGTTCCCACCGGCGTTAGACTACAGGAAATGTCGATGGGGTTCCCACGTAAATAGTTGGGTACTCACGTGTCTTAAATATTGGTTCTCTTTTCACCGTTCCCTCTTTCCCTTTCATTATTCTGGTGAGCAGCTTCCAAACAACCCCCTATCCCATGCAAAACTCCAGTGTGGTTCATCATTATTGTCAGATGATTTTTCAGCCAAGTGCTTTGATCAAGAGCCTTTTTTTTTTGGTTGAGTAGCCCTTCCAGTGCACTGCAGATTACACTCCCCATTTTCTCTGAGCTAGTGGGGCTTCCAAGAATGGCAATGCCTATTTTTTTTTTCCCAGCATTTTAAGGGGTGTACTTCAAATCAATCTGCTCGAGTGGTTTTGAATGGGAATGCCTGAAAACTATTTTTTTCCTCCCCCTTTTTTTTTCTAATTCATAATCATTTCTTCTAAAATACGTCATTGATTGAAGGAAATCATAAACCCATTATCTTCAAGTATAAGTAATGCAGATTTAATAATTTTATTTGCCTAAACTTGTTGATGGGAAGAGGGGGCACCATACTGTTTTTAATAGAGTGGCAGTACCAGAACAATCCTTCACCGTCCCTCCTGACATCTACAATTATTACCATCCCCTACAAAATCCACCTTCTGCAAACCATATCCCAGCACAACCATATCCCAGCACCTTAAACGTGGCAGAAGGAATGTGTAATATACAGTCAATACATCAATTGCCAATAAAGTAGCATAATTTTATTTATCTAAATCGGTAGATGGAGGACACCTAAAGAAGACTGGGCTGATAGGATATGTAGGTTCTATTCATTAGGGCTTGTACAGATAGAGTGGCATTTCATCATGGAATGCCTAGCCTACATGGATATTTGGGTTAATTATATCAAGATTTTAAATGTGGACACTTTATACAGCTTATTGGAGGATGAGAGAATATCAAAAAGTGTTAATTATTTGATAAAAATTCATAATAGAAGATCCAAAATTCAAAAGGAAAGGGAGATCAAGTAATTGTTGGGCTGTGGTTTCTTTTTTGGATTATGGTGTTCCATTTTGCTGCTGATCCATGGATCCCATAGGTTGTTTGGCCTCATGGACGTTATTAAAAGTCTTCATTCATTCATTCAAACCCATTCACTGAAATCTAGTTGTGAAAATACGTCCATTGGTGGCTAAGAGTTCCCCTACAATAAAGTTCGTGGGGTTCCTGTTGGCATCAGACTGCTGGAAATGTCGGTGGGGTTCCCCGACGTAAATTTAGCTTTCAAAACACAAAATATTTGGATTGAAATTATACTCACACTAACAATATTTATGTTGTACCATTCCTATTATAAAATTTTAATGTATACACAATTAAAATATATAGCCACAACTACTAAATATTTTCCACAATCGTTGAGGTGTTCACTGGTTCCAATATGTCATGGATTTATCTCAATAAATTTTGTGCAACTTTTATTTTATAAAGTACTAGGACTCTATTGCAACTTTATCATTTTGATCCTTTACTTTACTATAATTTTTTTAACACTAATGTATTTGGCCAACACTAATTTATAATCTTCTACTTTAAATGTCATAAAATAAGTTGATTTTATCTTCACCCATTTATTATTTTAAAATATTTCCTTTATATGAACTAGCTTCTTTTGAATCACAAACTATTTTTTTATAAAATAAAACTTGGTAATTTTATACTTAGTGAATGAAGATAGTATACTCTTAGAAAAAATATACCTAAATAATATTAAAAACATATATTGTTGTATTCTTATTTAGAAAGAGTAAACATAGCTTACTTCAACACTAATGAGACATAAATTAATATTTTTCACCTTTCACTTTGTATGTGATTGACTTTAATTATTCTAGGTGAATAGTGCATTTTTAGTCTTATTCCTTTTATTATGTATATATGGGTAAATTTAAGGGGCACTTCAAATGTGTAGATATATAAATAGGTTGACAAATAAGAGAATGAGATATCAATCATGTATTCTAATTACCCTATCTAATTCACCTCATGAAGTAATAGGAACTTTATTGTAACTAATTACTTATATCAATTATAAAGATTCAATGAGTGGAACAAGGACCCCTTACATTTAACCTTAGATCAATTTCTAAGTGTTTATCCTTTATTTTGGTGATTTAAATTATGTATTTCATATGTTTTCATATTTTGGATTTTAATGTGTGTACATGTGTGTATATATATTTAATTAACATATTTATACACACATATATGCATGTATATATGTATATATAAATATTTATTTTCCTTCACCTTCTATTTGTTTGAGTCTATAAATGTGGTGTTTAAAAAATACTTTAAGGGTATTGTTAGATTTCTAGGGTTGGGTAATCCTAAATCGACCCTCTAGATGGATTGAGTTTATGATTCTAAAAAAATCAGCATTAACAAAATAAGTATATGTGTAAATATCCTATATGATTTTGATGTATATTATGATCTATTTCTCTTTAGAGATTAAAGTGTGCTCTAGATACTTTGAATGTATTTAAATACTAAAAAATTGTAATGTCACACAAATGTGTGTCAAGTTAGCTCACAATGGGTAGTGGAAAGATGTGGTAAATTTAGAATAATAATTTTAGGACTAGAATCTTAGGTTCAATACTAAGTTTGTTAAAAGTGATCCAAGTGGGAAAATGATAAGATTGATTCAATGAATAATTGTATTTAGATATGAGCAAATTTGGGCATGATAAATGACAGTTAAATGAAGAATATATGGGAAGGTGTAAATAAAAAGTAGGGATGGGTAGAGATCAAGTTATGAGCCAACAATAGTACAAGAGTATACTTATCAATATATTTGTATTTAAATGAATCAAAATAGACCAAAAAATAAATGAGAAATGGAATGGGTATACTAATTTCACCATTACAAATTCTTATTAGTATGAAAAAAATGATAAAATAATTTCTTTATAAAAATTAAGACTTTATAATGATATTATAAACATATCCTTTCATTATTAACAACTTAAAATAATAATTTTACCACTTTAGAAAAGATAAAATTATTTGCAAAAATTAACAATTAAAATTTTAGAAAGATAGTACAATGAAATTAAAAATATAAGTATATTAAATTAAGGCATCTTATATTGGTGATATATAACATTCTTGATAAATGTTCTTGTTCTTTTTAATTATACAATTACAATATTTTTATTTTCTATTTTATGAATTTTAGTTCTTGTTCTAGTTTAGATATTTTATTTTCAATTAACAAAATTGATTAAAAATATCACATATTTGACTAAATTCTGTATGAACTCATGATAGTAACTATTTTTTCATTATATTTTATTGCATACAATGCCACTTTTATCATTGTCAATATCTATCAATTTGAACAAAATACTTTTCAAGAGGTAACAAAAAAAACATATAAAAATAAAGTATGTAAACATACTTATGTAAAATCTTACATATGAGTATAGGTATCACAGAATAATTTTATATTAGATTACATTTCAAAGGTTTAGAATATAAATAAAAGTGATAGTGAGAATAATTGTTGCGATTGAAAGTGTGGAAAGAAGAACTCGTTTGAGTTGCTGCTTAAGTTGAGTTTGTTGCATGCTAGTTGCCTTGAAGTTATATTCAATTATCCATGCTAATGATAGGAATATAACTGCAAGTGCTGGTGCTACGTATGCTATCATGATCTCAGCAGCAAATATTAATTGATATTCATGATATTGCTTGTCTTGCATGGAATTATCCTTATGTCTTTTCTCTAAACCACGAGGTACTGTGACAAGAATGGATGCACATAAGAAAGCAAGGCCTGTAGAGACTATGGAAGTTCCCAAGCTTAGCATAGATAACTTGGCTAGTGTTGATCTATTTGCAACAAGCTTTGTTTGCAACCGTTCTCGGAAAACCCAAGAAAGCACCACAGTTATGGATGCAAAGAAGGCAATAAAATCAGAGAATAAAAACACTTTGAAAATTGTATTTAATGACCTGTTAGCAAGACCTTCCTTATCACCTTCCTGAATGGTACCGCCGGGCATCTGAAATATAGCTGCAAATGTGACTGTGGCAATGAGTGATGCCACCAATATGTCCACATCTAATATTTTGTTGTCATCTTTGACATTATCTTGATTAGGGATCTCTTGTGAATATTTCCAAGGTGAAAGTTCAAATCCACATGGCTGAATTAAACTTGGAGTGGCATTGGCATCTTTCAGAATGCATATAATCTCTCTACAATCTAGCTTGTTTTGGGAAGCTCTTTGTTCAGCCATATCAAGTGGACTTTGGCCTTTATTATTTATAGTATTCAAATTTACATTTGGAATTGACACTATATATTCCACAATCTGCACAAAAAATAAACAATAATCACTTTCATAAATATGAATAATATAAAATATTTTTTTCTTTATATTTATACATAAAACATTATGTTTCAAATTTTTTTTACATAATTGATAGTTGAAAAAATAAACATCAAATATATAAACAAATAGGATAATTTATCTTTAATATATTATAAATACCGTGTAATTGAAAATATTTCAAAAATAAAAAGATCAAAGCAAATTTTTTATTGATTTAAATAAAATAAAATATTAGATTAGATTACACAAGTTAATACCATAGTTAAAAGTTATTTTAAATATTAATATATTAATAAAATTTTGTTCTATTTAAATATGATAATTTAATAATCATACAACAATGGAAAGTTTACATTTCATTCACAGAAACATAGTAAACATATATTTTAATTTTATTTTTATTAGCAATTTAAAAATTATTTTAAGATGTGGGAGTTATGATAATGAATTTATATTATAAAATAGAGGGAATGAAATTATATAAATTTATAAAAAAAATTCATATAAACAAAGATTCAATTAGATGGTATAGTATAAATAGTACAACTAAAATACTAAATTATGTTTTTATTAAATAAAAATGTTTGGTGGTGTGAAATTGTAGTGAGTTTCTCATGATTATAGTTTTTAAACATCACTTAATTCAATGTTCATTATTCAATAACAATTTTACATATTATGGACAAAAAAACTTGTAAATAATTATTCTATATTTCATTTATAAAAAAAAATGTAGTCATTTATGTGAATGTTGCTAGCAATCAAAACTAGAAAAAATTATCCATAAACTAAACCAGAGTTATGGCCTACTTATGACTCTTCACAATATCCTTTTGTGACTACATCTTTCTAATTAATTGGAATTTAAAAATGTGATTTTATTTCTTGATTTTTCATTAAAAAATATAATATTTCATTGCACTCAAGGATGAAATTTGAAGGTAAACCTTACTTATCAAGGAAAATTCAATCTATTTGAAATCTCTCCATTTTTTTAAAATGATATTCCTAAGACTTTATATGTATTTTAAAATAGAACACCTAAACATAGTCATAGAATTATCAAATTTAGCTTTTAAATTTGTAAGTTATATCACTCTAAAATCTATTTATTAATACTTTCAAACTATTAAAAAATAATATTAAAAAATAACCAAATTACTATTGAAATATACTAAAGAATGAAGGGAATAAAGCATAGATAAGTCTAACCTCAGGGTTTTCATTCATAGCTGCTAAATGCAAAGCTGTATTGCCATTCATGTCATAGTCATAGCTCAATAATTTTGCATATATTTCACCCTCATTCTCCAAAGCAAGCCTTTTTAGTATATCAAGTTGATTATTTATTACCGCAAAGTGCACAACCGTTTTCAAACAAGTGCTTCTGATTTCAACACAATCTGGCATTAATGATATGAAGTCATCAACAATGTTGAGGAAGCCTTTCATTACTGCTATGTGAATTGCACACCTTCCTTGATTATCAAACTTTTTCATTAACTTTTCATTCACACAACACCATTTTAGTGGAGTGTTTAAAATCTCACGCACAATATCTAGATGTCCACCATGAACAGCGGCATGTAACGGTGTAACACCATATTCATCCTCAATAAGTAGCATAGAATGTATTATATTGAAACAACTAGACTTCTCATTCAATATCATTTTGACCACACCTACATAACACATATTAATCATTAATTCAACATACATATAACCTTTTAAAATAAATCTATTCATTTCAAATCAACTTTAACAAAAGAAAACATAAATTACTTAAATCTTCATAAAAAACTAACAAGAAAATACAAAAAAAAATCCAATCCTCTTTATAAAATGTACCTTAATTCCTAATATTTTATACCCATAAATGGAAAGTTAGACCTCATTCTCGTTATAAAAATACACCTTAATTTCTAATATTTTACACCCATTTTTATCTTTTAAGAATAAAGAAGTTATGTCTACATAATAACCATTATAATTATTAAAAGGAAAATCAAATTCATATTCCTTTCTAGAGCAAAAAAAAATTCATCCCAAAATCAAGTTTATCAAAAGAAAACATAAATTACTTAAATTTTCATTAAAATAATGTAACAAAAGAAAACTATAAAGAGACTCAATCTTCATTGTAAAACTAGGCCTTAATTCTAAATATTTTACACCTAGCTCTATCTCCTAAAAATAGAAAAGTTGATGTCTACATAATATTAATTATAGAGGCCCTTTAGCTCATCAATTGATGAGCTAAAGGGGCTCTATAATGAATGGTTTATAAAGCACAACACTTGTTGAAGGTTTTGCAAATGGGATCACAAGCTAAGCAAGCTTAACCTTGGAAAAAAATCCATGGTTAAGTGCACTTGAGTTGGAGTAGTACTGGGATGGGTGACCCACCTAGACCCAATGAGTGTTAAGTGGACCATCCATTATCATGAGAGATGGGTTCTTGTGAACCACTAATCATAAAACATGGGTCAATGAGTTTGACTCGAAAACTTCACACTTGAATCCTCATAGTTTGACACGCGTGGAAAATACCTCTTACTTATCAGTAAAAAAAACACCGATTGATTTAAATCTTGAATAAAAAAGGTACTTATAGCATTAAAAGAGAGAAATCAGAAATTAAAACAGGTTTGAGCAAACCATACGCTATAATCAATATTCAATAGAAAGGTTGTTTACGTGGGACCAGATTTCCCACATAAATAACCAGTACAACCAACTTACCCAAGCTTCCCGCATAAGCTGCAGCATTGAGGCATGTCTGATGGTCATCTCTTGGCCAAAAAACCATAAACAATGGTGTGGCTTCTAGCAAGAGCTTCGCTGCATCAACGTAACCGTGCTCTGACGCTATTATCAGCGCCGTCTCTCCAAACTGGTTGCGCCTGTACACACAACACCCTTTATACTTGAGTAGAATTCTGACTACCTCTGGATCGCCCTTCTTAGCAGCTTCATGCAGTGGTGTGTTCTTATCTGAATTCCGAGCTCCAGCCATGCAGCACTTCACACCAAGTATCCATTTAACAACCTCCACGTGCCCTTCTCTTGCAGCGATGTGCAGGGCAGTGTTTCCTTCAAATGTAATCCCGCGTTTCACATTGTCCCGGCTCGTCTGTTGAAGGCCTTTCAGATCGCCCTTTTTCGCAGCATTGAAGATTTTGCTATCCATTCTCGTCATTTTCTCAACCTCGTTATACCCACATACCATTTCGTCTCGGACGTTGGCTATTTATAATGAATTCATCTGATACACGTCAAAGCAGTAGCTGAAAAACAAAATGCCTTGGTCCCTACTGTGTATACCGTTTAATTATTTAAAACTGATTATTGGACGTTTGGGAACTTCTCGAGATTTAGTTTATGAGCTCATAACTCACGTGTTTGCTTTTATTTATTCCCTTCAATGTTGTAACTCTATTAAGATGCTTTTGTCCTTTCAATCAATGATATTGGCAACCAACCGTGATATGCTTTTGTTTATTCCCTGCAATCTTCGTTGTAACTCCATTAAGATGCTTTTGTCCTTTCAATCAATGATATTGGCAACCAATCCTGATATGCTTTTGTTTATGCTTTTGTTTAGTCTTTTAGATTGTTTAATTGTGTGGACATTATTAAAATTCTCTCATTTTATTTAATTATAGATCATTTTTAAACTTCTAGATTTTCTTACTATAACATTTTTTAATATTTAAAAACAATAACAAATTATTATCTGGAATTAGTGAAGATATGCTTTTCTCATAATTCATGTGTTCACTTTTATTTATGTTTTATCATAATTCATGTGTTTACTTTTATTTGTGCTTTTGTCATTTCAATCAATGATATTGTCAATTATTTATTCTTTTTTTCATTTCAATCAATGATATTTTCTATGAAATGCATTCACTTTTTCTAATTTAAGTTTAAAAACATATTTTTAGTTTAAACAACATATTTTAAGTTTTGATTTGTTTAGATGATTTAATTTAAATCACATCAATAGATGGTTTCTACCGATAAAGAGAGTAGTTTCTTCTTACCATTTAAATAAAAAAAGAATATTTGTGATCTTATCAAGTTTCATTTAAGTGTGTCAACTATTTTTTTAAACCAAAACATTTTTATCTAAAGTAATAGATGAGTGACTTTTTTGAATTTTTTAACTTTTTTTCTTTATAATAGAAATATTATTTTTTAATTTATGAAATAAAATCTAAATTAATTTAATTATGATAATTTTTGAAAAATCTAGATTTTTTTACTATAACATTTTTTAATATTTAAAAATAATAACAAATTATTATCTAGAATTAGTGAAGATTTGCTTTTGTTGTAATTCATGTGTTTACTTTGATTTATGCTTTTGTCATTTCAATCAATGATATTGCTAGTGAAATGCATTAGTCTTTTAATTTAGACTTAAACACCATATTTTAAATTTTGATTTGTTTAGTTGATTTAATTTAAATCACATCAATAGATGGTTTCTATGATAAAAAGAATAGTTTCTTCTTACCATTTACATTTATTTATGATAAAAAAAAAAAAAGAATATTTGTGATTTTATCATGTTCATCTAATTATATGTCAATTATTTTTTTAAACCAAAACATTTTTATCTTAATTAATAGATGAGTGAATTTTTTAAGTTTTTAAACATTTTTTTCTTCATAATAAAAATATTAATTTTTAATTAATGAAAAGAAAAATTAATTATTTTAATAACAATAACTTTTAAAAATCTAGATTTTCTTACGAGAAATTTTTTTAATATTTGAAAATAATAAAAAATTATTATTTAGAATTACTAAAGATATTTTTTGGAACAAATTTTTAATTAATTAATTTTGAATATAATACTTTTATTTTAGAAAAAAATAGAATGTTGATAAATAGATATTTCACTATTTCATGTTATATTTATTAAAATGTAAATATATAATTGATTTTTACTTTAGTAAATTGTATAAAAATAAATAATTAAAATTATAGATTGTGTATTTGATTTTTGTTAATAAAGTTTTTATATACATATACGACATAACTTGAAATAGAAATAAAAATTTTACCGAGAGTATTAATATCGATAGATGTGTGTTTATTTAGTTTTTAATTATTTATTTTATTTTTTATAATTTTTAAATAGAATAATTCTAATTTAGATACACATTTTTCTATAATTAAGTTATTTTTGTATATACTGAAATAAAAATTATTATTAATTGTAAATATGACATAATCTATATACATATTCATTTTTCTTTAAAAAAATTATTGTTTGTTATTTTCTACATGTGTGATCAATAGATATCTTTATTTTTATATAGTGAACAGAAATTAATTAGAAAATCTAAAATAAATATAATAATAAAATTAAATATATGAAAATCTATATTTTCTAAAGCTTACTATGAGGACTAATTTTATGTCAAATCTTATGTTGTAATAACTTCATTTGATCATAAGATCATATTTTGAATTGGCAATTTGTATTCAATGAAATCCTTCCATATGGCTTAGAGGGAGAAAGGGTATAAAAAGCAATGTTTAAAGGACACATATGCATGTCAAGAATGTCATCTATAATAAAATTAATATGTTATTCCTCATATCCTAAGACTAGGGCATATTATTTGCATAAATTATTAAATCAACAAATGGTTCTAGAGTGAGGAGTACTATTATGCTTCAACTCACAATTTGATTTAAATAACAGCCGATGATATGCCTGATATTTTAAATAAAAAATGCTAATAATAAAAGGTGGGATATATATATATATATGCCTAATGTGTAGTGATTAATAGTGACATTTCAATGACATGTCTAATTTGTTTTTGATTAGGAAAAGCAGGTTTTGAAGGGGCCTCGAAACCCTTTATAACGAAGAGAAGTTGTTAAAAAGACTAAAACAATAAAACCCGCAGCCCCCAAAAACCAAAAAGCTAACAAAAGATAAAACCAGATAACCCACCAACAACCCAACAACAAAACATCAGCAACAAGGCTGACGAAACAAAAGCAAGAGCAAGACTACAACGTTTTTTCAAGAACATTGGTCAGGGCCATATTTTCCTCAATGACCCCCTCATGCATCTCGACCACATCCTTTAAATCCTAAAACAAAATAGCTGCTCTTTTCTTGTTCTTTCTCTTCATTCTCAAGCATGCCAAATTCTTCTCCATAACAAGACCAATTTCCTTAGTCTTCTCCTCTAGATTCATGTAGTTAACCTCCTCAATGACCTTTTCATGCTCAACCAAATCCAGAGACTTTCTAGTCCACTTTATGGCTTTCTCATTTAAAACAAAAAGACCCTTAGCACTAGACTTCAATGATCTATTGCTAATGTTAACAAGAGTCTTCAAATCATTAGTAATCTTACTAATTATGTCCTCCATATTAACAAACTTCTCCTCAAAAGTATTTTCAATGACCATTTCTAGGATGCAATCCTCTCTCCATGAGTTTTACCAAGTCTATCTGCATCAACTACAAGTTTATCAAGAATTGCATTCATATTCTTAACCTTACCCTTAATCAACCATTCCTTCTAGGTGTTATGGATAAGCGCAACACATACATCTTACCAGTTTTTAAGCTAGATGTTGAGCTTCTTCACTTCTAAGAAAAGCCACTTCACCACGAGAGGAAGTTGCAAATTTTGTCCACTACCATTCTAGAAAATAGGTCCATGTTAACATATCCCAATTGACTGATGGCATAGCCTGAGAACCAAAATTCTCAACAAGATACTCTTGAGCCCCCTCCCTATCCTCCAATTCCTCCTCAATAGGGAAATTCTCCACTTCCATCTAGTGCTTATCTGACATATTCTCCAAGTCCACCAAAATTTTCAACCACTCTTCCTTCACCTCACTCCCCTTAACCTACTCAGCACCAATAGGAGAGTCTAAAATAGCCTGGCTAGGGCCAACCCCCTTGGAACATCCTAAACCATCATTCGCCTACTCAGTATCCACCATAAGATGCTCATAATCCTAAAGGCCATTACTCAGGACATGTTTATCATCTGAAATAGAGGAAACCTCTATATCACCAGAATTGTCATCACCTGAAACATGTTTGACATTAGGAACAATGAAATTCTCCACAACTCTAGAATCATCCACCTTCTTCTTGACAGCATGCTTCTCTTTCCTGGCGCACTTTTTCTTCCCCTTTGCATTCTTCTTCACTGAAGGTTCCATGGTTTCCTTCATTTCATTATCAGTTTCATAACCCTTAGTCCAGGAATCAAACATCCTCATAAACCTCAATAGATTCACTATCCTCCTTTGAGAACTCCTCATAATTAGAATCACCATCCTCATAATCCCTTTCCAACTCCTTCACCAACTCACCAATATCATACCCAGTATTTTTACCACCCTCTTTACAATTCGGGGTCTTAGGAGAAACAAGAACCATCTTCAAATTAATGTTCTCAAAAATAAGATTCATAAGGCCTTCATGGAGAATATCCTTCCCAGGGTTCTTCCTATCGTCCTTGATACTTGTTTCCATAGAAAGCAGGAGATAAAACAGACACAAAAGAAGAGAATTATGGCATAAATGATTCAATAACATGAAGTTACAGCCATGAATAAAAGAAAACCTACACTCCAAAGTGAAATATTGCATAATGGCCAGAGCAATGTCCCTCCAAAGTGGCTTGATTGATTTATGTGCATACCCACTACTACCAATAGACTTGAGCTTCTTCTTCTCATTGTTTTTGAAGAAATTATCTAAGGCCTTCTTGGCTGCAACCCTATCTCTGTAAAATTTAGTTCCACTAGAAGGAACACCTGTAACCTCATAAATGAATTCCTCATTAATGTTGAATTCCGCATCTTTGTAGCATAGAATCCTATTGCTCCACCCTTTAACAAAAGCCTCTATCACTTTAGGGTTCAGACCATGGAGCTTTAACATATAGGGGCATACACCACCCTTTTCTAGATGCTCCCAAATAGTTTTATTGCTACTAAAATCCTCACAAGACCTTGACTCCACTTTGCAGTGACCTCCTCCCATGGTGGCATACAACGTACACCACACCACTTGCTCCTTAATTTTTTGCAAAGGAAAGATTAGGCGAACAAACCAAAAATCAATGCAAAAGATAGCCACAAAAAGTGTGAGCCTACCAAACCAAGTACAACCATACATGAGATCCTAGCCCATAATCTCACGGACTTTTAAAAGGCAATTATTACAAGAGCATGCACTAAACTCGATAAGAAAAAACCAACTTAGGAAGAAATAAAAAAGCCTTTCTCCCAACTTAACCTGCTAAACATGACATGACAACTAGTCATAATTGGATATATTCTGAAGATTAAGTGGAAAGGAATCATAATTATTCCAATTATTTTGAGCTACCACTCCTAAATTATCTAACCCATCAGCGAACAAATTAGCTTCCCTATACATGTGGGTAATTCTAACCTAATCAAAATAGTTAATGATGTATAAAGAATCATTAATTAGATGCGCTATCGACCATGACAGTGGGCTACTCTTCATAAGACACTTTATAATGTTAAGGGAATCCCCTTCAATCCAAAGTTTTGAGACCCCATAATCTTTAGCCAATAAGCAATTTGTTGATTGTTATTTAGTGTGTCAAATTATGTGTTTATGACATATATGTAAAGTGACATAAAAGAGTTAAAAGAGTAATGATGCAATCTATCAGCAATTTATTCCTTATATTTTTCCTCAATTTGATGTGCATGATAATTTAATTGAGCATGTATGCTAAAGTAAAATTTAAAGAAATGAATAATCAAGGAATTTTCAATCTTGAGTAAATTGGATCTAACATGTGTGCCCTTTCTTGAACCCAATTTATGAAAAGTGTCAAGCCTATCATATCATCCAAGAAAATAACTAACCTGAGTTATGGCACATAAACAAAAATAAAATTATCAATAGAGTTAAAGCATAATAGTGTATCCCACGCTTGGGTTGCATGCAAAGATGTGAAAAATATTTTAAACACAAAGATGCATAGTTCATTGGGAGATTAAAAGTTCAATTAGACCCATTTTGATCAAACTAGTGTCTCACCACAATGCTATTAAGGTGTTTAATCAAATGGTAATTCAATTTTCAAAACAAACTAAGGGACAATATTATAAATTAAGTTGTAATTCAACAAGAGTATGTAGTTTGTTAGGGAAAACATATATATACATATACATATACATACATATACATACATATACATATATATACATATATATACATATACATATATATACACATAAATATATATATACATATATATATACATATATATATATACATATATATACATATACATATATACATATACATATATATACACATAAATATATATATACATATATATACATATACATATATATGTATATGTATATATATGTATATATATATATATATATATGTATATGTATATATATGTATATATATATTTATGTGTATATATATATCAAAACACATGAAATGCAACAAAAATTATGACATGAAATGGTGCTGCTCGGCGGGAGTGATGACCAACAGATTAATTTTTTGAAAGGTGTTGTTGCGTCTATTGGAAACACTGTCGATGTTGAACCTTTTGTTGTGGGTGCTAGGTCTACCGCTGGTGGTGTTGACATGGCTTATTTTCTCCCCTCTACTTTCAACAGAGGGCTCTGTGAGAGTGGGTGTTGTGCGCGTGATGCCCTAAGGGTAGAGTTTTTAAATGGTGATGGGGGCACAGCTGCTCTAGTGTCATTATCTTATAAGTTTGAAGGGGGAGTTTTG
This sequence comes from Sequoiadendron giganteum, assembly GCA_007115665.2. Lineage (NCBI taxonomy): Eukaryota > Viridiplantae > Streptophyta > Pinopsida > Cupressales > Cupressaceae > Sequoiadendron > Sequoiadendron giganteum. Next base: position 173,868,930 of record CM021104.1, on the reverse strand, counting down.
TTGCTAGGGCTCCTCTTATCTTTTATTCTTCCTTTTTGGTGAATGGTGTGGAGGAAAAACTGCTTGGTGTGGGTGTTGTTTTCCCCTTTGTTCTCCCTGAGGTGTTGAATGCTCATGCTTCTAGTGTTCCTGTTGGAGTCCCTAGCTTTAGAGTTGATCTGGGTGGTCATCAAAACTCATTCTCTAAGGTGGTGTCAAAGGATGGTGCTCATTTTTTGCCTGCTCCGACTAGGGTTTGACCTCTGCCCTATGCTCATGCTTCGGCTATTGTAGTCAGTGGCCCTAAACTTGCTAAAAAATGAGGATTTATATTTGAGGCATGGTGTGGTTTATAGGTTTAATGGCTTGTGGCCCTCCCTTCTAGATCTCCATGAGTGGGGTTTTGTTTCTTGGAAGCCCGTTGTCTCTGGGCAGATTGAGCTATATCCTAGTTCTAGAAGGTTTTTCTTTCCTACCTTTGCCTCCCCTATGAAGAGGGACTATGTGTTGGATAGGGGGTGGATGTGAGGTATCCATTCATTGTCCATTAGGCCTTGGTCTTGCTCTTTCAATCCTCTCACTAGTCCATTGAGTACAGACCAAATTGGGTCCATCTACCAAATATCCCTCTCTAGTTTTGGGATTTGTCTTGTTTTGAAGCTATTGGCAACTCCATTCGACACTTTTTGAAGGTGGACTCTACATCTCGGGATCTAGGGCATATTATAGTGGCTTGTATCTTACTTAATTTGGACATCCCCCATCCCCTCCATGATGTTGTGGTTTTGTTGGTGATGGATAGGCCTTGGTTGCAGCTATTGGACTATGAGGGCCTCCCCTTTCAGTGTAGGAGGTGTTTTTCCACTGGGTGCCCTCTTGCTCGCCGCAAGGGTAGTGCTACTTGGTGGAAGAATGCTCTTTTAGACCACCTCATGATTGGTTCTCCCTCTTCAGACTCTTTGGATGATTCTTCCATGGAGGGTGATCCTCATGCTCCTCCTCTAGTGTCTAAGCCTTTCCAGGCTCCTCTTCTAGATATCCCTTCCGTGGAACCTTTGTTGCCTCGATCTGCTATCGATATTCAATTAGTTCCTTCTCATCCCTCGTTAAATGACTTTGTTGGTCCTTTGACCAATCTTGTCTCCTCTTCTTTGTTGTTAGCTCCCTCACTACATGATGGCTCCACACCCGAGGTGGCTGTTGTGGATCCACTACCCTCGCCCTGCTTGGTGGATTTTGATTTTGAGTCTTCTTGGTTGGTTGTATTGAGGGAGAAGAAGGGACTACCCAAGTCCATTTCTTCTTTGCGACCTTGGGTTCAAGGAGTCAAATTAGTCCCCTCTGGTTCTAGGGTTGTCTAATCCTTGTTTGTTGTTTTACAACTATCAATCAAAGTTCTGTCTCTGTTTATTTTTCTCCCAGTTCACGTTCTATTTTGAACTAGCTTCTTTTTGGCCCTTTGGGATTTTGTGTGAAGGGTACAAAACCTTGTAAATGTTGCTTATCTTATCAAAACCAAAAATTATGACACATATTATTGTTCTTATTTAGAATAAATAAAATGAATATATAGAATGTTATTTTTTATATTTGAATATATACATAAAAAATTGTGTTCTAATCATTCACCTTCCTTAAGAATAATGATTCCATTAAAAAAATTGCATGCAATTACATGATCAATATACTACCTAATCTTAATGACTCAAAAGAATTGACAATTGTTACTGAAGTGTAATTAATGATTGTCATTAATTATAAATTCCTCTTGCTAATACTTTGGAGATTCGCAATACATCAAAGTGGCAGCCGAAAAATAAAAAATAAAATATCTTTTCCCTCCAAGCTTGTTGTTCAATTACTATCTTCGATTTGGTGGACATTCGAAAACTCCTTGAGATTTAATGTATGAACACCTAAGTCACGTGTTTACTTTTATTAGTCCCTCCTTTATAAGAAGGAGACACTATTAATGCATTCTTCAGGATTCATGCTGGAAATGTTTATTTTTCGTCATGCTAATGTTTTTGGGATTATTTCATTGAAAGGAAATTTTGGCCTTTTCTTTATAGTTTTATCATTAGTTGTTGCCATTTTCCTTGTGGTTTTATGTTTTTATTATTAATTTAATTATTCTAATTAATTTACTAAATTCCTAATGTTTTGTTGCTATTGAAAATATTTTATGACTTTGTAATCTTCTTTGATATAGTCTTTCTTCATCCTCATTGTTTCTATTGATGCATGGTTTTTTAATGGGGACATTATGTATTTACTATTAGAACATTTTCATTTATTGTGAATAGACTGAAGTGCAAGTGTCATTCATGGCTTATGGTGTGAATTTTTAAGTCTATTGGGCAAAGGATTATTTGTGTTGTTTATTCATTTTCTCAAATTGTTCAGATGAAGGTAAAATTTGTGTCTATTGAGAGGGTTTACATCTATCATATTAGAAGTGACAAAGGAGGCATTTGTAAGTTCCTATATCTTTTACACTATCATTTTTGCATTGTTTAGTCATTTGCCTAGATTGTTTGATGAGTCTCATAGTTTTTGCTCTAATGGTGATTTGTGAGTTGAGGTGTATTTGATCATTGCGTAAAAAATTTGTGAGGTGTAAAAGGGCCTTGTACCTAGTTCATATGTTAAAAGGATCACAAATATTTGTGAGACTTTGTCATTTAGTATGGTAAGGGAAAAAAATCTATGTCAACACTGTTGTGTTTGGTTGTGTTTGTCCTTGATGACTGGCATTGTCTTCCTTGCTTTGACTTGCATGGATAATATTTTTCTTTGCTCACATGGTTTGTGAGTTGGCAGCTTGGCAATATTCTTTGGCATATTCATTGGCTTGTCGGTTGTGAAGGCATTTTTGGTCTTTGTCAGCCACAAACATGAAGGCATCATTTGATTTATGTTAATAATGGGATTTGTTGACCTAATCTGCAGTAGACTTCAAAGTTCATTTTGTTCTACCTTTGGTAACAGGGAAATGTTGTAGTGTTTTCTAAAACCTAATGTTCTTTCTTAGCTACTACTCGTGGTGTTTGTAGGTGTTTGGTTTTACATTGAATAGGTGTTTGTTTTCAATTTGGCTGGTGTTCTACACTGCTGCGGACACTTTGATCTTTGGCACCGAGTTTTTGGTTAGTTGATTTCATTTGTTTCACCATGATATAGGTAATACTATGATATTTTATTAACTACTTATGATCAAAGCCGTTGTTTTTTAAAAAGGGAAAAATGAACAGTTTGGCTTCAGTTATGATTGTTTATAATGGAAGTTTGTTTGTTTAACATGAAAGATAAAAGAAATTCGTTATTTTTTTTACAAGATTTTCTTTTACAGTTAACCTGAGTTTAACACTCTAGGGTTCTCATTGCTCATATCATTTTGTTTCGAATGGCATTGTGCTTAAAGGGTATACAAAAAATTATTAAAAACCCTAACTGGGTTGTTGAAATTTGTGGAGAGTTTCATTTTTTTTTCTGTTATAAACCCTAGTTAAGGGATTCAAGTTCTGGTATGATTCAACTATTTTTGATTCTGGTATCCTCCATAACGAGTTGCAATTCATTTAAGAAGAGAACTGTAAAATGAAAGAACTGCGTGAAAATTACAAAAAAAGTAGAGATGTTTCTTTTGAAAATTTTGGTAAATGAAAAAGAATAAAGGCATATATCTGCCAACTCTGTTTGTAAAAAATAGAGCTTTAGTTGTGGTTTACATTTTGAGGAAAAGTGAGCTGAGTTTATACACTGTAACTGTTGTCTTTGCATGATTCATTTTGTATAGTGGAGATTTTAGGATTGCACATACAGTGCAGTTATAAGACCCTTACTTTGTAAAAGAAAACTACATGTAAGAGATAATGTGAAAAAAAAGGTTTTGATACCTCTATTGAAGTTGGTGCTTCAGATTGTATCAAGCTGAGTTGGTGCTCAGAATATTCTTGTAATATATTTTTAAGATAAAGCCTTCAAGGAAATTTGGAGTGGTTTTTCTACCCCTAGAGGGTTTTCCACTTGGCATCTTTGGGTGTCTATGTTATACCGTTTTCTCAATCTATTCTTCTTTGTCTACTAAAAATTTGTTAGTTAGTCTTTGCTCTAATATGCATACTTATCCAGTTCAATAAATTTCAGTACTTTCTGCTCAAGTTTTTTCCTTCATGCTGAAAAAATATAGACATGTTTACTTTTGGAAATAAAAGCATTTATCCTGTATGCTTGTTCATTCTCTCTTATAAAAACAATGATGCTATGATGTTGCCCATTTCCATTTAAGGTTTTTTGTTGGTGTTGCTAGTCTTGCTCTATATATTTTTTTTTAGACAGTAATTTATGTCATAGAGGTTTGTATAGTCTAGTTTTGGAAGTTCTTAAGGAATTGTTTTACAACCTTGATTCACCCCCCCCCGCCTCTCAGTGTTGTTTCACTTCCAACAAGTGGTATCAGAGCATAGGGTCCTTTGTCAAGTTTCCCAACCTAGGATTGTTTCTGGCCTTGGAATTTTTGTTTAAAATGTCTCAAGCTCATGAAGGTACTTCTATGACAAGAGCTCCATTGTTTGATGGAACAGATTATGTGTTCTGGAAGATTAGAATGGAAACATATCTGACTTCTATAGATCTTGATGTATGGAGTATTGTATTAGCTGGTTACACTGTACCAACTACTCTTCCCACATCTTCTGATGAGAAAAAAAATTATGAAACCAATGCCAGAGCAAAACATGCTCTCTTGTGTGCCCTGACTAAAGATGTGTTTATCAAGGTTATGCACTGTAATTCTACTAATGAAATTTGGGTTAAACTGGAAAATATTTATTAGGGAAATGAAAAAGTAAAACAGTCAAAAGTCCTCACTCTCAAACATCAGTTTGAAGAAATTAAAATAAAGAATGATGAAAGAATAGCTGATTATTTCTTAAGAGTTGATGAAATTGTTAATGCCATGAAAGGGTTAGGAGAAGAGGTAAAGGAATTTGATGTTGTCACTAAGGTTATCAGAACTTTACCAAATAAGTTTGAAGCTAAAATTACTACTCTTGAAGAAAAGAAACATTTTGACTAGCTCACTCTAGATAGTGTACAAGGTACTTTAACTGCTTATGAAATGAGAATTAACAAAAATACTTCTACTGGTAAAGAAACTACCTTTAAGGCATAAAAGAAAACTTTATCAGATGATAGTGATTCTAATTTATCGGATTCCAAAGAAGCTCTTCTTGTTAAGAAGCTGAAAAAGAAGTATAAAGGTAAGATGCCTTTTAAATGTTTTACTTGTGGCAAACTTGGACATTTTTCTACAAAATGTCCTTATGCTAATCAATCTTATGAAGATGAAAAACCAGAAAGACAATTTAAGAAAAAAATTTAAAATAGTGTAAACAAAATAACTTATTTTGGCTTGTGGCCAACAAAATAATGGTGTACATGTAATCTTGGTCGCAACAATAAATCAGAAAATGTTGTCTTTAAAAACCACCTGTATCTTTCCACTCCTTCATTTTTTGAGGATTGTGTTGCGTGGAAACTTAATTGGCCTGTTCTAGACAAAACACGTGTTTTAGATTTTCGAGATTTCTCTTCATTTTCTCACAAATTACAATGCAAAACAGACTCGTTATAACTGTAGGCAAGAATAAAGGACATGAATCTTTGCAAATTTTCCTCCAACTATCTAGCAACAAATATCTTACCATGGGTTTCCTCTTCATAGCTAGCAATTGCATCTCCACTTGGAAATAACCATGATTTTTATGCTTATTCGAATTTGGCATTAAAAGGGTAACCAACGCCACCTTGGAGACTCACATCACCTTTGAAAAGATAACATAAATAAATTGTTGTTCACAAAGTAATACACAGAAGTTCCTAACCAGAAAATGATAGGAAGACATTCTACATAAAATGTGATAGGAAGTTCTTCTAATCAGCATGTTGCAAGCTTGATCTGAAAATCACAATGCTTATGAGTAAAGACAACCAATCATTAATTTCCATATTTTATCCAAAACTCTATTAAATACAACTTATACATACTTAATCACATGCAACATAAAATGGGGAAATAGTATGATATTGAACAAAAATGGAATGTGGAAGTGGGTGTGAAGGTACATGAAATAAGCTAAAATATGGCATAAAATGGGACACAATCGGCTCTCATCATTCCCCCCAACTTAGCATATTTCACCTCCTTGTGCAATCAATATGATCAAGAGGTATTTGATTTGAACTAGTGGTCTTTCGGATTTGTGGTTTTGGCCTTATTCTTCACCCTTAACTATTATAGCTCATGCATAACCACAATGCCATTTATTTTTCTTAGCTTCTCAAAACAATCTTTATTGCTTTGTTTTTTTCAATTTTCTTTTTCTTTTTTCTTTGTTTTTCCTATCATTTCGCGTAGCATCATTTTGAAATGCTATATGTAGGAAGGTCATGAAAAAATTATCTTGAAAATTATGAGCTATTTGAATTGGATAAAATGATAGGTAAAATGAATAGTGAAATGAAGGATGAAATGACAAGCAATATGAAATGATTTTGCAAGGTTGAATAATGGAATCTATAAAATAAGGATAATGGAAAATAATAGGTAAAAATATGGTAGACCTCCCCCCAACTTAAAGGGTTGACTATCCTCAGGAAACAAGGAGAGGATAGGCATGGATGTTGCATATATGATTAATATAATAAGAAATATTAATAAAGTTAAGAGATAAAATAATGAAAAATAAAATTGATCATGTTACCAACTCACATTTCCATGTATTCCAAGGTTTGATAGTGAATGTAACTCAACAACTATGAATCGCCAGGAAGGAAGGAACCAAAAAAATTAAAACAAGGACAATAGCCACATCACACATGAAACATATCCATCGGGCTGAAGTATTGAGGAAGCATACTGATGGTAGCCTGAATTCCCTCTTCAGTTTGTCTAATAGCTTAACTAAAAATTTAACTCTCGCAACAAGTGATCAAAGTGAAGTTGACAATAACAAATAAGAGTACATTTACACAAGAGAGCAACAGGAGGTGCCAGGAGGTACTCAGACAACCATAGAAGCAATACAATATACCTGAAAATGGATTAGCCCATAGAAAGGACAGAAATAATTGCAATTTTTTTCCCTTTTTTTTGGTTTTTTGGTTTTTTCTTTTTCTTTTTTTCACTTTTTTTCAATTTTCATAACAACAACAGATCGTCGGTATCCAAGTTTTCAACATGCCACCACCTAGAGGCACCGAAGAATCGATTTTCACCCCTACATTTATTATTTAATGCTTATCATATTTGGCATTAAAGGGGTAACCAACGCCACCTTGGAGACTGGCATCACCTTTGAAAAGATAACAAAAATAAATTGTTGTTCACAAATTAATACACAAAAGTTCCTGACCAGAAAATGACAGGAACACATTCTACATAAAATGTGACAGGAAGTTCTTCTAATCAGCATGTTGCAAGCTTGATCTGAAAATCACAATGCTTATTAGTAAAGACAACCAATCATTAATTTTCATATTTTATGACCAGAAAATGACAGGAACACATTCTACATAAAATGTGACAGGAAGTTCTTCTAATCAGCATGTTGCAAGCTTGATCTAAAAATCACAATGCTTATTAGTAAAGACAACCAATCATTAATTTTCATATTTTATCCAAAACTCTATTAAATACAACTAATACATATTTAATAATATGCAACATAAAATGGGGAAATAGTATGATATGGAACGAAAATGGAATGTGGAAGTGGGTGTGAAGGTATATGAAATATACTAAAATATGGCATAAAATGGAACACAATTGGCTCTCATCATTCCCCCCAACTTAGCATATTGCATGTCCTCGTGCAATCAATATGATCAAGAGGTATTTGATTTGAACTTGTGGCCTTTTGGATTTGTGGCTTCGGCCTTCTTCTTCACCCTTAACTATTATAGTTGATGCATAACCACAATACCCTTTATTTTTCTTAGCTTCTCATAACAAGCTTTATTGATTTTTCTTTTTAAATTTTCTTTTTTCTTTTTCTTTATTTTTCCTGTCATTTCTCATAGCATCATTTTGAAATGCTATATGTAGGAAGGTCATTAAAAATTTACCTTGAAAATTATGAACTATCTAAATTGGATAAAATGAAGGATGAAATGACAAGCAATATGAAATGATTTTGCAAGCTTGAATAATGGAAGCTATAAAATAAGGATAATGGAAAATAATAGGTGAAAAGATGGTAGACCTCCCCCAACTTAAAGGATTGACCATCCTTGGGAAACAGGGAGAGGATAGGCATGGATGTTGCATATATGATTAATATAATAAGAAATATTAATAAAGTTAAGAGATAAAATAATGAAAAATAAAATTGATCATGTTACCAACTCACATTTCCATGTATGCCAAGGTCTGATAGCCAATGTAACTTAGCAATTGTGAATCGCCAGGAAGGAAGGAACCAAAAAAATTGTGACAAGGACTATAGCCACATCACACATGAAATATATTGATCGGACTGAAATATTGACGAAGCATACTAATGGTAGCCTGAATTCCCTCTTCAGTTTGTCTAACACCTTAACTGAAAATGTAAATCTCGCGACAAGTGATCAAAGTGAAGTGGACCACAACAAATAAGAGTACATTTACACAAGTGAGCAACAAGAGGTGCTAGGAGGTACTCAAACAACCACAGAAGCAATAGAGTATACCTGCAAATGGATTAGTGCATAGAAAGAACACAAATTATTGCAATATTTTTCCTCTTTTTTGGTTTTTTTTGTTTTTTTTTTCATTTTTTCACTTTTTTTCAATTTTGATAATGACAACAAATCGTTGGTATCCTGGTTTTCAACCTACCACCACCTAGAGGCACCAAGGAATCTATTTTCACCCCTAAGTTTATTATTTAATGCCTATCATATTTGGCATTAAAGGGGTAACCAACGCCACCTTGGAGACTGACATCACCTTTGAAAAGATAACATAAATAAATTGTTGTTCACAAAGTAATACACAAAATTTTCTGACCAAAAAATGACCGGAAGACATTCTACATAAAACGTGAGAGGAAGTTCTTCTAATCAGCATGTTGCAAGCTTGATCTGAAAATCACAATGCGTATTAGTAAATACAACCAATCATTAATTTCCATATTTTATCTGAAACACTATTAAATACAACTTATACATATTTAATCATATGCAACATAAAATGGGGAGATAATATGATATGGAACGAAAAATGGAATGTGGAAGTGGGTGTGAAGGTATATGAAATAAGCTAAAATATGGCATAAAATGGGACACAATTGACTCTCATCATTAAAATGAGTTGGCCTACATTTTAATTTATTCCCATATTTTACTATATAAACATGAATTATTATTTTTAATTAGAAGAGAAGCAATTGCAATTACAACTAGGCTCTACCAAAATAACCATTTCTACATATTTACAACAACAATTTCATAGTTATTCAACTTAGCATAATGATTGGAGTTTCATGGAATTGAAGAATATGATGGAATCTAGGTTTTGGAAATAGCTTTGGTTTCTTTCAAGCACCTAATGACTTATTTTCAAAGTGTTTTCATCTTTAGAGTTTAATCTAATTATTTTCCTTAAGAAAGGTATTTATGCATTTTGGATTTTCCCTAGGGTATTTGAATTTCTCTTGGTTCGATCTCGTTCATGTCGTTTATGAATCCTTCTCTAAAACATGAGTAGGATTTTCATCATTTTAGCTCACCACAGTCTTAGACACACTTAAGGTTAGGAGTGCATACAATTTATCATTTAATAAATTGGCTATTTTTGGAGGTACAAATACCATGGTACTTTGACAAAGCAAAACTCCTATATAGAAACCCCTTCCCCCTCTTTGTTGTGACTTTGTAGGTTTAGATCTGAAGACAAAAATTTATAGAAAAAAATTGTAGGTTTTAGACCAATTTTTTTTAAATCAAGATCTACACTTCTCAAACAAAGAGTTCTAGTGCTCTTTACCTCCTAATTTAGATCCAAATTTACAAGACAAGTTCATAAAACTCTACCCTTCTCAAAATTTTCTTTAGTCTATGAATTTTTAGTTTCATCTATGTGGAAAATTCATATTTTCATATTAGGTTACATAGTTAAATAGGTCAATTAATGAACATTAGATTCAATCAATTTTCAAGGCAATAAAAGAACCATGTGTAGGGTATACTACATTTCTTGTTAGGTTGATAGCCAATCTTATCAGCTTGTTGACTTGGCTTCTAATATTTATGCAAGAAAAAAATGATCTTAGCACTCCATCCACTAGACCTAGGATCTCTTTCTCCACATCACATTTTGGTGAACCTGACATATCTAACACTAGATCAATATTTTAATTTATATTCTATATCCTTTAGATCTCAATTGTCAAGAAAAATTTCATAAATTACACCTTTTGTTTGCAAAAAGTGTGTTTTCATTGGAAAAGAAGTCTTCTTTTTTTTGTAATAATTGGAAATACTATATCATTTGAATTTCATAAATACATCATACTTATAGATAAATTAGATATTTTTTTGAATTACCACATGAATTGGTTGAAAAAATATCATTTAAAAAAAATTGAAACTTCGGTTCATTTCATGAGGTCACATTTTTTAGAAAATTGGGGAAAACTATAACATTTTCAATTTTAGATCTAGACTATGTTAGTCTTACAAATCTTTGTTAACTATAATTACTGCCACAAAAAATCAAAAATTCAAAAGCTTGTACCTCTGGTCTATGGAGCTAGCACCCCTGACCTACTCATCTTTTAATAAAATTCAAAGGTAAACTAATATCTATACTCTCTATGCAACCTTGAAACTTGTTTCTGAAAATTGTGTTTGTAAGAGACTTGAGTGGTTGTGTTCAATTTGTTAGGACTAAAAATCCTATTCACTATTTGTTACATTTGATTTCCTAAGGTGCAGAAATTCATATGACCAAATCCATTTTATAACCCATGTTAACTAATAATCCCATCAATATGGCCTTTGGCATATAAGCATCTTCCTAATCATAGTTGAGCAAAAACTTTAAGAGCAATTGATCTTTATCAAGAAGATCATGTGCATGTCTTTCCGATCAACAAATGATAGCCCTTTATTGAACATTTTCTACATATCGGGAAGAGATGAGTAATGTTACAGCGATCAAAGATCCCAAACATAATAGATGTGCATAATCAAGAAGACAGTGCATAGCATTTTACTGATGAAAAGATTATTAGCAAAAGTGAGCTAGTCAAAGGGAAATTTTCAAATCACATCGAGCTTGTGCATCACATCGATGGAGACCTTATCGGGGAGAAACATACACAATTTCATTGATAAAATAGGAGAATAAATGTATCGGAGAGACATATATGATCGAAGTGGGTTCCTCGGATCTCTCCAACTATGTGAACTACTCCAATGAGGGAAACTAGACAAATTTTTTGGGGAAAGTCCCACCAAAATATCCCAACGAACAAAGTGGTAGAGGAAACATATTAGGGAAACCAAGTATATCAGGAAGGCATCCTATTCTCTTAGAGATGATACATGTCAACCCGATGGAAATATGGAATGACCACTATTTGTCGAAGAGATGCCAAGTGATGCTTAAAATGATTTCTATTGGTCCATACCACCTAGATATCGGATAGACTGCATAATGTTCTCCCCGAAACATTAGGAATTGAAAAAAAACGAAAATTTAGTTGTGCAATATCGGTGAGACTATTAAGTGATCTTCCTCACTGACTAAGAGAACCAAAGGGACACTTCATATCAAAGGTACATTTAGTTCGTCTTGGTGATCAGTTATGAAAGTATAAACAAGGATAGGAGCCACATAAAACACACAGATCAGCCTGAACTAGAAGGGTTCCACCGATGCAATATTATTGTATCGCTATGACATTTTAAAATTTGAAAGCCCTGTTGCATTCATTTCCAGTGGCGAACATTAATGGTTGCACAAATGAAATTTATATGAAAATTTCTAATTGAAAAGAAATTGAACCAAAATAATTTTAAGAAGTTGTAGTGAAGAAGGATGAGAGACTGAGTGGAATTCAAGGAATTCAATGTGCCGAAAACATACAAGTAAGCATATGAAATATCCCTGCAATTGAGAGATTGTAATTTAATTCTACCATCTTGTAGAGAAGTAAGACGAAAATTTCTACAAAAATGAAAAACAAGAAGCAACAAGGTGAAAGTAGCCAGTCTAAAAGTAAGAAGCAAAAAACCAAAATGGGGCAGGAATTGAAAACAAATGAACGAAAACTAAATCAGACCTCATTGACCAATTGTCTAGTTCAGGGCCAAAAGCTAGAAGGTCTGCACAATTAAGGGCTGATGTAGAAAGATTAGAAGATAAATGCAAACATGTAGGTGATGTGTGGACCCCCATTACAAGATACGAATTGTTCACATTTCATTATTGTCGAAGAAGTAAATTTGAACTAGTTTGTAACCCATGGAATTTCAATTTGGGGAAGTTGGTTGTTCCTAACATCTTTGTGAATATAGACCTCATAAAAATTCTTGCCAATTATTATAACCTGGACCTTAAAGAAATATGCAATCCACAAGGAGAACCTTTCGTACATGTGTCAAAAATTGCACTTTGTGAAATTTTTGGCCTAGATGACACATGTGATCATCCTATAGGGCATGAGGATTTAGAAAAGGAATACTAGAGGATGGAAACTACCTATAAAGGATGGAGGTTACCATTACATGGGCCTAGAAAAGATGGAAACCTAGTACCACTTGAGGAGGGTCACAAACCTCCATTCCATTTTGATTTGTTTGAGCCCTATTTAAAATACACTTACTTCTCATTGGGTCAAGTGAAGGGAACAAAGGTCTCTAAATTTATGTCTTTGGGCCAATGGTGATTGTTGCAGACATACAATTTCACAATGAAAGACCTCTTGATTATGCTTCACACATTTCTAGAGGGATTGACTTGGGGCTAACAACCATCAAGAATGGTTCTCCCATAATGCACTTTAAACAGTATTCCCCTCTCATTCACATGATACTATACTATGGAAAACAATTATGAATGTGGCCAGAGCAATTAGGAATCACATAGTTGGATAACGAGGGTCAACCATTACCGGTACAACTATGGACCTCCATTTGCAATAGCATATTTTTGAATTCTAATTATGTTTATTTTGAAGAACACTTTGTCAAGACATTGTTTAGGTTTTATGGTCACCCTTGTAATTATTCATTGTCTAATGAGATGAAAAATTCTTAAGGCCTAAGGATTTCAATGGACCACTGACTATAAGTCATAATTGGGGTGACTAGTACTATGTTGGTTCCAATATGATCAAGGTTTATGGTTTTGAAGACACACCTTTCCTATTACCCAAGACTGTGCCAGATAGAATTTTATATTTAGAGATTCTCAAGCAACTGGATTATTCCAATGTCATGAACTTGAGTGCATATGAAAAATAGTCATTCATGCCTAGTACATTGTATTTTGGGGATTTTACTATGGTGCCAAAAGAGGGATATGATTTCATTTTGGATAATTTTTCACACTTCAACATGAAGAAGGCTACACCAAGGAAAGGATTTGATCCTGAAGACTTTATTGATTTTTCTAAGATGAAACAAATTTTAAGTGGATATGTTCATATACCCTATCCTCATGATGATATTATCAGAAATATGGAAAAAACTAAGGCCTGTGAGCATTTAGAAAAGATGATTACTATGGAGATTGTCACGAGGAATTTTTTGCATGATGTTGATATGTAATTGAGTTAGGAATAATTAAATCACATTACACAAGTTCATATGTGGCCCATTAGAGCTTAATGTTAATATTTTAATGTATTGTTAAAATCCCAAAAGAAACTTATGAAGAGGTATACCCTCTTCAAGATACTACTATATATATTGAACATGTGATGATTGAAGCAGATCATCATCACATCATTTTTCATTTTAGAATAGGCATGTATTAAGAAGATAGATTGCAAAATATTTCCCATCCATTTCATATCAAAAACTATTGTTATAATGCATATCATTTGAAGATTAATATAATGGAGAAGGTTACGCATAAGTACTAATTTTCTTGAAATTGTTCAACTATTGTGTGGATTCATATGCTTGCATGTTATTCTCAATAGGAAGTAGTAATTAGTATTGCATCTACTTCACCCCCATGTGCCATTGTGAGTAGATTGCTTAGATTAGAGATCATAGCCTTTAAAATCTACCATATCACTCAGGTACACCCACCTAGGTTTACTAGAGCCTAAAGAGTAGGAGGTAAGCAACCTTGTTTTCCTTGTTCATTAGCCAAGAGTGTACTAAGAGCCTAGAAACCTCTTAAGGTCCAAAACCTACGTTTTTGAGACCTAATAGATTGACAAATCTATTGGGGACAAGCCAATTTTGAACCTGAGCCTTCCATCATAGAGTCATTCCAAAACATCATAAAAGGGTGAAGACTTCATTGGGAGAAAAAAAATCATTTTCCTACTTACGAAAAGTAGGTGGTGACTAAGAAGAAATTTTATGACTGATAAATTAAATATTATATCAGAGAGGGTAGAAAATAGACACCAAAGATATTTTATATCACCCAATATGAATGGAAGAAGATCTTTGCATCAAGAGAGTCCCAAGAAGATCAATGTTAGGTGGATAGATAAGCATGGATATCCTCGTGTAAAGGATAACAAAAATAAGGCTAAAACAATATCTAAACAGCCAAAAGATAATGGGAACACATCAGAGAAACCCTTCACGACTTTTAACTCTCCTTTTCATACTGATAGTGGAAATCCCTCAAGACCACCTAAGAGAATCAATCTAAGTGACAATATCCTCAAAAGGAAAAGGAGTTTTATGCCTGAGCTATGGAAGAAAGAAAGCAAAGACATGAGGAATATGATAGGGGATTCACATCATAGCAAGGAGAAAAAACCAAGAGGGGTTCGTTGATTACACTATCACCGATTTTGATAGTATGACTAACCAAGAAATTGAAACATTTTTGGAATGGAAGAGACAAAAAATTAGAAGGAAACAATAAATGATACAAGAAAGCTAGGAGATAGATCAACAAATGGCACAATTAAACATCTAGGCACCAAGGCCACCAAAATACATCTCTCCACATAAATAAGGTGGTAATGTCAATCCACATGGTTCATCTCAAAATACAGGTTCCCTAGGAATTTCAAAAATACCTCATAATGTAGGTGGTAACCTAAGGTAGCATACCCAACACAATATACCACCATCAAGACCCCAACCTCAAAATGTTGGCAATACTCCCTAGTACTACCCACCACCAAGTTAGTAGTATGCTCCATAACATCAATAGCATGTTCCACATCAAAATGTATACCATCAACAACACATCCAACAAAATGTCTACCATTCGCCTCAGTATGGATACCAATACTATGCCAATCCAACACCTCTGAATCCGCATCCACAAAACATAAGCAAACAATTTGATCTAAGATGATACCAATTATACCCATACCCAATTGACAATAATTGGATGAATATGTTCCCCAAATTTAATGGGAATAATGTAATAACCATTGAAGAACATATCATAAATTTTAATGCCTTTCTACAAGATATAGGTATGGAATATGGAGATGTAAATATGAGATTATTCATGATTTCCTTAACCAAGGAAGTGAGGGATTGGTTCAATGGTCTACCTAATGCCTCAATTGATTCCATAGCAGACTTCTAGAATCAATTTCTAAAAAAATATGGAAATCAATGTGCCCCTGAATTCACCCTACATGAATTGATAAGTATTCAAACATACCAAAATGATTCAGTTTATGATTTCAATCGAAGATTCTCCAAATTATACAATAAAATACCACATGGATCTAAATTGGATGATCTAGTAGCCTTAAGTATTTATTTGAAGGCCTTTGACCCAAAGACAGGGTATGAACTCAAGAAGAGATGCCCTAGAAGTTTAACTGAAGCACAAAAAATAGCATTAACCATTGAGAACAATAGAAATGTTGTAGAGACGACTGGAAAAATGGATAACCTTAGAGTTCCTCAAAACTCTAACAATCCCCAAAATAGACAAGAGAATTCATATGGAAATGAAAGACCAAGTTTGCATGACATGCCCTATAACACTAATTGGAAAGATGGAAAGCCAATAAACAAACAAAATTGGAAGGAGACTCCTGACCCATTAAAAAAACATGGAGCTCATGCACTTGACACTAGACCATGGTGTTGACCTTGAAACAGACCTCATCGCCTTGAATATTATGCAGTTGCTCGAGCTTGTCAAGATGAATTTCCACAAGAGAAAGATAGGGATGACCATACTACGAATATTCTTAGATGTAGGTCTTATTAGAAAGAGGAAGGATACTCTTCTTCAGATGAAGGATATGAATATAACATCGATAATCAGAAGTACAATGTGAATGTAGAACAAGAGGTATTTTCTAACTTGGAAGAAAAATCATATGAGGCAGCATATGCCTACAATACAACACCCCAATTCAAACTCATAAAACCAATAGAAGAAGAAAAGAAGGCCATCACAAAAAAAGCAATGGCTAAGGAAAAAGGGAGAAAACAAAATTTAAGAAACAAACCCACGGATGGAGATTAGGGGACACCAAGGAGTATGCTCATTAAGGAGAAGAAAAACAAGGAGAATGTTCCATCTAAATGAAAGAAGGATGAAGAAAATAAACCATAGAAGAACATCCAAAAGCGGACTACTAATGTTGAGCCAGAAAAACATAAAGAGATGACAAAACTCAACATGAAGTTAATAAGGTTACCAAAACTGAAAAGGGAGGACAAGGAATCACTACCCCTTCATTTGGCATGGCCCAAGCATTGGAACAAACAAAAATGATGGTTCCCTTAATGCAACTAATGAAAATTAAAGAATTCAGAGACAAAACCCTTAAAATGATTACCAACACATCTCAGAAACATGAAGATTAGAAGAAAGAAGCAAATGTTGTAGAAAGGAAGGTTACAAAAACACCTGAGGTATATTTGGGAGATACACTCACAAAGAATTTGGCCCAAGTAGATCCATTCTATACCACATTGGTCAACAACAATAAAATGGTAAAAAATTGCGTGATTGACTCAGGGGCAGCAATCAACATCATGCCCTTGGCTATCATGAAGGAGTTGGGTCTATAGGTTAATACTACATATTGAAAATTTTATGTCATGGATAATACATCAGTCCCCGTAGTAGGAGTAATATGGGATGTAGAACTGAAACTTG
Source organism: Sequoiadendron giganteum (assembly GCA_007115665.2). Lineage (NCBI taxonomy): Eukaryota > Viridiplantae > Streptophyta > Pinopsida > Cupressales > Cupressaceae > Sequoiadendron > Sequoiadendron giganteum. The sequence continues at coordinate 173,851,619 of CM021104.1, read as the reverse complement.
AATCATATCAGAAGCAACATATAAAGCATATATTATTGTGGTTGATATTCCTCCTTACTATGGGATGTTGTTAATGCAGTGGACAACTACGGTAGGAGAGAATGTTCAGTTAGAATTGTCTTATGCTACTATCCCTATGAATGGGAAAGATGTTAGGTTACATAGGGAACCTAGATCTGAACATGTCATTGAGCTCTTTGACCCCAATCAAATGAACTGATTCTATGATGTGGACTTAGGAAGCTTTAGAATAGAACACTCAAAGCCTAAATTATTGAACACTAATCCAATTGCTAGGGATGTTTCCAAGAATGAGCATGGTGTATGGTGAATGTACTTTGATGGAGCATGCAGTAAAGAAGGTAATGGAGTAGGAGTTGTCTTCATTTCACCTGAGGGCACAACATTCAAATGTTCATTCTTGTTAAAATTTGAGTGCACAAACAATATAACAGAGTATGAAGCCCTATTGATAGGATTGAACATGGCTACCAAAAACAAAATTAAACTACTCCTTATTTTTGGATATTCTGAATTGGTTATTTCACAAGTAAGGTCAAAGTATTCTATGAAAACAAAAGGCTTAAGTAGTATAGAAATGTTGTATGGGACACCATTGAGTTGTTCGATGCTTTCTCTATTGATTGGATAGATAGATCCAAGAATTTAATGGCAGATTTCTTGGAAAATGTGGCTTTGAAGAAAGATGATATCACTCTAGCAGGAATTTCACAAGTTGAGCTCAAGACAAGACCTGCAATCTTGGATAACATCTATAGTTGGTAGGTTTTTAAATATGATGTCTATTTGATCAAGTTCTTACATTACATTGATTAGTATGAAGCCCAAGAAATTGATTTTAATGCATTTGTGGAAGAAATAGATGGCAATCAAACTGTATTTGGCAAGGAAGTTATCCAACTCAATACCAACAAGATTCCCAAGGGACTTGTGGCATTGGAGAGGGTTTTTGATGGAAATGATAGAGCCCTTATGAAACAAACACCAGTAAAAAGGGAAGACATTGAATAAATTAACTTGGGCACTAAATTGGCACCAAAAAGGTATACATTATGAATAGGATAAACCCAACAATCATAAAGATGTTGATTGCATTATTAAGGAAATATAAGCATGTCATTGCATGGTGTTATGATGATCTCAAGGCCTACATGGAAGATATGTTCCAACATTAAATTCCACTCAAACTTGATGTGAAACCTTTAAGGAAAAATCAAAGACCAATAAACCCAACTTTGTAGCCCAAGATGCATGAAGAACTTATGAAGCTCAGGGAAGGAGGTATCATCAATCCTATAAAACATTCATCTTGGATCTCTAATTTAGTACCAGTCATAAAGAAAAATGGAGACATAAGGCTCTATGTAGACTTCCAAAACTTGAATGTATCCTCTCTTAAGGATAACTACCCACTCCCAAACATGGAGGCTATGTTGCAGAGGGTCACGGGATGTGAGTTATTATCTATAATGAACAAATTTTCAAGTTAAATAATTAGAACAATACAAAACAACCTTTACCACACCATGGGGAACATATGTATATATCAGAATGTCTTTTGGACTCACAAATGTTGGTGCAACTTTCTAGAGATTCATGGATGTTTCCTTTGCTGATCTAATTAACATAATAATGGTAGTATACTAGGATAACCTAACTACATATTCAAAGAAGGCAAAAGACCATGTTGCACACCTTGAAAAGATATTTGTTAAGGCATTGGAGTATGGCATTTCCCTAAATCCTAAAAAGTGTCATTTTGTAGTAACAGAGGGAAAGTTACTTTGAAATATATTGTCCAAGGATGGAGTTAGAATAGATCCAGAAAGAGTGGAAGCCATAGATAAGATTCCTATTCCTAAGACAATTAAATCCATCCAATCCTTCTTTGGACAAATAAACTTTGTAAGAAGATTCATCTAAAACTTTTCAAAAATTGTAAGCCCATTTCGAAGATGTTGAAAAAGTGGACTAAAATAGATTGGACTATAGAAGCACTAGATGCATTTGTAGCTATAAAAAGGGCAATCAAAGAAGCCCCAGTGTTGGAATCCCCTTATTTCAGTAAGCCATTTCAAATATTCTCATTCACATCATACCACACCCTTGTTGAAGTAATGTTACAAAAGAATGATGAGGGACATGAACAACCTATATAATTTTTTAGAGAATATCTCCAAGGAGCATAATTAAATTATGATATTATAGAAACATAGGCATATGCTCTGGTGAAAGCAGTGAAAACCTTCAAACCCTATATAGTAGGGGTGAAAATAATTGCATATGTTCCCAACGCAATAGTCAAATATGTGTTTGTATAGATTGAGGTCACTAGGAGGAGATGTAGATGGATCGATAGAATTTGAGAGTTTGACATAGATATCCAAAACACCAAGTTAGTCAGAGGACAAGGATTAGCCAAATTAATGGCTGAAACAAGTATTGAAGCTGCCCAAGTGTGCAATTTGAGTAATGATCATAACATGATTACTAGTATTGAGCACACACCATGGTACACTGATATTGTGTATTATCTTAAACATATGAAATTTCCTAAAGGATTTGATAATAACAAGAAAATGACACTTAAATTGCGAGCTTCAAAGTATGTATTCATGAAAGGGGGGCCCTATTGGAAAAATAGGGATAGTGTTTTATTGTTATGCCTAGATGAAAATCAAGGCATGTTTTGAAGGAAATGCATGAAGGAGTATGTGGAGGGAATTTCTTAGCAAAAACTACTACACATAAGGTGTTAAGGGTAGGATACTACTAGAATAGAGTTTTCAATGATGCCTATGATTATACTAGGAAATGTGAAGCATGTCAGAAGTTTTCTGGGAAGTTAAAGTATCAAGGGGCATTGTCTTTAAGACCTTTTCAAGTTGAGGCTCCATTTCACCAATGTGGGATTGATTTCATAGAAGATTTTAGAAAAATATAGTGGAGGAAACAGATGGATATTGGTAGCCACAAACTACTTCAAAAAATGGGTAGAAGTTATACCTACCAAACAAGCAACTAGTAAGGTTGTAACAAACTTTCTTTTGGAAAATATCATCACCAGATTCAGAGTGCGAGCAAGAATTATAACTGATAATGGGATGTTATTTAGATCGGATGAATTCAAGGTATTTTCCCAATCCTATGGTATAGTAATCTCATATTCTTCACCATATCACCCACAGGAAAATGGGAAGGTTGAATCTAGCAACAAGAGCATCCTAAAGATCATAAAAAAAATGTTGGATAGTAACAAAATGTCTTGGGATTCCAAGTTGAGATTAGCCTTACAGGCAGATAGAATCACTGCAAAAAATTCCATCAAAAAAACACCTTTTGAACTTGTGTATGGGACTCAAGCTAGGATCCCTTTGCATAATTTGTTACTAGTATGTAGGTTCGTCTTGCAATAAGATTTAGATTTCCTGAGCCTATGGAGCATATTATGGAAGAGTTAATGGAACTTGATGAAGTCAAGAATCAATCTCAACAACACAATAAGAAGAATAAATTACAAATGAAATACCTATATGACAAAAAGGCTAAAAGTAGAAAATTTCAAGTAAATGACATGGTTCTCATGTGGAATGCTAGGAGTTAAGACAAAGGGAAGCATGGGAAATTTGAATCTCTATGGTTAGGACCATTTGTCATTTTTTGCAAGGGTGGTGAAGATTCATATTACCTCCAAAACATGACAGGAGGAGAACAAGAATTTCCAGTACATGGTCAGTTCTTAAAGAACTTCTTTTCTTGAAGATGATAAAGAGGATTAAGAATTGCCAATGCATGGACAATTCTTGTGAAACCTCTTAAAATAAATTTTCCATGCACAATAGTATAAGATTACACTCTATTTTAATTTCCCACCCATTCTTAAATTCAATTCAACTCCCATACCAGATAAATAAGACATTTGGTATGCTTCCCCTGAGACCTAGACTCTTGCTATACCCACAGGTGGTATACATCCCTAATCGAAGCCACTATTATGACTAAAAATCCTATTCACTATTTGTTACATTTGATTTCCTAAGGTGAAAAAATTCATATGACCAAATCCATTTTATAACCCATGTTAACTAATAATCCCATGAATATGGCCTTTGGAATATAAGCATATTCTTGATCATAGTTGAGAAAAAACTTTAAGAGCAACTGATCCTTATCAGGAAGATCATGTGCATGTCTTTCTGATCAACAATTTATAGCCCTTTATTGAATATTTTTTGCATATCAAGAAGAGATGAGTAAAGTTACAGTGATCAAAGATCCCAAAGATAACAAATGTGCATAATCAGGAAGACAATGCATAAAATTTCACCGATGAAAATCTTATCAGCAAAAGCGAGCTAGTCAAAGAGAAATTTTCAAATCACACTGAGCTCGTGCATCACACCGATTGAGAACTTATCAGGGAGAAACATACACACTCTCACCAATAAAATAGGATAATGAGTATATTGGAGAGACATATATGATTGGAGTGGGTTTCTTAGATCTCTCTGACTATGTGAGTTACTTTGATGAGAGAAACTGGAATTTTTTTAGGGAAAGTACCACCAACTTATCCCAATGAACAAAGTAGTGAACGAAACATATCGGGGAGACCAAGTATATCGGGAAGGCATCCTATTCTCTTAGCGATGATACATGTCAACCTAATGGAAATATGGAATGACCACTATTTGTCAAAGAGACGCCTGACAATGCTTAAAAGGATTTCTAGTGGTCCAAACTACCTAGATATCAGATAGACTTGATAATGTTCTCCTTGAAACATTAGGACTTGAAAAGAAAGGAAAAGGTAGTTGTGCAATATCGGTGAGACTATTAACTGATCTTCCTGACTAACTAAGAGAACCAAAGGGACACTTCATATCAAAGGGACATTTAGTTTATCTTGGCAATCAGTTATGAAGTTATAAACAAGGATAGGTGCCACATAAAACACATAGATCGACCTGAGAGTAGAAGGGTTCCACCAATGCAATATTGTTGAATCACTCTTACATTTCAAAATTCAAAAAACTTATTGCATTCATTTCCAATGGTGGACATTAATGGCTGCATGAACAAACATTATATGAACATTTATTTAATTGAAAAAATATTGAACCAAAAGAATTTTTAGAAGTTGTAGCAAAGAAGGACATGAGACTGAGTGAAAGTCAAGGAATTTAGTGCACCGAAAATATACAAGTAAGCATACGAAATATCCTTGCAATTGATATATTGTAATTCAATTCTACCATCTTTTAGAGAAGTAAGATGGAAAGTTATACAAAAATTAAAAACAAGAAGCAACAAGGTGAAAGTAGCCAGTCTAAAATTAAGAAGTAGAGAACCAAAATAGGGCGAGAATTGAAAACAAATGAACGGAAATTGAACCAAGACCTCATTGACCAATTTCCTAGTTCAAGGCCAAAAGCTAGAAGGTATGCATAATTGAGGGCTGATGTAGAAATATTAGAAGATAAATGCAAACATGTAGGTGATGTGTGGACCTCCATTAGGGGATATTAATTTTTCATGTTTCATTATTGTCAAAGAAGTAGATTTCAACAAATTTGTAACCCGTGGAATTTCAATTTGGGGAAGTTAGTTGTTCCTAACAACTTTGTGAATATAGACCTCATAAAACTTATGGCCAATTATTATAACCCAGACCTCAAAGACATTTGGAATCCGCAATGAGAACCTTTCATACATGTGTCCAAAATTGTGCTCTGTGAATTTTTCAACCTAGATGACACATGTGATCAACCTATAGTACATGAGGATTCAGAAAAGCAATATTGGAAAATGGACACTACCTACAAAGGATGGAGGTTACTATTACACAGGCCTAGAAAAGATGGAAACCTTGTACCACTTGAGGAGGGTGATAGACCTACATTCCATGTTGATTTGTTCAAGCCCTATTTAAAATACACTTACTTCTCAGTGGGTCAAGTAATGGGAATGAAGGTCTTTGAATTTATGTCTTTGCATACAATGGTGATCGCTACACACATACAATGTCATAAAGCAAGACCTTTTGATTATGCTTCACACATTGCCAGAGGGATTGACTTAGGGCTAAAAAACATCAAGAATGGTTCTCCCATAATGCACTTTAAACATTATTCTCCTCTCATGCACATGATACTATACTATCGACAAGAATTAGGAATATGGCCAAAGGAACTAGGAATCACACAGTTGGATAAAGAGGGTTAGCCATTACCAATACAACTATGGACCTTCATTTGGGACAGTAGATTTTTGAATTATAATTATGTTTATTTTGAGAAACACTTTGTCAAGACATTGTATAGGTTTTATGGTCACCCTTGTAATTATTCATTGTCTAATGAGATCAAAATATTCTTAAGGCCTGAGGATTTCAATGAACAACTGACTGTAAGTCATAATTGGGGTGACTGGTACAGCTATGCTGATTCCACTATGATTAGGGTTTATGGTTTTGAAGACACACCTTTCCTATTACCCAAGACCGTGCCAAACAAAATTGCATATTTAAATATTGTGAGGCAATTGGATTATTCCAATTTCATGAACTTGAGTGCATATGAAAAAAATCATTCATGCCTAGTACATTGTGTTTTGGAGATTTTACATTTAGTGTCAAAAGAAGGATATGATTTCATTTTGGCTAAGTTGTCACACTTCAATATGAAGAAGCCTGCACCAAGGAAAGGATTTGATACAGATAGATTTATTGATTTTTTGAGGAAGAAATAGAATTTAAGTGGATATGTTCATATACCATATCCACATGATGATATTATCATAAATATGGAAGAAACGGAGGCACGCGGGCATTTAGAAAAGAGTATTACTATGGAGATTATAGTGAGGAATTTTTTGCATGATGTTGATACATACATGAGTCAAGAGTACTTAAATCACATTACACAAGTTCATATGTGGCTCATTAGAGCTTAATGTTAATATATTAATGCATTGTTAAAATCCCAAAAGAAACTTATGAAGAGGTATACCCTCTTCAAGATACTGCTATATTTGTTGAACATGTGATGATTGAAGTAGATCATCATCACATCATTTTTCATTTTAGAATAGGCATAGTCAGAAGATAGATTCTAAAATATTTCCCATCCATTTCATATCAGAAAATATTGTTATAATGCATATCATTTGAAGATTAATATAATGGAGAATGTTATGCATAAGTATTAATTTTCTTTCAAGTGTTCAACTATTGTGTGGATTAATATGCTTTCATGTTATTTGGATATCTCCAAATTGTTTGTTTATGTTATTCAAATTGAGTGTGTGGATATACATTTAATTTTTCAATACACATTTTTTGTAGTTGTGTTGTATTGCTGATTGGTTTTTGTGTGCAGAAGAATTAAAATTCCTTTTAAGAGTTCTAATTTAGTAGGTTCCTATTTGGATTAAATTCCTTTTAAATAGATCATCTTAGTTGGTTTCCCTTCATGTCTGAATTAAATCCTTCGACAACTTCAAAGTAGCATAAGGGGATATCACTAGGATCACTAAGAAGAGTCTAAATAAATGACCTACTTGCATGTTTCCACAAAGTGCAGAAATTCAAAGTGTCCAACTATTCAAGTTAAGCTGAAAAAGTAGATCTACCCATCTCACAAAAACCTGTCTCCATAATCATCATCCACCTCTTAACTCCATTTACCCAATAGTGTAGGAAGTGATCATTTTAAAACAATCTCATACAAACTTTATTCATACACTGAATTCTCAAAATATTCTCAATAGGAAGTAGTAATTAGCTTTGCATCCACTTCACCCTCATGTGCCATTGTGAGTAGATTACTTGGATTAAAGATCACAACCTTCAAAATATTACATATCACTCTAGTACACCCACCTAGGTTTAGTAGAGCCTAAAGAGTAGGAGGTAAGCAACCTTGGTTTCCTCGTTCATTAGCCAAGAGTGTACTAAGAGCCTTGAACCCTCTTAAGGTCCAAAACCTATACTTTTGAGAGCTAACACAATCATAACTAGTATTAAGAGGCATAAACACAAATTGAATCTTGTAATAAATGTTTTAATTAACCTTTTCAAAAAATTACAGTAACTCCCTTATATTTTAAGAGTCTTATTCAAAAGATAGAAGTAATCAAAACCAAAATAAAATTTAGGGTAATGTCCACTATAAGAAGGATGCAATTGGATCTAGAATTGCATAGATTATTACTCCAACTGTCCCAAAGGATAAAGGTGACATGAAACCCTTAAAATATCACATAAATACCATAAACCCTAGGTATTCCACTTAAGATAAATAAATTTTTGAGTTGAAAGCCAATGTGGATGAAATGACTTGGTAAGGGTAGAAAAGGATAAGATGAAGATATGAGAGTTAAAAAGGCAAGTTATAGAATTAAAAGGATATATTAAGAAGTTAGTTGGCATAAAGAAAATACCTTCTCACCATGTTCTTGTATCACCAGATGAAATGCCTTCTTTAGAAAAAACCAAGCACATTAGTAATATAACAAAAAAATAGATAAAGAAGTTAACATCCCAAGGATAATAAATATTAAATAGATAGATGTTGCTAGATGGGGAAAATTTGTATTTGGAAAGTAAAATAATTAAATTGAGAGATCCTATTAAGAGCCTTCTTGATACTTGAAGACAAAAATTGTAAATTGTATTTATATATCAATATATATGAGCTATCTGCTCCTTATCTAAAAATAAATAAATAAATTGAGAGATCATTGTAGTAACAGGTTAAAACAAAATGATATAGAATTTTCAAAATTATTAGCCATACAGAAGCTAAGCAGAAAATTTATAATCAAAGAAGGCATATTTTTAAATGACACCATTGTCAAGGTATAGAATTGAATAGAACTATTGAAGTTAGAAAAAGAGATAGTATAGGAAAGTCAAAATACAATGGAAAACCTTGGGAAGAAGGCTATAACCTAAAATGTGAAGACTCAACTATTATCAAGAAGTTAACCAACTACATTTATGACCATGCTAATGTTGAAGATGAGGAAACCTTGTTTGTAAGATTTAGAGAGATATTTTTTGGTGTCCTTATTGCTAGTGGAAAATATTAGTGAAGGAATGATGGATCAAGGGATGGATAAGATGAGTTTGATAAAGGAATGTCACAAGGAGACTAAAGTAAGGAAAGATAGGGTGGTTGCAATATTAAACACTTATGGTACATGAATATATAGATGAAAAATGTCACAAAATATGGATAGGTTTGAGATTAATAAAGCTCTTATCTCCTATAGTGATTACCAACTAAGGGGTCTTTCCAAAGGGAAAGAGGTCAAGATAGCAAGTGATAATGAAGTTGATGTGTAAGACTATTTGGTTACACAGTCTACAAATTCCTTGTGGCCAACCAACTTTGTAGAAATTTCTTTACCAATTTCCATATGCAATCCAACCTTGTGGGAATTTTATCACTTACTTCCTCTACAACATAGCCAATTATTTTGAACATAGTACAAATATTTTGATTTTTGAAATATGCTACCAATTGTAATTTTACAAATGTGAAAATAAGGGAAAGAATTTTCCATATTTAAAATGTAAAGATAATTATTTTCAAAGATTATTCCATCGTGTTGACTAGAAAAATATAATTTTATTAATATATGCCACCATTTTGAATAGTGACCAACCATTTTCATGATGTAATTTGGACCATTGACATTGCAAATAACTATGGCACCTTTGTTGCAAGTATGAGCAGTTGGTGTTGCCATTGATGTCAACAAGCTTGTGTTTACATTAGTATTAACTTTATGAGTAAGAAGAATATCATTATTGGGAGAAATTGCTGTACGAGTATAAACAATTGACATTGTTTATGCTTTGATTAGTGGTAGTATGTTGTCATTACTAAGGTACTAGTGTCAACCTCTAGTGTTTCTTTGATAAGATATTTTCTATGGATGTATGGCTAAGGAAATGATGAATATGATGAGAATGTGTCTCTGGTCCTTGGTTTCTAAGTAATTATAAGAAAAAATGATCAAAAGTGGAAACAATGAGTTGCAGTGTTGTTTTGGGTTGCAAAGTACTGTTTTGGTGTTGCTCCACATATCTTCTAGGATAGAAATATTCTTATGCACTTTATAAATGTTGACCAAGAATGTTCATGTTATACCTAGAATTTGGTGTGTTATATCATTCTACAAAGGAAGTTGTGTTCACCAGTGTGTGAACTGTGCATTGCAGATATGTGTAGGAGATTTTTTTTTGCTCTATGTTTCTTCATATTTTGGTTTCAGGTCTTGCAAATCTAAAGGTGTTTTGATGGATTTTGTATCATTTTTTAGTTGAGTTTGTTTGAGTTTTGGTACTTCGGAAGTTAGTATTTAAGTTACAATGTGTGGCAGAGTTGTTTGTGTGTATTAAGTGTGTACATTCTTAAGATGAAAGTTGTTGTGAAGGATGTTCAACCTTGATATCTACACTACTTGTGGTGGATGTTGATTATTTGCAGAAGCATGTTGTAGTGTGGTGTTATGAATTTGGGTCCTAGTTAAGGTATGGTGTGGTGTGCTTTCACTTCTATCCACCATGAAAGTGTTTTGGTACTGACCTAATTTGAATTTATATGTTTGAGGTGCATAGTTGACCTTGGAGAATATTTTAAGGTTGAAGATGGTATAAATAAGAGTTGAGTTGTTGAGGAATGATGAGATAAATAAGAGAGGTGAATCATGCAAATTTTAGAGCATTAGAGTGTGAATTTGAGAAGTTCAATATGAGATTTTATGTGTTAGATTTTTGGATGTAATGAGCAGAAGGTATCTACAATTCTTCATTCAAGCTATGAAGGTATTGGTGATGTATTGGTGATATTGTGGTGGATTTCTTTGTTGCATTGAAATAGATTTCTTTATGTAACATTCTTCACTATCTTATTTTCTCTTCTAGTAGTGAGCCTTTCTTTATTTTGGGCAGTGATCCCTCTAGTAGTTATACCTTTGTAATTGGTTTTGATATTACTCTATATTGTGAGGTAATCCTCACTATGGTTTTCCATTGTGTATGGAATTAAGTTGTTTTAGTTTTTGTTATTTTTATTTCTTGCTAAATCATTATAACAGATTAAGGGTTAATTGAATGAATGTAGATCTAAATGTTTATGATGGTTTTAAAGTTTTAAGGTACAATTGATTCACACCCCCCCTCTCAATTTTCTTGTGCATTCAACAATTGGTATCAAAGAAAGGTTCCTTGAAGAAAATCTCAACCACTTGAGGTAGATCTAGGATGGCACACAAGAAAGATATTCCTATTTTTGATGGAACAACCTATGGATTTTGGAAACAAGGATGGAAGGATTTCTGGGTTACCTGGGATTTGATGTCTAAAAGTTAGTTCAGACATTTTGATACACTATTCCTACAAATGGTCTGAACACTAATGATGAGATCAAGGCCTATGAAAGCAATAGTAAAGAAAGGTATGCTCTCTTAAGTAGTCTTATGAATTCTAAAATAGTAAAAGTCATGAGCATGAAAACTGCTAATGAAATTTGGGAAAAGTTAGAAAGTATTTATGAAGGAGATGATGAGGTCAAAGAAGATATGATGTATAATTTGAAGATCATGTTTGAGAACTTGTGGATTTTTTAAGATAAAAATGTTACAAGCTACATGCTAAGGGTAGATGAAGTTGTCATCTCTATCAAAGGTCTTGGTGGAGAACTCAAATAACCAGAAGTGGTAAATAAAATTCTCAGAACTCTTCCTAAATATTATAGTCATAAAATTTTTGTTATTGAGAAATTTCAAATTTTGAATCAACATACCAGAGATAAGTTGTATGGTTCTTTAACTGCATTTGAGATGAGAGAATTTGATATAGATACTACATTTAAGGCTAGAAAATTCCACCAAAAACATGTTTAAAATTTGAATTTGGATCTTAAAGGGAACCCATTCACCCAAGGGTGAATGGGCCCTAACCTAAAAATCCAAGATCAATGAATTTTGGGGCCCATTAAATTAATTAAATGCATTTATTCAATGCATGTTGCAATGTTGGAAAATGATAAAAGGGTTTAGGGGCCTATTTATGAAGGGTAAAAATACATAAATATTAGGTCACTAAAATAGGTCCAAATTAAGTGTGAAATTGTACTATCACATAAAAGGAGTACAATTTCCTACACTATATTTACCCCCCACTTTTGTGTCCGTATGACACTATCTACATATGCAAGCTAAATAACTTAAATCATACTATAAAAAGGATACTCATATGGATTTTTTGAAAATGGAGTGAATGAAGACCCTAATTTAGTTATCTGCAAAAGAAAAATGTTAGGAACTACATCCTAAATAACTGATTTGCTAGTCATCCAAAATAAAACTTCTATAGAGAATCAAATTTGAGGGTAGATGTATGCCCCCTGATTCCACTTTATTTATGGAGGTGGAATTAGGGTAGCAATCCAATAGCATCAAATTAATTCTATTGATGATTTGAATGCTTAAAATAGGGTATTAACTCTACACCACAACATGTTGATAAACATTGAATAAGATTGGGGATATAACCATGAATCCAATGTAACAAATGACATGGAGAATAGAGTTATCTAGTTCCCAATATTTTGATTTGAATGAAATGTACTTAGAATAAAATATGCTTTCTTTAATAAAGTTGATTATAAATAAATGAAAATGAAAATTCTAACTATCATTTTGACATTTACCTTTAGAGAAATTACCTTGTTGCAAAGTGATTCAAAATTTTGAGCCGACAACCATACGAGCCCCCTAGAATAATTGTTTTGTGAGACGAGGTCACATCCAACATGGTCCAAGACACGATTAGTCCATTGTACTCTACTTTATATTTAAATTTTTATATTTATAGCATTTTTAAAATTTAATTTAGGAAGTTTTGGGACCCCATCCAAAAATGTTGCAAAGCAGCTTGTTTTATCATAAAGGGTCCCAAAATGGCTAAAGTGTCTAGGAACCCCCATCCAAAAATGGCCCAAGTGTCTAGTTTTGGCCCACGTGTCCTAGAGAATTTTTTTTACTTTTAATTTTTTGACAAATGATTTTATGCATGATATTGATGAATTATGTCTTCTTTTCCAGGTTCCACCTCACACACGTCAGCATTTAGGAGGCAAATTATTTATATTTCTCTCAGAGCAGGTTGCCCGACTAACCATAAAGGAGATAAACATTCTATATGAGACAAGATTATTTTTTATATGCATTATGCTACTTATGAGATATCATGATGCAATGTAGACATTTGCACATTTCATCTACCTTCAAGGGAGGTAACAATGGTGCTTGAGGACATACACCACATTTTGAGATTACCCATCCAAGGTGAGACCATCCATATTGAGAAGGATCACACACATAGGTAAATGCAATGGGATATTGATTACTATATCGATCATCCTATTACACCAACAAATATTAGGCCAAACATGGATCTTAAGTGGCTTTTGCACAAATACTCACCATTGATGCAGTAGATCATTATATCTTCAATCGACTGTCAAATCGTCAAAATCAGACGTAGTGACTCCGGGATGCTATTTTTATCATTTATGGGTTGTACGGCCTGGTATGACATGCAATCCAAGAAAAAATAAATTAAAAATCATAGATTTAATGGGCACCGCCATCAGTTAACCGCTAGCGGTTAGCCTAACCACCAGACTTAATCCTCAAACCTTTTTGGAGCAGTTTTGGTATTTTCGCCATAACTTTTGCATACAAACTCCTTTTTTAGAAAACAAAATATCATCGAAAAGCTGATTTAACGATCTTCGCAATGGTGGAGGTTAGCATTTTTTATTTTTCTATTTTGGTTCCTTTTTCTCCTATCAAAGCCAGAAGTTTATGTTTTCACTCCGGGAGGCATAACTTTTGCGTACGGACTCTGTTTTGCAAAAACAAATAGGCATCGAAAAGCTGATTTAGTGCTCTACACAGATCTCAGATGTGTTGTCCAAATTTTTTTACTAGGTATCTAATTTTACTGTTTGATCTTAGCCTTTAGTTTTTTCAATTATTTTCTTGGGAAGCGTGCTATCAAGATTTTTTTTGAGATCAGCAAGCATTGTCTTTTTTATTTGAGAGTATATATTGTTGTTTTTTGTCATGGATACACACAACATTGCACCCCTCACTCTATTCAACTATTTTGGTTGGAAAAAACAAATGGAGATTCACTTGAAACATAAAGGATTGTACAGGGTAACCATGGGCACAAAAATTGAATCTACAGGTGCTACTGAAAAGAGAAAGTGGTTTAATAGGTGTGATGAAGCTTATGGTACATTATGTCTTTCTCTTTCTTCTTACCTTCTTTTTCATATTGAGTCTTTCACTACAGCCCATGTGGTCTGGACTACTTTGTAGTCTTTGTTTGGGAAGCAGGATACTATGAGAGGGTTTTAGTTAGAGAATGAGCCTATTGGCTTAAATCCTAGGGATTTTGACAGCATCCAGGAGTTTTTCACCAAACTCAAGTCTCTTAGATTGCAGTTGTCATAGTGTGGTGTTTAGAAAGAAGACTCTCAGTTGATATTGTCCATTCTTTCTAAGCTTGGACCAGATTATTCAATTTTTGTTTCTACCTTTTATGCTACTAGGGATGCACTTGGTACTAGATTTACTATGCCTTCTTTTGATGTTTTTATATCTTCTCTCACTCGAGAGAATGCCAAGTTGGCTAATATGGGTAATTTGAAGCCGTCTTCATCACAAGAACTTATTGCATCATAGGAGCCCAGAGATCAAAACACTTCTACAGGAAAAGGAAAGAAACAAAGAAAAAAGGATTCCAAATCTTATGAGCAAAAGAAGGAGTCCTCAAATTCATCATCCTCTTCTAAGGGGAAATCATTTAGGAAGGAGAAGGGCCCATGTGCATATTGCAAGAGAGGACATGCAAAACACAATTGCTACAAGGACATTGATGAGCTGAAAAATATTCTTCAAAAACATCAAATTGATTTTCCTTCTAGGATGTCTGCATCATCTCCTTCCCCTCCTCCTTCTTCTTCTTTAGTATAGCATGACAGGGGCACAACTGGTTTACATACTTCATCAGCTATGAAGGGGCATGCTCTTTGTGTTTCTTCAAATCTTGGATCAGGGAGATGGCTTCTACACAGTCTATGTTCACTTCCTTTGAGTCTCACACTATGTCTCCTATTTTGATGGGAAACAATACCTACATGAGTGTTATACGGAAGGGATCTATTAGTTTTGGGGACAACACTTTTCAGGATATCTTGTGTGTTCCTCATTTGACGAACAACCTTCTTTCTATATATCAGATCACACATGGAGGCAATGGGATTTCCCTTTTAGGGTTTCTTGATCTCCTTCATAAGGATTGATCTCTTTGTAATAATTGAGATTCTCAATAATGCATTTTTACTTTGAGGTTTATAGAACATCTTCTTTGGTTCTACATGTCGTTTTCATGTGATAGGGGCTGGAGTGGGCTGGGGGCCGGATGCAGAGCTCCCAGTCCCCCATAGGACCCTGGCGGGGTTGTTTGGGCCTATGGGGGCTGAAGGTTGCGGGCAATGTTGCATGGGGAGCCACCAGTGGTGGCAGGTCGACGATTGCCCGATGGCAGAACCTTGTGAACTGCAAGTGTTGATGCAATTCCCCAAAAATGCTATTTTTTTTAAAGCGATTTGTGCACCTTGGAATGCGTGCTAGGGAGGTCGTACGGCCTCCCTGGTAATTTTTTTTTCCTTCCAAATCAACTTCACCAAAGTCAACCAAACAACAAGTGTTCCTAGGGTTTTGAGGCATTGCGAATGTGATGGCGATGTCCGTTTGAGCCCATAGTGTCTCAAAAAATTGGCTACCCCTAGATCTTGCAAAAAAGATGCTTGTGGAAACCCTTGCACTTGAAACTCATAAAGAGGCATCAAAATGAGAGTCACTGATACCATGTTAGAAACCAAGATCACCTGCATGCAATCACCTATCACATGCAAAAGACATGCAAAACCAAAGAATATGTTCTGTAAACCTCGAAGTAAAAATGCATTATTGAGAATCATTATTACAAAGAGATCAATCCTTATGAAGGAGATCAAGAAACCCTAAAAGGGAAACCCTAAATGAAACTCATAGAGAGGCCATATCTTCAGATCATGAATAGGTAGCAGTAGGTCTGGAGCTCTAATACCATGTAGAAGTTGATAAATCTCAACCTCACAGTCCCCAAGAATCACCTACAAGCAATCACTTATCACATGCAACAGATATTCAGAACAAAAAAGAGGATGTTCTGTAAATCCTCAGAGCAAATATGTTCAAGCTAAAACTAGAATATTGATTATTGATTATTGAATGATATGATAATTACAATGTGACCAATTCTTATGAGGAGATCAAGAAAACCTAAAATTAGGAAACCCTAGTGTGCACACTTAATAATTAATAAATTTATGTGCCTAAGTTTAGCTTAACCAACCTAAAAGAATAAGTGACTTAATTAATTAACCAATATGATTAAATTAATTAAGTGAAATAACTTATTACTCTAACACCCCCCCTTAAGATGAACTTAGGGAGTAGCTAAAACACTATAAAAAAGATGCATGAAACCAAAGATGGGTCCTAGCAACAAAGGCCTGATCAGGTACCCAAGTACAAATGCAATGCAAACTAAACTAGATGGGGTAAAAGTGAAAACCTAGAGGAAACAAAACTCCTCCCCAAAAAAGAATGCAAAGAGCAACTAAGTGATGAAAGATGGAGGACTCCATAAGAATATTCATATATAATGGTGATGAAATTAAAACCTAGAACATAAGGTTTTGCTAACATAGGAACTGGATGTAGCATTGTTTGTAAAGGAAAAAGAGTTTCTTATAAACCTTGAAGCATCATTAGCCAAAGAGGAGGTATTTTGGCACAAATAATCTAAGGAAACTTGGGTGAAAGAAGGTGATTGTAACACCAAGTTCTTTCAAAATTATACAAGAGCTAGAGGGAAGCACAATAGAATCATGAGTCTAAAAGGAGAGAATGGAGAAATAATTGAAGGTTTTGTGGCAATTGCAGATGACATAGTAAGTTTTTTTCTCAAAGTTTCTCAGCAACCTGGAAGGTTCCAACCTTCTTGTGCAAAACTAGATCTACACCACATCCCTAAATTAGTGAATGATGATCAAAATAAAGCATTTTTGTGACCTTTCACAATGGATGAAATTAAAATTTCCACCTTTCAAATGCACCTGAATAATGCTCTAAGTTCATATGGGTATCCTACCTACTTCTTTCTCAATTGTTGGCATTTTCTATGCTCTGAGGTGGTTGTAGCCTTGGAGGAATCTAGGGCTTTGGGCTACTTTCTACAAGAAATAAATAACATATTTCTCACCCTCACCCCCTAGAAGGATAAGCCTTCTTTTTTGAATGAGTTCTACCTGATTTCCTTGTGCAATAGGCTATACAAAATTTTGGTGAAATCCACCACCAATCGGTTGAAGATTCTCTTCCCATGTTTAATTGCAAAAGAACAAACTAGCTTTATCCCTGGGAGGTCAATTTTTGAGGGTGTCATTATGGCACATGAAGTGATACATTCACTTCAAAGTTGTAGGAAGTCAAATATACTCATCAATATTGACATAAAAAATGCCTATGACATGGTGGATTCATGATTTCTCTACAAGAGATTAGAAGCCTTTAGTTTCAACCACCTTTGGGTAATGTGGATTTTCAACTGCATTGCTAGCCCATGTTTTTTTTTTATCAATGGTGAGATAGTTGGTTTTTTTTATTCTTCTAGGGAACTAAGGTAGAGTGACCCTATGTCTCCCTTCCTCTTCATTCTTATGACTGATGTGTTGGGTAGAATGATAAAAAACTCTTCAAATCAAGGAAGCATCATGGGGCTACAAATTACTTGTGGAGTTCCTAATGTTACTCATCAACAATTCACTGATGATATGTTGCTCTTTGGGATTCCCAAGGTGGAGGAGGTGATGGCCTTCAAAAATATCCTTAAATATTATGAGGAGGAATCATGTTAACATGTAAGCAAGGAAAAATCAAAAGTCTTCTTCATAAACACTAACCCTTGGTTAGAATTAGCAGTCTCCAAAGCTCTCAACTTTCAAATTGGGCATTTCCTAGTGTCATATCTTGTAATTACTTTGGAAAAATGCATCAACAATAGTAGGTTATGAGACCCTTCAGAGGATAAGATGAATAGGTAATTGTCATCATGGGGGGAAAATGGGTCTCTTGGGATGAAAGAATTCTCATGCTAAAGTTGGTCATTTTGGCCCTCCTAATCTACTTGATGTCTTGCTTGGCTCTATCAAATAGAATTACCACCAATCTAGATCATTGCATGCATCACTTCTTCTAGCAAGGGGCTTTCTATTAGAATAAATATCCCTGCATTTCTTGGTACTCCATACACAAGTCAAAAGTGAATGGTGGGGTTGGACTGGGCAACATCCTCAAACAAATTGGAGCGCTTGGAATGAAGATGATTTGGAACATGTATATAAACAACAATGCAAAATGGGAAAGGATTATTTAAAATAAATATTTGAGAAATGAAAACATGAACAATATTCTATTGAGTGATAATTTAACTCAAGGGTCAAGGATTTGGAACTTCATGAGAGCATGTCGTCCTCTTATTTTGGATCAACTTTCTTAAGACATCCATGATGGAAAAACTAGACTATTTTGGGAAGATTCATTGGGTGGTTACCCAAGCATTGATAGTTGTTTGGAGTTGGACCAACTAAAGAATTTTCTATAGAAAACCTGGGGTATCATGGTGATAGATTACATGACAGAAATATCAATTGATGGTCATTCTATGTGGGTCTTGAAGGATGTGGCAGGACTACCCATACCTCAGATGGAGGCTGTAAGGTTGGTTGAATTTTTGGTTAGGAGAAGGATAATTGTTACAGGTGGGGAGGAGAAAATGGCATAGGCAAGCTCATCATTGGTGGTGTATAAAAACAAAGAAGGTTATGAGTTGCAATGCAAGGTGGATGAGAAGTCTAACCTTCTGTTGCACCTTTTCTGGAACCAGTTGTGTCTCCCCAAAGCTAGGGCCTTTACGTGGGCTTCTCTTTAGGAGAGGATCTTCATGGCGAATAAGTTCCACAAAATAGGGTATTTGAGGCCTTCCGGATGCATTCTTTGCAAAGAAGTTGAGCAAGATGTAAACCATCTCCTGATCAAATGTCCTTTCTCACTGGCTTGTTGGCGATGGCTATGTGCCAATCTTGGCTAACAAGGGTCCCTAATCAATGAAATTTGATCATTGTTCTCTTATTGGCCAATACTCAAGAAGGGCTCCCTTTATGGTGTTCTTTGGTGGAATCATAGGTTGTTTAAGAATATCACAAGAGAGTTTCCTACATTCACCAATTGCTTGGAAGCAACAATAATTGAGGTTACAAATAGTAGAGTGGCCCTAGTGAATTATGATAAGACAAAGTTTACTAACTAGGATACACATATGAGAAGGGTGTGGTTTGGACTCAACATTCCAAAACTTGGGGTGGTCTCTAGGGATGTTAAAAAAGACAACAAGAGAGATGTTGTCTTGTGCCCACTAGAGGTTAGGTGGCATAAGATGAATTTCTATTGTGTGGCTTGCTATAACAATAAGAGTTTAGAGAATGTTAGCCATTATTGAAGAACCACTAGATGATAGTGATGATGACTTCATTGAAGATGAAGTTGTTCTATTTTGAAGAGGCCAACCATATTTACTATGCTTTTGTACTAAGTTATGATGTACATTAAATCTTTATTCTTTTGATTTCCATTTGCTCAAACTTAGAAAAAAGGACAACCTTATCTCATCATATTTCCTTTTCGAAATTGTATGCCAATTATTATTTTTAGCATAATCTATTTAGGATCAACATTTTAAATTAAATTAATGGATGAAAGTTGCATTTATTATAAATATTTTTTTCTTTTTAAAATATCAGTATTATTATTTATTACAGCTGCACATAAATGGATTGATAAATGTAATGTTTATTGAAAAAAAAAAAATTATTTAGTAAAACCAATATGAAAAATTTAGATTTGAAGCAATTTTTGTTATTTAAAAATAAAAAGAGATTAATATATATTATAAATTAATGGAAGAGGAATTTATCTCTTAGATAGTTTTGTAATTAATAGAAAGTAATATTATTATTTGACACAATAATTTTAATTTGGTTGTCTAAATATTAATTTTATTTTTAACTAAACTAATAATGTGTATTGAAGTGAACATCAATATTTACCTATTGTGGGGAATAAAAGTGCATATCTTGTAGTCTTAGCATTTTGTTTAATGTCATGTTGTATTTGTATAATAAATGTATAATTTATTATTCAATTTGATTTATTTAGTGTGTATATGATGAATTTTGAACTCCTAGTTGTAAATCCTACTAATTCCAACCACAAAAACCCTAGATCTACAATGAAATTTGAGAAAACATCAATGAAGAACCATCAAATATGTAAAATCATGAAATAAACCAATTGATACGTTCACACATTCAAATGGGTTTGATCTTCATTGTTCTCCTATCTACATTGATCTTGATTTTGATATGATTGCTCCCAAATTTGTATGCTTGCACAAGAGCTCAATGAAGAATGGATTGTAGTTGTGATGATGTATACTTGTTTGATTCATGATGTAGACTTGAATTTGATACAATGTATATATTCTTGAACAAAAAATATATGAAAATGGATGAAGGAAGCCTCTCATTTATAGAAATGAGATGGAAGAAATTGAGGGTCTGGATGCATTCATGATGAATGGCTAGGATTGAATGAGAAGATAGGGTTTAAATTAAAGTTATATTCATGTGACAAGTGTCACATGAGGGACAAGGGTTGGGTTTAGGGCAACATCCTTATATGGATGGCTAGGATTAGGAGGTGGGAAGGAAAATGGTCGGCTAGGATTAAAGGGTAGTTGGAGAAAATAATAAAATAAAGGAGTGTTTAAAGTAAATAAGATAAAGGTCCATGATTAAGTGGTAGCTAAGAAGAAAAGGATAAATGAATTAATTAAATAAATAAAAGTATTTATTTAATTAATAGAAGAATGAGCCGCATAAATTAAATAAATAAAACATTTATTTAATTTGGGAAAGAGGGACAAGGGTTAAATAACTAATAAATATTTATTTAATTTAGAAAGAAGAGGATAATGAATTAATTAAGTAAATAAAAATATTTATTCAATTAATAGAAGAATGAGCAATATAAATTAAATAAATTAAATATTTATTTAATTTAGAAAGAAGAGGATAATGATTTAATTAAATTAATAAATAATTATTCAATTAATAGAAGAAAAGGCTAATGAAATAATTAAATAAAATAAAGAATTTATTTAATTAATAGAAAACATAGAACAATAATTAAATAAATTAAATATTTATTTAATTACGCTAGGACAACTTTAAGTGTTGATATTTTGCCCCTCTTTGAGACAATACACTTTATCACTTTGTTTCAAAGAAAATAAAATTAATTGATACATAGATTTTCCAAGTAAGGATGGTGACATGCCCCCTCAAGAGATTCGATGAAAAATTAAAAAAATAAAAATTTGACAATCTCTCTACAAAAAGAGAGGATAAGATACAGAAAATATTAGAAGATGTGGGTTAAGCTGGTAAGAAACATAGTAAAAATGGGGCATGCAAGATCACAAAGACCACAAGAGGTCACCACAGCCAATTAGGGATACAACACCTATAAATAGCAGCTTGGGGGAAGAATCTCCTCATTTTCATCCATCACTTTTAGGGATCAAGGTGTGGAGGAAAGGAGAGGAGAGCATAGGAGTGAAGCTATGGTGAAGCGATTCCATATATTTGAATGCATGCAGAGGCATGAGTGGCCATAGGAGTATGGAGAGATGGTAAGTACACCATTGCATTTCTATTTTTATGTATTTATGGCATCATAAATAGGGGTCAAAAATTAGGTTGCCAAAAATGTGTATGTGTCATGTTTTAGCACATATATGGCTTGATACATGTGTTTATGTTGTGTAAAATTGCATTTTTGAATTCTTAGTGCATATGGGATAAGTATCGGTATGTTTTTTGGTTGCATTTATTGTATGTGGGGAAACAATCTACCAATGTGATAAACAACTGTGATAGATAGGATGACCCAT
This sequence comes from Sequoiadendron giganteum, assembly GCA_007115665.2. Classification (NCBI taxonomy): domain Eukaryota; kingdom Viridiplantae; phylum Streptophyta; class Pinopsida; order Cupressales; family Cupressaceae; genus Sequoiadendron; species Sequoiadendron giganteum. Next base: position 173,829,388 of record CM021104.1, on the reverse strand, counting down.
CAAATTGATAGAATTTGGTGGTTATCCCAATAGGATAGGTTGCATAGAAACTGATGAAGCTGATAAAGTTGTTAAAAATGCTATATCATATGATAAATCCAATAAACTTGATTGGATGGAGCTAATAAAACTTGATAGGATAAAGCTAATAAATGTATATACTGAATTTTGAACTCCTTATTGTAAATCCTAATGATTCTAACCACAAATACCCTAGATCTACAATGAAATTCAACACAACATCAATGAAGAACCACCAAATATGAAAAATCATGAAATAAACCAAATGATACCTTCACACATTCAAATTTTCTTGATCTTCATTATTCTCCTATCTTCATTGATCTTTCTTTTGATATGATTACTCTCATATTTATATTCTTGCACAAGAGCTCAATGAAGAAGGGATTGTGGTTGTGATGATGCATGCTTGTTTAATTGATGATGTAGACTTGAATTGAATAAATTGTAGATGTGCTTGAACAAAAGATATGGAAATGAAGGAAGGAATAATCTCATTTATAGAAATGAGATGGATGAAATGGAAGGTTTGGATGCATTCATGATGAATGGATAGGATTGAATGAGAAGATAGGTTTTGGATTGAAATTGTAGCCATGTGACAAGTGTCACAATGGCTAGTTTTAGGGAAATATCCTCATATGGATGGCTAGGATTAAGAGGTGGGAAGGAAAATGTGTCTTTGGTCCTTAGTTTCTAAGCAATTTTGAGAAAATTTGATAAAAAGGGGAAACTATGAGTTGCACTGTTGTTTTGGGTTGTAGAGTAGTGTTCTGGTGTTGTTCTGCATATCTTCTACGCTAAATATCTACTTATGCACTTTAGATATGTTGACCAAGAATGTTCAAAGGTGTGATATAGAGAATCTGGTGTGTTGGATCATTGTGTAGAGGAATTTTTTTTCACCAATGTGTGAAGTGTGCGTTGTAGAGATGTCAAAGAGAAATTTTTTTGCTCCATGTTTCTCCACAGTTTGGTTTTAGGTCTTGCAGATCTGAAGGTATGTTGATGGTTTTGGTATATTTCTTCAATTGAGGTTGTTTAAGGTTTGGTGCTTTAGAAGTAAGCATGTTAAGTTATAGTGTGTGGCAGAGTTGTTTGGGTGTACTAGGTGTGTACATTCTTAAGATGAAAGTTGTTGCAAAGTAGTTTGTTGGATTTCAGGGTGTCTATGGAATATTCAATATTTTATTCAGGTGAGAATTTTTTTTCGTGAGTTGTTTTTGGATCAAAGGAAGCATGCACTTAAAATCTTAATGGTGTTTACATGGGTAACATCCAACCTTGGTGTTTACACTACTTGCGATGGATGTCTATTATTTTTAGAAGCATGATGTAGTGTGGTGTTATCAATTTGGGTTCCAGTTAAGGTATGGTGTGGTCTTCTTTCACTTCTATCTACCATGGAAGTGATTGGTGTTGACCTAAATTGAATTTGTATGTTTGAGGTGCATAGTCAACCTTGGAGAATGTTTTAAGGTTGAAGATGTTATAAATACGAGTTGAGTTGTTGAGGGATGATGAGATAAATAAGAGAGAGGTAAATCATGCAAATTTTAGACCATTAGAGTGTGAATTTGAGAAGAGAAGTATGGGATTTCATGTGTTAGATTGTTGGATGTAGTGAGTAGAAGGTGTCTACAATTATTTAGTCAAGCTATAAAGGTATTGGTTATATTGTGGTGAATTTATTTGTTGCATTGAGATAGATTTCTTTGTGTAACATTCTTCTCTATCTTCTTTTCTATTTTGGCAGTGAGCCTTTCTTTCTTCTAGGTAGTCAACCCTTTGTAATCAGTTTTGATATTACTCTATATTGTGATTTAATCCTCACCATGGTTTTTCCCATCTTGGGTTTTCCATGTAAATCTAGTGTTCTCTTGTGTATGTTGTTAAATTTTTTTAGTTTTTGTTATTTTCTTTTCATGCTAAATCATTATAATAGATTAAGGGTTAATTCAATAAATGCATATCTAAATGTTTATGAGGGTTTTAAAGTTTTAAGGTACAACCGATTCACCCCCCCTCTTAGTTGTTGTGTGCATTCAACAATTGGTATTAGAGCAAGGTTCCTTGAAGAAAATATTAACCACCTGAGGTAGATTTGGAATGACACAGAAGAAAGAGACTCCTATGTTTTATGGAATGGACTATGCATTCTAGAAGACAAGGATGGAAGGCTTTCTGCATAATTTGGGATTTGATGTCTACAAGTTAGTTCATAATGGATACACTATGCCTGCAAATAGTCTGTGCACTAATTATGAGATCATGGCCTATGAAAGCAATAGTAAAGAAAGGTATGCTCCCTTAAGTAGTCTTATGAATTTTGAATTAGTGAAAGTCATGAGCATGAAAATTGCTAATGAAATTTGGGAAAATTTATAAAGAATTTATGAAGATGATAAGGTCAAAGAAGTTAATATGTATAATTTGAAGATCATGTTTGAGAACTTGTAGATGTTTGAAGATGAAAATGTTACAAGATACATGCAGAGGGTAGATGAAGTTAGCTTTGTGAACCCCTAAACCTACAAATGCACAAGACCAAGAAACATGGTTACATGTTAGATCAAATGCATGTACACAAGCATGAGATATTCCCCATGAAATCCACCTATTTAAACTATTATTAGGAAATGAAGAACAAAAACTCAAATAATAATAAAAGTAAATCCTAATTTAGCCAATAGATTGATGATCACATGGGGGAATTGGTGCCAAAGGAGTGTTGCAATTGGCCCTTTCCCAATTCCTAAGTTTCAATGGAGATGATCTAGAAATGGTCAAATATCCAAAAATATTTGAGCATAACCTTGTTGCAAATCTTGAAAGATGATGAATATTTGATGGAAATGGGAAAAATTGGCTCTCAAGTTGAAGAGAGTAACTTTGCATATGATTGTGGATGATGATGGATTTGAGTATAGTAAGTCTACTCAAATTGTGGATGATTGAGTGAGAGGAAGAGTCTCTCATTTATAGATTCCCAAGTTGGAAGAATGAGGGATTTGGATGAATGTGGGATAAAAGACCAACCAATGAGAAGAGGCCACTTTTCCACATGTGATTGGAGGAGGAATGAGCACATTTTGGTCAATGTGCATGATAAATGCCATTGGATTCAAATTTGAATTTTGAATGTGACATGTTGGAGGGAGAAAGAAATGGAGTTAATGTCACTTGGCTCAATGCACAAGGACATGTAAGAGGCATTGAATGCCTTGTTGGAAGGACCAAGCCCATCTGAAATTTGAATTCAAATTGAGGGAATATTCCCTTTTGATGCCATGTTGAGAGAAAATAGGCAATTAAATAAATCAAAGTAATTGATTTATTGTGCAAGTTGAATTCTATAGAGGATTTTAATGAGAGGGATTAACTTAATCAAGGATTTGATTAATTTAATTAGGAATTAGGAGATGTGACAATTTAGACTTTAATTTATGAATTGATTTAAATCAAATTGAGAGGAAATGATTAATTAAATAAATGATTTTGATTTATTTAACTAAAGAGGAATATGTTAGATTAAATTAAAAAATATTTTAATTTATTCAATTTAATAAGAGGACTTTAGAGATTTAATTTAAATAAAATGAATTATTTAAATGAACAGAGAAAGATGATTATTTAAAGTAAATTGATTAATTTAATCACTAGAGGAGGAAGACCTAATTAAATAAATAATGATTTATTTAATTAAGGGATGAAAGGTGTTGATAAGCTTAGAGTATGATGTAAGATGAAACGATGTTAGTAGGATCAGAATCAGGTGCATGTATATTTTACGTGTCTACATTTTGCCCCTCTTTCAAGCAATGTACTTGTTGCATTGATTCAAAGAATAATATGTTGTGATCAAAGTTCAAAAATTTTCTCGATTTTCCGACTGCCCCACTATTGCCCCAACGAAAGGATTACGCTGGTATACTGCCCCCTCGAGAGATCGAGCGGAAATGTTCAATTTTCTGATCGAGATCATGATAAAATGCGAGAGGAGTGGCTCTACTGATCAATGGGCGAAAGATAATTCTTTGATCTAGACAATTATGATGATGTATAGATAGTCGTCAGTCATGGGTAGCCTCGTGTATATTTTGATACAACACACCAATCTTAGATAGAAATGATAGTAAAGATAGAAGAATAAGAAGAATAAGATGGATGGAAGGAGGATCCACACAAGTTCACATTATTACCGATGATGACGATGATTTGCATTGCTAGGAATTGGGATTTTCAAAGGGCCAATTACTTTATGTTTGATAACACACATAGGTACAATGCATCAAGGTATAAAGGACCAGGATGGTGTGGTACCTAGTGTGATGGAATTTGACTCGATAATCAGATAGGAGTATTCTTGTTCACACTTAGTATACATACTTCGTTCAGGATATAGTTCAAACATTCTAAATATCTCGGGCCAAAACACAAGAAAGCAAGCTTTCCTATGTGGTCAACAAGATACCTAAAATATCCTCCCTACAAACCAAACAAAACATGCACAGCTAAGTTATTTTACAAGCGTATCCCACAAGCATAGTAGATAAAAAGATAATGATCATTGCCCCATTCCTTTCTCTCTAAACCTATTTTGTTTAGGCATCATCGACAGGTCCTTGAAATGAGTGCAACAAATAAGATAAGTCTAGACAAGACCAAGATAAAGCAACCAAACAAGCTAATTTTCTTCATACCGCTAGCCAAGAATAAACTACTATGGGGTACCTGATGCTTATGTCCATCGCAGGAAGGCTTCATCCTAGGATATGTAGTGATCAGGGTTTTGATGAGACTGATTGCGTGATAAGCTATTGATACTCCGAGTTGACAAACTTGCTTGCTTACTGTCTTAGACTTCCAAGACTTTTGATGATTAGGTGTTCACTTTGGAACCTACTAAACTTGCTTTTGACTGACTCACCAAAGGGTGATAGCGATGATTGAATTTATTATGAGTGAGACGATCACAGGTGAAAGCGAGATGAAATGGATGCACCATTTTGGGTTTTTCAAATTTTTTGAGGTTGTTTTTGGTATTTTCACATCTTTCAATGTTTTTTGCATTTTCGAGGTTTTATGATGAATAGACTAACTCAAAGACCTATGCTAGGGGTCTCGGGAGCTGATCTATAGATTATCATTGCCTACGTTATACATGTAGAGTCCACGTAGTTTGACTAACGAAAAACTTGACTTAATGAAAAGATGGACAAATGGATTGTCCCTTTTATTGCTTAAATGACTAACCTAAATGCAAACTAGATGGGAAAACGGATTTACAATGTGATAGATTCCTAAAGGATTGACCTTACTGTAGACTAGATGGGCAAACAGATTTCCAATGTGACAAATGCCTAAAGGACTAACCTTACTATAGACTAGATGGGCAAATGGATTGCCAATGCGACGGATGCCTAAAGGACTGACCTTATTGTAGACTAGATGGGCAAACGGATTGCCAATACAACGTATGCCTAAAGGACTGACCTTATTGTAGACTAGATGGGAAAATGGATTGCTAATGTGACAGATGCCCAAAGGACTGACCTTACTGTAGACTAGATGGGCAAATGGATTGCCAATGCGACGGATGCCCAAAGGACTGACCTTACTGTAGACTAGATAGGCAAATGGATTGCCAATGCGACAGACGCCTAAAGGACTGACCTTACTGTCTCGGGGGATGATCATAGATCAACCTTGCCTATGTTCAGGCTCAGAGACAACATAGTCCGACAAGGTGAAAGACTGACAAGACTTAATGATGAATTTTTTGAAGATTTTTTGATATTTCGACATGTTTTTGGATTTTTTGAGTGATTTGGATGTTTTGGATTTTTGATGAATTTTGACAATTTGGATATGGTATGTGATGATATCAGTGCTCTATTTTGGGATTTTGTTGAAAACCAAGCTTAATATTGATCAATCAGATTAATGGATTGATAGTTTAACTAAGTGTGTTAAGTCAAACAAAAGTGATAATGCACTTGTAAATTCTAGGAAGTTGTGTTATCCTAGAGTAAACTTGTACAAAAGAGGATGGTTTGACCAAGTGTGTTAAGTCAAACAAGGTGATTATGGATTTGATAATTTGACTAAGTGTGTTAAGTCAAATAAGATGATAATGCACTTGTAAACTCAAGAAAGTTGTGTTATCCTAGAGTAAACTCATGCACAAGATGATAGTTTGATTAAGTGTGTTAAGTCAAAAAAAGTGATAATTGATTGGATTCAATTGATCAATATTGATATAGCTTGATTTGGAATTGTTTTGATGATTTGATGTGACGTTGACGTGCACATTAGATGTGACTGATATGAATTGTTTGGATTGATATCCGATGAAAGATAAAGATTGATAAGGAACGTCATCTCGTCAAAATGTGCTATGGGCTAGTGACTTAGATTTTTGGCTCACAAATGCTTTGACCAATTTGGTATTACATTTTCCAATATTCGGATCACTTCATAAGATGGAGGATATAGATCAAGATTCATTCATGAAGCAAGATGTAATTGTCTACCCCCAATGTCTAGCAATGTATGAATGACCATGGGTGGATGATTTGGATGATTTGGATGAATGGATATGAATTATTCTGCAATAAGATAAAGGTGTTCAAATAGAGGATTCTCATTTAGATAATGCTTCAAGGCTTAGATAACGTTTGGATAGGATAGGATCAATGATAATGACCCATTTCAAGATGTTTACCATAAACAAGTGTAAAGTGTGCACCAAAATTTTATCCAAGATCAAGATAAGGTAGATAGATAGCCATGGGTTGGATAAGCAGTTCATGGATGAACAAATGATACGGCTTGAATGATGGCTTTATTATGGATGTGATAAGATGCTTTCTCTTGAAATGACACATGTAGATGATTGATTCTACACATGATTCCTGTTTTCCAGGTTTTCATCATGGTACTTGTCCAAAGCGCCACCGAAATGGTTTTCGCTAGAGGACGATTTTTTTCTTTACTGTTTTCAATCCTTTTTCTGATCTTTTTGGATTTTTGGATTTTTTGGATTTTTTTGTTGTCACCAAGATGCCTGTTTGCTAGGTTTTCATCAAGGTGACCATTTTTTCACGACATTTTCCTGAATTTTTCGTATTTTCTAAGAGATTTTAAGCTGATGTTGAATCACCTGGTAGTACTGACATTGATGCTTCTGTCATAATGTTCCATCGATATCCTACTTGAAGAAGTTGCTTTGCCAAGATACATGCACTTGAATGCAACTTTTAAGATCCCTGATCTACTTTGCTGATACTGGAGTTAACTTTGTCTTTGTGCACACATCGCAATAGAGTGCCTTCTGAATCCTTATGATGAAGGGTTGTTGCCAACACATGGTCAATGTGAGAATTGGATATCATGCGTGGAGGCATGCATGGAGTGTGTTTAGGAGTAAAATACAGTTTGGTTGATAGTTTGGAACCTTTGATTTGCAAAACTTGGGAAGATGAGTAATGATGGGTGGATATGGAAGTGCACGTGGAATTACAACCAACAACTCGATACACTTTGTATGTTGCTTCGGAAGCCTGATTTTGCTTTTGTGGACATCTTTGATGGATACTGTTCCCTTTTTTATTTTTCCCCATAGTTTCTTTGACTAATGGAGTTTGATAGGGATAGTATTTCTTTGTTCTTTTTGGTATCCCCTTGTATTTGATTTGTCCATTATGCTTCTCTACTTCTTTTTCCTTGATAACATTCTTCATGCTTTGATTCAAGTCTTTCTTTTGACATTGGTCCCAATTCGTGGATGGGGTGATGGGTGGATGAGGATTCATATCATGGAGGGTTGTAGTATTGGAATTGGTTTCATCATAAGGATTCTTCCTGCTCCCTATGTTGACGTTTGCTTGAGACGAAGTTGCCCCCAATTTTATAGAGGTATCGTTGATATGTTTATATTCCTTGATTGTCAAATAACCAAGGCCTTGATGCTTAGGGTTGCCAACAATCTGCACTGGTTCTAGGATACCCTATTCATGTAGGCCTAATCCTCTACCTTGATAATTCATTTGTTGAAACATTTTATTTGCAATAGGATATGATTTACCTTGGAACCAAGGTGTTAATCCCTCTCTGCTCTGTGGTGGATCTTCAAAAGTGTTAGTTGCTTTATTGATGTGATAGATTACCCTTAAAAAGGTGAGTGATCCAAGTTTATAAGTGATCGGATCCTCCAAATGTGGGATGCATGCCTGATTGATATCTTTTTCTTGATCTTGTGAGATATTAGATTGTAATGCTTCTTCAAGAGGTGCTGATGATTTAATGTCCACATACAAGTCTTCCTCATGATTCATTTCACAAGATTTTTCTGACTCACGACCCGTATAGGAGCCTTCATCATGATTTTTTTCTATTATGTCTCCAAATTTTTTCACATCTTGGTCTTGTGCACAAATGTGAAAAGTAGGAGACTCTTGTTCCTTGGTAATAATGTCAAGAGTATGAGACTCTTGTTTTGAATGAAGATCAACTATGTTCCCATCCAAAGAAAGCATCTTGTGGTTAGATGGAGGAATATATGTTATATGGATATGATCATCATTTGCAACATCTTGCATAGATAGGAGAGTGCTCATTAGATCATTGTAGTATCTTGGAGATACGAATTCTCGATCTTGAGTGATTTTAGAACTATTTTCAACATGCTTTGGATCAAGTTCTTGACATAGATCAATATCAAATGATGGATTGCTTATAGTGGGTTTTTAGACATCGTTCTTAGGCATGGAAAGTGGCTCAATATCCTTTTGATCTTTGAGGATTCCTTCACTATCCATAATCATGAGGTCGAGGGATGTCAATATGTCATTGGAAGGGCCATTGTTGAACCTTGATGGAAGATGTTGATTGTGCTTTGGAGTAAATTCTTGAGATATGTCCTCTAACTCATTAGGTGATGTAGAGAAATTTTCAATATGATCATGTGTGGGTGGATCTTGGTTTATGTCAATAGGATCAAATAACATAAAAACTCCTTGAAATAGATCTTTGTAGGAGGGGTCTTGATCATGACTAAAAAATGACTCTTGATTTGTTTTGATTTGATCATCCGATGAGGTGTAAACATCTTCAAGGTGCTCACTGATGGGTAGATCTTGATCATTGTTTTTGACAATTGTGGTGCAAATTTATTGCAAGCTCTGCTATGGGAGTAAGGCCTATCTTTTCTACTGAGCCAACAATGCTTGTTGTTGGTCATGTTGTTGTTGGTCATGTTGTTGTTGGTCATGTGCCAACAAATCTTGGTGTTGGTCTTGTTGTTGTTGTGCCAACAAAGGTTGTTGTTGATGGATTGCTTGCAATAGTGCCTGGAATTGTGCTTGCACCTGCCAAGCTTGGTGTTGGGATCAAGCTTGAGCCTATGCTTGTTGGGCTGCTTGAGCCACTTGTGCAACTTGTGCGGCTTGTTGGGCTTGGAGTGCCTTTTGGTGTGCAGCTTGTTGAGCGGCTTGCAACATGATGGAGAATGAATTGGTCATGTTGTGTTTTGGCAGTGGTGGTGGTGGTGGTGGTGGGTTGGGGATGGTGTTGATTGTTGGGGTTGATTGAATGGTTGCCACCTATTGTTGGGATATCGATGGCAAAAAGGGGGGATTTGGTATGATGTTTTGATTTGGAATTATATGTCAACTTTGAACATTATTGTGGTTGAGAATCATATTGCCCTAATTTAGGTAGCTTTGATTTTGCATGGTGTTACCTTCACTTGGATCAATACCTAGAGTCGTCAACATATTGCTTGGATTTTGACCAACATTGATGGGATTTGTAAACATGTCGACCCCAAAGTTTACCAAGTGTGGATTTGAAATGGTCATGTTTGGTAAAGTTGTACTTGGCATGTATGGATTTGGTGGGATAATGTTGTTTGGAAAACTCATGCATTGAGCGTTTGGTTGATAGATTTGTAAATTTGGACTTGGATTTAAATCTACCATTGGGAAAGGTGTTCCAAACTTTAGATTGGGCATACTCACATTTGTATCATTGAATTTTGGAGGAGATAATGATGCCATGTATAAATGTGAGTTTCGATAATCGATTGGCATTGTGAGACTTGGATAACTCATGATGTATGAGTCAAGTTGATATTCCATGTCCCTCTTGTGTTTTGAACTTGTTGACCTCCAAGGGTTTAGGACCAATGATGAGATGAAAGATGAAAGGGGTGAATGATATGATTGATTTGAACTTTTAGGAGCTTTGGACCAATGCTAGACTTTAGGAGTTGGTTTGATTTGATAGTTTGGCTAGGTGTGTTAAGCCAAACAAGATGATGGTTAACTTGTAAACCCTAGCAAATTGTGTTATCCTAGGGAAAACTCACATAAGAGAATGAATTGGCTAAGTATTTTAAGCCACTCAAAGTGATCATGAACTAGTAGACCTCAGGAAGTTGTGTTATCCTAGAGGAAAATTTGTTCAAAAAGATTGATAATTTTACTAGGTGTATTAAGTCAAACAAGGTAATTTTGATTTTCCAAAAGTCTAGCATTAATGATGTTCCCAAGGTTCCAAAAGTTGTTGGTGAGATGGAAATTTGATTGATGTTTGAGAGATGGGTGAAGTGATTATTTTAATCCTAGATGATCCTATGAGGACTTACTTACAAGACCAAGGTAATGAAGAACATGCTTTTCCCTAAAAGTATTTCAAACCAAAAGATCAATCGACTGTCAAATCATCAAAATCAAACGCAGTGACTCCGGGATGCTATTTTTATCATTTATGGGTTGTACGGCCTGGTACGACACGCAATCCAAGAAAAAAAAATTAAAAATCACAGAGTTAATGGGCACCGCCATCAGTTAACTGCTAGCGGTTAGCCTAACCACCAGACTTAATCCTCAAACCTTTTTGGAGCAATTTTGGTATTTTCGCCATAACTTTTGCATACAAACTCCTTTTTTAGAAAACAAAATATCATCGGAAAGCTGATTTGACGCTCTCCGCAGTGGTGGAGGTTAGCATTTTTTATTTTTCTATTTTGGTGCCTTTTTCTCCTATCAAACCCAGAAGTTTATGTTTTCACTCTGAGAGGTGTAACTTTTGCGTACGGACTCTGTTTTGCAAAAACAAGAACAACTCATAACTAACTAAGATAATATAAATTATAGATAAGACAACTAAGACTTCTAGAATAAATCTTATATCCTAAGTAAACTTAACATGTGAATAAGTCCCCTAAGTCCTCAATAAATGTTGATATGATTAAGGTATCTCCAAAGATAAAGATACTTCATAAACTATCCACCATTACTATAGATTCCCAAGGAGTGTTGAAAATTCAAGAACTATAAATATAATAGACTAATAGTCATTGAAAGACCATTATGGTAGTAATTGGCATCATGTGCTATGCTTTGATGTATTGAAAGACATAAATATATAGAATGACATAACTCTACATTTATACAATGCTATATAAGCATGATCCAACCTCATCACAAGGAATATGTATGATGATGTAATGATGTAAAGTGTATATAATAATATTATAGTAGATACTACCCAATCACATGTGATGTGTGTATATATTCATTTCATAAATAATGTACATTGTATGAAGAATATATAATATCACTATGTGAGTAGACCTATCTTACGGTGACAAAAAATGTGTATAATTATTTGAAACTTTATGTGATCTATATTTTATCTATCACACTATTCTAGAATTTCCTTCTTATTGCATCATCCTAGGGTTAATTTTTGTTACAGAAATAATCAAGACCTCAAGCGTATATTTTATCACAAACATAATTTGATTATATCATTAAGACCTTGTTTGGTGGTGTATAAGAAGAGAAACTACAAAAACAAGGAGAGAATTTTGTAGTAATGAATACTATGAAGGAAATATATATTAATTATAGCTAGCTCAATGAATGAGATTTGTGGTAGCACACACTAGAACCTAACTTATGAGAGGAATAAGGCACCTAAATGTGATAAATGAAAAGAGGGGATCTTTAAAAGATCATGAAGAGATGTGACTACTAAAGCAAGTTTGATGGAGTCATCGAGGATGAATAAAAGGATTAATGTAATTTCAAATAAAAAACACCTATAGAAAATGAAAACATAAAAAATAGATAAATTTTTAAATAAAGTGAAATGGCTTATGGTATGCACACAAAAGAGGAAAGGATGTTAGAAAAAACCCAAGAAATTTAGGAAAGATACAATAAAAGAATGGCGAAGGCTAGAAAAGTCTCAATTGAGTGCTCCAAGAAGGTTGCTACTAAAAGTGATTAGAACCTACCAATAGAGAGAAAATATTTTTTGCCACTCAATAATGTAATGAAGTATTTGAGAAAATAATCATCTAGATTAAAAGAGTAGAAGAAATTTTGACTAGATTATTATATAATAGAAGAGAATGTGATGAATTTAAGGAATCACCGAAGAAAGGGATTAGAAGTATTAGTGTACAAACAAGGTTTAGAATTAGTGGCTCTCTACAAATTGAATTCTTAACTCCAAAGCATAGTAGTAATGCTTCATAAATTAAAATTTTGACTAGAAATATATATATTTTGAACTAAATGTGTCTAACATCAAGCTCACAATTGATAAAGAGTTTGAGGATTAACTTATCTCAAATTTAAAATGAAAACGTTTAAAGTTGAGAGAACAATACTTAGATAACATAGTAACTAAAAGTGTATGTTTAAAAAGAATAGATGATGAAAATTTTAGAATTGTAGGAAAGAGAATGAAATATGATGCAAGAGGATATTTAGGGAAATTCCCAAAAAAATTATCCATGGATAAAATGAAAATAAATGAAGAAGGTTAGGAGAACCCTATATTATTCAATGAAATATCATTAAATAATGATAAACTAAACTAAATTTTATCTCCCAAGAAGAAATGATGTCTTGAAGAGGTGAACCCCCCAAACATAGACTCACACCCCTACTAAATAAGTCAATAATACTATCTAAAGAAAGGACAAAGAGACAATCCTTACTTAAGCTAGAGAAAGCAAGATCAATAAGAGAGATTTTTTTGTAGAAATCACCAAGATCACTAGAATGAATGCTTGTATAAGTGAACCATGTAAGTTAAAAAAACATACTCTCCTACCTAAGAGATTAATTAAAAACATAAAATGTGCAAATAAATAGCTAAATAGAATGATAAATTAACTCATAATAGGGAGCACATATAGAGTAAAATCCATCTAAAAATAGTGGTTCCTAAAAAATCGGCATGCAACCACTTAATTTAGAACTATCTTGAAAAAGAAAGTGGCTGGATAAAAATACCACATGGATAAGAACAAATATATAGCTCATTATCACTCCTAAGAAAGCTTAATTCCTATGCTAACACCCCCAATAATAATAGATTATATGGGAACAAAGAAACTAGGTCCTAACAACTAGGCTCGATGAGGTACGCAAGTACAATGCAATCTCTCATAAAGTAAAGAAAGGGAGAAAACCTACTGGGGAAAAACTCCCCACCGAAGAGAGATGAAGAGTACTATAAATCCCCTCCCAAATATGATGTTACTAATAAAGTAGACTACACCCCACAAATATCTCATAGATGAATGAACTTGCTCTCAAAAAAATATTTGGTGAAAATATCAACAACCTACTCTAAAGACTAGTAAAAGACTAAGATGATGATGTGACTATGAATGAGCTTGCAAGTGTAATGCATGTGAACCTTTATGTGTTTGTTCTATTGGTGCTAGACTAGATTCTTATATATCTAGATGGTTCTTTGTTTTTCATAATAGATGATTGTGTGCTACCTAAATGAAATTTTAAACTTGGTGAGAATGACCTAAATCTAAAGAGTCTCAGTAGCTACATTAACAACTACCCTAAAATCTTCCTTTGCAAATGATGAACAATAGCACTTATTTTTTCTAGACCAACTAATAGGACTATAACATAGTGAAAAACCATAACTTGAAGTGGAGTTATTATTTTGAGTATCACTAGACCAATAGAAATATATGTATCCAAACAAGACAACCAATGTGTCATATCCGTAGTGAATCCCATATCCTTAAATATAATAAGGATCCTCTTAGCTACTTTCCAATTCATCTCATGAGGATCCTACATAAACTTAGAAACCATCCATATTGCATATGTAATATCAGGCCTCATATGAGTCAAATAGATATGAGGCTAACAAGTTATTGATACAAGGCATCATCGACCAATGGTGTAGTACAATCAACCTCAAACTTGTCTCCAATATAAATAGATTCAAAGATGGATTACAATCAACCATCTAAAGCCAAGCAACTAGATCAAGGGGTGATCCCACAAAACTATTCTACAATTACATTAAGGAAGGAAAATTGCCAAAATGCTCCCATCAAGGAAATTTTAGGTTTTTAGGTGTTCGCTCAAAGGGGGGTGTTTGAGCGAACCCATAAAGGGATTCGCTTGAACCACCCCTTAAAGCGAACCCCTTTTGATGATGTCATCCATTTTGGTGTCATTTTTAAAGGAAAATTTAAAAAAAATTAGAAAACGGCCTAGGAGTTCAATTGAACCCCCCTTCTCTTGAAGGGGTCAAGTGGGGTTTGCTCGAACCCCCCTTTTTTGCCCTACCCCTCCTCTTCTACCAAATTTCTACAAAAAAATTCCTTTCAAAGCTTGGGTTGAGGATGAAAATGGAGGAAACTTCAGAGACCCAACTAGATTATGGTAGTCCTCAGAATGAGCTATCCATTGAATATAATTTTAATATATTTTGGTTTTATTATGTATTTTTTTAGTTTAATTAAACATAGTTTTTTCACCAAAAATCAAGTTCTATGTTCTGCACATGTGGAAAAATAGTAGATTATTAAAAAAAATCTTTAAAATATGTTTAGGCTAGGTATTGATGTCCTTGATCTAGCAAAAAAATTGAATTCTGATACATAAAAAAAAATTTATGTTGTTTATGGTCCACCTATGTGTAAATTGTAATTGGTTTGACTTCAAAACTTGACTAAGAAAAAATATGAAATCAAATGAATGGGCTATATATCATAGTTACAAAGCTAAATTTGATTTTATCCTTCATACAAAAAAAATTATGTTGTTTACGATGAGCATCACTCTATATATATATAATCTGCAAACAAAATGTTACAAATCACTAGTTTGCATCATCTTCAAATTCCTCATGGTTTAGCAGCTATAGGTGCCCAAAAGTGAATATTTAGCTCAAAAAAATTAGTTCAATGTCTAGTTTGGCCAAAAATTGTAAACCAGTATTATGGGATCACCCCAGAGTGTACTTGGGTTGTACAAGAGTGGTCCTAGATTCAGATAATGAAATATCAATGTCAAGGAAGTAATACAATAAACCCAAGTCTTTCATGTCAAATATGTCCTATAAAGCTGACTTCACTATTGCTATAGCAAATGAAGAGCTCGCAATGATCAAAATATCATCAACATAAAGTACCAATATCAAGAATGAAACATGTTATAAGAGATACACATTAGGATCTAAATGGAACTAGGTGAAACTTCAAGCTAGGAAGAAGTTATCCATATTGGCATACCAAGCCCAAGGGGCCTATTTGAGGCCATAGAGGTAATTCCTAAGTATAAAAACTAAGGAAGAGTCTTGAGCAAACCTTTGTGGTTATTCTATGCAGATCTCATCCTTAAGGTCTCTATGAATAAAATAACTCTTCACATTGATTTGATGCACACCCTAGCCATGTGTTGCAACAATAGCAAGTGTAAATTGGATAGAAGTCATCTTGGCCATAGGTACAAAGGTCTTTATGTATTCAATGCCAAAAACCCATGAAAAACCCTTGGCAACCAAATTTCCCTTGTACTTATCAACTGACCCATTTGCAATAAATTTGGTTTGATATAACTACCTACATCGGACCACGTTTCTTCCCTTAGGAAGTGGTGTCAAGTCTTAAGTGTGATATCTCATTAAAAATTATACTCCTCATACATAGCACTATTCCACTCAAGTATGTTTGATGCCTCTCTAAATATCTATAGATTAGAGGTTGAGACAAAGTAAGCATGTGCCCCACTTTGATAGTCTAACCATGCACATCTACCATCTACTAGATTCCATACCCAAGTACCTACACTCTTAAATGTTTATCTAGCTCAAATATGATAAGAAGTGGGTGAGTCATGTACTATACTATAATCCTCTAAAGCATGTGTATAATTCCACATGACTATCCTATTTGTTAGAACTGGAAGAATAAGAAGAGTCTACCTCTAAAATATGTTGTGGATGGTTCAATTTGTTAGAAGAATCATCAAAACTAAGTGACTCCAAAATAGAAGGATAAATGTCAAGTGTAGAGTCATTAGTACCCTCCTAAAACTTAACACATTCCTCTCAATGAACAAATCATGTGTGTTAGGGTGGAGTAGTCAATAACCTTTCACACCATCTAGATATCCTATGACAAATGTAAGTTTTGGATTTGGTTCCATTTCCTTGTGATGTTGTGTCAATATATGTGTTATGGATAGAGATTCAAAGAACCTTAAGTTCTCAAATGATGGTTTCCTACTTTTCTAAGCTTCAAAGGGAGTGATTCCCCTCAAGGCTTTGTGATGAACCCTATTATGAATGTAACAAGCATAGTTGATTTCTTTTTCCTAGTACTATAGTGTAATGCCCCTGGAATGTATCACACATTCAGCCATATCTTTTAAGGATCTATTATTTCACTCTACAACACAATTCTATTGGGTGGTATAGGGAAATATGCATTGTAGTTCTATCCCCTTTGATGTAAAAAAATTCTCAAACCTATTGTTGACATACTCACCCCCATTTATTTTTTGAAGAATCCTAATGACTTTCCTTGATTGTTTTTAGCAAGAGCCTTGAAGTCTTAAAAAAAAATTAAGACTTCATATTTTTGTGGAAGGAATTAGACCAATGTGTAAATTTAGGCAATTCGTCTATGAAAGTGAGAACATACCTAGCCTTGTCAAAAGATGGGTGGGGAAATACCCTCGATACATCACTATAAACAAGATCCAAAACCTATGTTTCCATCCATGCTTTACCTTTATCAAAAGTCTCTTCAACATGCTTTCCAAGGGTACAACACTCACAAAGACCCTTAGAGAATCTAACCTTAGGAAACCCTATGACCATATCCTAATGTCTAATTTTCTCAAGGTAGTGATAGTTAAGGTGGTCAAACAACTCATCAAGAACTTATCAAGAACTTTTGATTTCTCTTTTAAGAATGTAATCCAAGTCATTCTAGTGAAATCATCTATAAGTAGTTCATGAAAAGTATAGGGATGAGGGATCATCTAAAAGTATATCGCCACTTTTTGGTCCATCATGATCCTGCACATACCCGATACTAAGATGCCACCTAGGGCGTCTTAGTCCCCCTTAAGTAATTTTCGGGATTTAGTTTCAAATCTTGGCAGGATTTAGCCTCTTTTAATTAATGAATTCATATGTTAGCTTGGTGTGGTGTAATTTCAAGCTATTAATCATGGATGAGTATAAATACAAGGTTCTTTCACT